>CM077149.1:153474415-154040795 GCA_039583875.1 Platanthera guangdongensis | reverse complement strand
GTGTTCTATAAAGTCCAGTCTGATCGTGCTGACGTTATAGGGACTAATGATGAGGCACAGTGGGTGCAAGATGAGGATTTCTGCCGCGACTACCTGCTGAACTGTCTTTCTCCAGCCTGACAAGACGTACATCAAGATGAAGACGGTCAAGGAGATTTGGGAGGCACTAGAGGAGCACTTCCGGCATGAGGAGGACCTGTCTAAAGCACACCTGTGGACAAGTTTCATCCTTCACGTTCGAAGAGGAGAAAGTCATTATCCCTCAGGTATCGAAATTTAAAAACTTAGTTGATTTGTTGCACAGCGAAAATATTATTTGCCAGATAGTTTGTTGTTGCAGGCACGATTGTTTATAAATTTTTCTCACGTGGTATAATTTCAAAACAGAAATGTACCGTAAGAAGATGCAGGTTGGTCTGAATGACCTCAAGCGCTTCATACGCAATGAGGATGAGAATAAGTCACACGCCTTAAAAGCTGTTAGCAAGCAGAAAGTTGCGGCAAACATGATTTCTAGCACTAAACGCGTGTCCAATCCAAAAAAGACCAAACCGTCCCAGGTTGCATGTCCATATAAAAAGATTAAAAAGTTTAAGGGTAAGTATTTCAACTGCAATAAATGGGAACATAATGCATCTGATTGTAGGTTCCCTAAAAAGAAAAGGACCAGAGCACCACAAGACGGCAACCAGGCCAATATAGTAAGCTTTGTTGAGCCATCCAACTTTGTTGATATGGTAAGAAACACGAAGGCCAATACTGAGTTGTACCTGGATTCGGGGGCAACATGCATGTCACGTTTGCAACAACGCTAATCTGATGACAATGCTAACTATTGCAAGAGAGTCTATGACTGTGGCAAATGACGAGACAGCTGACGTGCTGAAGGTGGGGAATACAATCTTGTTGTTATCCTCAGGTAAGACTTTAACTTTAAAGAACGTTAAATACATTTCTTCATTAGCTGCTAATTTAGTGTCTATAAGTTTGTTATGTAATGCTGGCATGTCTTTTACTTTTCTTAGCGATAGAGTAACACTATCAGTTAACTTTCACTATTTTAGATGTGCATACGTCCAAAATAGGATGTACCGACTAAGTTTACCAAACGAGATAGTTCAACAAGTACAATCAAATTTAGTTAGACTTAAGACTCTGCATGAGAGAATATGACACATGAACTATAGAAAAATATTCCAAATAACTAGAACTCACGAGATCACATTAGACATTAAAAATTAACCTGAGAAATGTGAAGTGTATGTTCAGACTAAGATCACTAGGAAAACTTTTAGTGCGGTTACTAGGAGCACAATACCCTAGAGTTAATACATTCCGACATATGTGACTTTAAAAGTTCTATCACTAAAGGAGGAAAGAAGTATATGATCACATTTATAAATGACTGTTCTAAGTTCTGTCACATTATCTTCTTAAAACTAAAGATGAAGCGTTTGAAAAAATCTGTCTTTTCAAAACCAGGGTGGAAAACAAACAAGACATAAAAATCAAAAGGTTTAGAAGTGATATATAGAGGAGGAGAATATATGTCTAGTGAGTTCAGATGTTTCATTATCTTTCAGGAATTATAGCAGAAACCACTGCTCCCTACTCACCACAATCGAATGGTATAGCAAGAGAATGAATCGAATGTTAACAGAGATGCTGAATTCTATGCCCCTAATCCTAGCATGTCTATTGCTTATTGGGGAGAAGTAGTTTTAACTACAAACCACTTTATGAACAAAGTCCTCCATGCTAAGTTAGAGGTCACACCTACGAGCTTTGGTTTAAGAGACCCCCGATTAGTAGATGGGCGAGAGGGTTCCCGCCCATGGCAGGCGAGAGGGTTCCCGCCCAGGGCATGCGAGAGGGCTCGCGCCCGGTAAGCGGGATCCCCTCAAGGTTGGCATGGGGTAGGCAAAAAACTTACAGAGCGGCAAAAGGGCTTCCGCCCAGTGCGGTCCAGGGATAAAATTACCAAATTGCCCTCGGTAAAATTACCATATTGACCTCAGTAAAAATACAGTATACCCTCGGGTCTGTATTTAGCCTTTTTGCACAGCGGAATTACGCTATTGGCAGACCAGATATTGAAAATCTATAAATATGACTCACATGGTACCTCAGAAGGCAAGTTTTAAAATTTTCCTAAGTTCTTCTAGTGCTTTATGAGGTACTCCTCGCGCAGTAATTAGCTTTGAAGGGGAAGCACTTAGAGATCTTCCAGGTTAGTGGAGGGACCTCCCAGTTGAGGCTTAGGGTCAGTTTCAGGTTCTTAGTCACTAGTCAGGGGTCAAGGGTTTGGGAGAAGTAGGTGTTAGCTACACACCAAGGTCCGAACTCTCACTGAGACCAGTTTTTGGCTTCAACATTTCTGGTGCGGTGAGCGTGGACCGTAGCCAACACAAAAAAATCTCAAGTCAAGTCTCATGACTGGGGGTGAAGGCAAAGGAGCTGGCTCGCGAGGTTCTCCCTCCCAGGTAAGTGGGGTGACGCTGGGGATGTTGCAGGACTTTAGGCGGGAAGTCCTGCATACCATCCACTTGGCCTTCTCGGCAAGGAGCGAGTGGGCAACGCCCTCGGTTCTGGTTGTGGTGGCCCCGTCGCGGGTGAGAATGCTCCCGAGCAGCACCCTGGGAAGGAGGTTCCGGTGGAGGTTGTCGAGAGGGATGTTGTTGGGCGGGAGCTGTTCCCCGAGCAGGCCAGTGCGGACAGGGCCAGCGGGCCAAGTTTGCGGGACGAGCCCTCTCGGCAGGCTGGGGGCGAGAGTACTTTTAGTGAGCTTATCATCTCAGCTCCGGTTCCGGAGGGGTTCGGGAGCCAGACATGTCCTACTATACCAGTCGGGATGACCTGGTGCAGCATGTGTAGTGGTTCGAGAATGTCGTTTCCATAAGGCAAATGTCAGATGCCTTCAAGTGTAGGCTCTTCGCCATCACTCTGAAGTAGAAGGCCAGGGATTGGTTCTATCAATTGCATGCGAGTTCAATCTATGTTTTGAAGATCTGCAACGTGGGTTCTTGCTGAGGCTCTCAACATTCAAGAAGAGGAAGAAGGGAGCAGAGTGTTTGTTTGCCATCAAGCAGAAGCCATAAGAGGGACTGGGACGCTATGTGGATAGGTTATAGGAAGAAAGTTTGCAGGTCCAGAATATGTCGGGGTATACCATGATGCTTGCCTTCACCCTAGGGTTGAGGCCAAGCTCCTTCGAGGATCTGATGGAGAGGGCGGTGAAAGAGATCAAGATCAAGGCAGCCAACCCGACATTCGCTAAGAAGCTAGCCAAGTTGGCGGGGGAAGATGGGAAGGAGTCGGGAGCAGGGAGATAGATGGAGCAGAGAGAGGAGAGAAGAAGGGAGGAAACCCAAGGTCAGGGGCAATACTAAGGTTAGGAGCAGCACGAGCCGAAAAACAGGTTGGGTTGGAGGCCGCCGGAAGGTCACCCCCAGGGCCAGGGTGGTGGTCTCCAAGAAAGGGACAACTTCCGCGAGCGAAGGAGATTCAATCTGTTGGCCTGGAGGAAGGGACAGAGGGCCCCTCCCATCACAGCAGGAAACTATGGAGATCGTGAGAGCAAGAGGAGGAAGGAAAAGAGCTCGAGGAAGAGCGAGGAGAAGAGAAGGCAGGATGGTGTTGCCCTTTGTGACTTCCATCAGGAGGAGGGTCACGCAACAGCCACATGCCCGGATTTTTGGAGATGAAGCGGGTCAGTGGGCAAGTCCAGCAGCAGCCGCTCGTGAGGATCGAGGAAGTTCTACAAGGAGGAGAGGATAGATGTGAGGACCGGGTGGATGTGTGATCCCGAGGAGGGATCGGGCTGACCCATGGGGGATTGGGGATTGAAGCCACCCATAAGAGGAGCTTCAAAAGCATGTACCGAAGGAGCGTCGCGTCGACCTCCCATACTACCCCCCCCCCCAAGGAAGAAAAAAATCACTTCTCAGCAAAGGACATTCCGACTACGAAGACCTATTTTGTGACGCCTTGGTGATCCAGACGGCCGTAGAAAATTTCACGGTCTCTAGGATCATGGTAGACAATGGGAGCTCTGTAAATGTGATCTTCAATAAAGCTTTCAATGAAATGAAGGTGGAAGCCCGGAGGGTTCTAGCCTCGGATGGGTCGTTGTTTGGATTCTCAGGAGAGGGGAAGGAAGTCGAAGGAGGGGTGGGACTGCATGTGACATTGGGGGGTGTAGAGGAACTGTCGGTTCGTCATCGTTGACGCTCCGAGCAGCTACAACGCAATCTTGGGGTGCCCTCTCATCAGCGCCTTAATTTTATTGCGTCCCCTCCTCGTTTCACCAGTGTCTCAAGTTCAGTAGCAGAGGAGTGCAGGTCCGAATCAGGGAGGATGCGAAGGTGGCGAGGCAGTGCTATCTGACTACCATCAATACCATTTCTTGCATGGCCGAGGAGGAAGAGCTACAGATCGAGTTGGCGATGGTGACGCCGGAGGAAGTTGAGAGAGGGGGGAGGTGAGCTAGGTGAGGTTGGAGAGAAGGCCGTGGAGAAGGAGATGGAGGAAAGAGAATCTGAGGTGGAGGCCGGGGAGGCGGAGAAGTGGAGCCAGGGGAGAGCCCGTTGGAGGCAATGGAGGTTGAGGAAATATGAGGGGAGGAAGAGTTTAGGCAGGAGGAGGAGAGAGCCGGCAGGGAGCAGTCCCGGCTGGAGCCGGCAGAGCAGCTCGTGGAGATGGAGGTCTTCACCAAGGCAGGGAAGGTCGAGAGGGTAAGGGTCAGCGGCGGCTTAAGACCTGAAGACCAGGCGAGGATGCGTGAGTGTATCCAGAAGAACGTCTACATATTCGCCTGGAGCGCGGCAGACATGTCGGGAATTGATGCGCATGTGACGTGTCACCGCCTGAACCTGGACCCCAAGATACGTCCCATCCGCCAGAAGATGAGGACCATCGCCACCAAGATGGAGGAACCCATCCGCGAGGTGGTCAAGAAGCTTCTCGATGTAGGTTTTATCTCAGAGATCTAGCACCCATGCTGGGTCTCCAATATAGCAATGGTAAAAAAAGGATGGGAGGTGGCGTATGTGTGCGTACTTCTCTTTATTAAATAAATCATGCCCTAAGGATTGCTACCCCCTGCCTCGAATTGGCGCACTGGTTGATTCAACCGTTGGTTTTTCTATTATGAGTTTTTTGGATGCTAGGTTACCATCAGATTCGAATCCATCCCCTGACATCAAGGATGTCTCCTTCATCACAAGGGAGGGATGCTTCAGCTACAAGATGATGCTCTTCGGGCTAAAGAACGAAGTGTCTACCTACCAATGCATGATGGATCGGGTGTTCAAATGTCAGAGGGGTAGGAACCTGGAGGTTTATGTTGACGACCTCTTGGTGAAGATTGGGGATGTGGGTTCACACCCACTTGACCTAGAGGAGATGTTTGCGACCCTGCAGAACTTCAAGATGAGGCTGAATTCCCAGAAGTGTGTCTTCGGGGAAAGTCGAGGCAAGTTCCTTGGGCACCTCTTGACCCCAGCGGGGGGGGGGGAGGGGGGTTCACCACACAACGCCAAAGAGATTCAGCGTTTGACGGACAAACTCGCCGGGTTTAGTCATTTTCTCTCCCAAGCCGGAGAGAAGTGTTCACCATTCTTTAAGGTGCTTCGGGGGAACCAAAAGTTTGAGTAGACAGAGGAATGTGAGGAGGCTTTCCGGGCATTGAAGGCTCAACTATCCCAAGTACCGCTCCTTTAGAGCCCGAAGGAAGGGGAGGACCTATCCTTGTATCTTGGGGTAGGGGCAGAGGATGTAAGTTCTGTATTAGTAAGGGAAGAAGGGAAAAAACAGCTGCCAATCTACTATGCCAGCAGGACCCTGAAGAAGGCAGAGCTCCGCTACCCCATCCTTGAGAAGTTGGCGTTCTCCGTGATCATCTCAGCCAGGAAGCTTAGGTCGTATTTCCAAGCCCATTCAATCAAGGTGGTGACGGACCATCCCCTGCACAAGATTTTTGAGGGGGAGGAACACTCAGGACGATTGGACAAGTGGTCCATCGAGCTCAGTGAGTTTCTTTCGTGCTGAGGCTCTCCATCAAGGCACATGCAGTGGGCGACTTCTTGGCTAACTACGTCATAGAGGTGGAGGGAGAGAAGCCACTGCCGTGGGAGGCATGGAAGATGTTTGTTGACGGAGCCTCGAGGAAGCATTCCCTTGGAGGAGGGGTAGTATTGGTAAGTCCTCAAGGGGTCACCATAGAGCAGGAAGTGGTGCTGCACTTCCCAGTCACGAATAATCAGGTGGACTATGAAGCCGCCATAGCCTGGTTACGGTTGGCCAAAGAACTCGGGATTCATGACATAGAAGCGCTTACGGATTCGTTAGTAGTAGCATCACAGATCAGAGGTGAATACGAAGCCCGAGAGCCTAGCCTCATGAAGTACTTATCCAAGGTGAGAGTGATTGTTGGAGGGTTTCAAACATTCTCAATCCAGCACGTCCCCGGGGAGGAGAATGAAGCGGCCGACCGATTGGCCATGTTGGACCCGGGGGGTGGGACCTTGACTGAGCTGTTTCATCGGGTGATTGAGGAGGGGAAGTTGATGGAAGTGGATCGGCGACCCTCATGGGTGGATCCCTTCATAGCCTTGTTCACTACAGGCAACCTTCCTGAAGGGACCAAGGATGCAAAAGGTTTTCGATATAAAGCGGCACACTACCTCATGCATGAAGGAGGGTTACATCGGAAGATGCTGTCAGGGCTCTTGGCATGATGGTGGCAGAGGAAGAGATCCCAAGGATCCTGGAGGAAGTGCACTCGGGAGAGTGCGACAGCCATTCAGGGGGAAGGACTTTGGAAGCAAGGGTTGTTAGGTAGGGATACTTCTGGCCCTCCCTAAGGAAGGATGTTGTGGACTTTGTGATAAGGTGCCAAAAGTGTTAACTATATGCCCCCTCCAACTCTTGCCCGCTCAAAGGCTCTGAAGCATCACGGCGCCATGGCCTTTTGCCATCTGGGGGATGGATCTAGTCGGGTTGTTTCCTCCAACCAGCGGGCAAAGAAGGTTCTTTTTGGTCATGATTGACTACTTTTCAAAATTTCTAGAGGTAAAGGCGTTGGTCAAGGTAACCTCCCATGTCATTAGGAATTTCATTTGGGGAGAGATCATCTGTAGGCACGGGTTGCCCCAGGCCATTGTCACGGACAAGGACCGCAGTTTGCCAGTAAGGAGTTTATCAGCTTCTGCACCCAGCTAGGGATCGACCTCAGGTTTGTCTCCATCCACCACATAAGGAGCAACGGCTAGGTGGAGGCGGCAAACAAAATCATTGTAAACTTGCTCAAAAATAAGGTGGAGAACTTGAGGGGGAGCTGGGTGGAGCAGCTCCCCTCGGTGTTATGAGCTTTGCGGACAACCCCAAACACGGCCACTAAAGAGACCAATTTCAAGCTCTCGCATGGCTGTGAGGCAGTCCTACTCGTGGAATTTGAAGTTCAATCCCTACGAGTTGCGGCCGCAGCAAAGAGACGAGACATGGAGGGAGGAGAACGAAGGGGAGCTGCGTCACTCGCTGGATATGGTGGAGGAACTTCGCGACATAGCCGCGGTCAGGCAGGAGGAAATCAAGCGGCGAATGGCTAGGTATTTTGATAAGCACGTCAGAATCAAGCAGTTCAGGGAATGAGATCTAGTCCTGAAGAAAGTCGACGCCACGGGAAGGTCAGCAGTCGTTGATAAGCTCAACTCTAATTGGGAAGGACCGTACATTGTAGAAAATGCCTTGGGGTCAGGGGGATACCACCTCTAGAATGTGGAGGGGGTGCTCGTCGGCCACGCTTAGAGTGGCGACGATCTGAAACGTTTCTACCCGTAGGATGGGTAAATTTATGTATACCATTGTAATATGTTATTTTAAGAATTGCTTCCCTGCAGGTTATGATGTATCTATGATTTTGATGGCACCGAGTAGACCCACTGTTCAGGCTCTCATAAAGCTGGCAGGTTCAAAGGCTCGCTCGTTGGCAGGGAAAGAGGTTGGTAGTTTACAAGACCCCAAGATGATCCCGCTAATAGGCTCTCATTAGCTGGCAGGGATGGAAGGCGCACTCGAACCCGAGTAGACCCGCTATCAGGCTCTTACTAGCTGGCAGGGTCGTAGGCTCACTTAGGGGGGGGGGGGGGTAAGGGAATACCCTGAGATGATCCCGTTGTCAGGCTCCCATTAGCTAACAAGGCTGGAAGGCACACTCGGCCCGAGTAGACCCGCTGTCAGACTTTCACTAGCTGGCAGGGTCGTAAGCTCTCTTGGGGGTAAAGGAATACCCCGAGAGGATCCCGCTGTCAGGCTCCCATTATCTGGCAGGGCTGGAAGGCGCACTCGACCCCGAGTAGGCCCGATGTCAGACTCTCACTAGCTGGTAGGGTCGTAGGCTCGATTGGGGGGGAGAGGTTGTAGTTTGCAAGACCCCAAGAGGATACTGCTGTCAGACTCCTATTAGCTGGTAGGGTTGAAAGGCGCACTCAGCCCTCAGTAGACCCTCTGTCAGGCTCTCACAAGCTGGCAGGGCCGTCAGCTCGCTTGGGGGTTAGGGGAATACCCCAAGAGGATCCCGCTGTCAGGATCTCATTAGCTGGCAGGGATGGAAGACGCACTAGCCCCAAGTAGACCCGCTGTCAGGCTCTTACTAGCTGGCAGGGACATAAGCTTGCTTGGGGGAAAGGGAATACCCCGAGAGGATCCCGCTGTCAGGCTCCTATTCTGGCAGGGCTGGAAGGCGCACTTGCCCCGAGTAGACCCACCGCCAGACTCTCACTAGCTGATAGGGTCGTAGGCTCGCTTGGGGTAAGGGAATACCCCGAGAGGATCCCGCAATCAGGCTCCCATAGGCTGGAAGGGATGGAAGGAGCACTCGACCCGAGTAGACCCGCTGTCAGGCTCTCAATAGCTGGCAGAGTCGTAGGCTCAGTGGGGAGTAAGGGAATACCTCGAGAGGACCCGCTGTCAGGCTCCCATTAGCTGGCAGGGCTGGAACACGCACTCGGCGCCGAGTCGACCGCTTCTAGACTCTCACTAGCTGGCAGGGCCGTAGGCTCGCTTGGGCGAGAAGAGATATGGTTTGTGGTTTCTGGGGACACCAAGTAGGCATGCCGACCGGACTTCCATCATGCGATCGACTTTAAGGCTCGCCTAGTGACGAGACGAAAGAGAAGAATAACTAAATTGAGGGTCACCCCCGCCGTCAGATTCTCACATAGCTGACGGGGCAACTAGATCAAGGACGAACATTGCAAAGAGCCTCATTAGCAAGGGTTGTAGATTGCCAGCACCTGTTCAAAATTAAGAGGGGAGAACTCATGGCCTCTCGGCACATAGCATCTTGGCAAATGCTTCTGGCAAGTCTATTCGGCACACCCCTCTCGGCGAAATTAACTTAGCCAATCTAGGCAATAAACGAGCTGCAGTCATCGCCTAAATAGCCTGGGGTCCAAACATGATCGTGGAAGTGTTCGCGAACAATAACAACACACAAAAAATGGGGAGGGGTGAACAAGAATTCAAGGCCTTTTGGCGAAAGGCGGAAAGCAAATTTTTATACATGTATCGCAAAGCTTTGCAAGTTCCTAGGCATCTCGCCTATTACATCAAAAGTCAAAAAGAAAAGAAGGAAAACTACAAAGAGGAATTGGGCGAGAGGTCGTCAGGCGGAGTCGCTGGGGTTCCCGCTGGATCTCTCGCTGGAAGATTCGCCGCCGGACCCGCCGCTCTGGCCTAGATCCAACGCCTCATCTTCGCCCGGAGATTCTCCCTCCCCAGAAGACTTGGGGATCGCTATCGCGAGCGATAGCTCCAAAAGAAAACTTTGTTGTTTTTCAACTTATGGAAAATATGGAGTGTCACAGCTCGAGCTCTACGATTTCAAGTAAATATGTCAGTTGAGTTCTAGGGTGCACGTGCACCACCGCACGCCCAAGTGCACGCTCGGGTGTGCAAGCATGACCGTGCGTGTGCCCAGGTGTGCGCACGGATGCGCGCGCCCGGGTGTGTGCGTGGCACAACGCGCCCCAAGTACACGCGAGCACCATCGCGTGCGCCCAGGTACACGCGCGGATGCGGATGCACTGCCACTCCTGCACACACGACAAGGCGCATGCATCCAGTTATGTGGTCAGTCGCGCACGCACGAATCTTTGGGCCTCCGCCTTCGCGCTTCTTCACCTTCGGGCACATCTTCTCGTTTAAACAATTAACGACATACCTTGGTGTGCAGATCGTCACTTGTCGCTCCCGCAAGCACCTTTCGGTTCACCGCCATCATGATCGCCGCAAAAGAAGACACGGAAAAATCCTCGCTCTTCTTACGCTTTAGTTCTAAGCACCGATAATTTTGGGGCATATGATGAGCCCATCATGACATTTATAGAAAATTGGGGTGTAATTAGCCCACTCATGATCCCCACTAATTTAGTGGATCATGGGATTGACCGCCGCACGCGTAATTTGCCACACGAGATCCCCCGCACACCGATCCTATTACGCGCATCATTCGAGCCACAACCTCGATCGGCTGCTAGCGCCGCCATCGCCGGCGCCGGCCGACCGTGTCAAAGGCAAGCTTAGCCGCCCCTCCACGCGGCCACCTCCGCGAGGTTGGCCGCTCCGCGACCTCCTTTCCCCCGGCCGCGGGGGTTCGCCTGCATGGGGCGTCCGCGCACGACCCCCCTCCCCACTACCGCCTGCCGCATCCGCGGTGGTCCGCTTGCGTGGGGCGGTCGCGTCATGGATGCCCCTACCCGCGACCGCGGGGTTCCACCCGCGACGCGGGGTTCCACCCGCGTTGGGCGGTCGCCCTTCCCCGCGACCGCCTTCCGCGGTCATGGGGTTCCTCCCGCGTGGGGCAGCCACCCCTCCCCTCAACTGCCTCATGCGGTCGCGGGGTTCCGCCCGCGTGAGGAGGACTCCTTTTGTGGTCGTGGGGTTGCACCCGTATAGGGCGGCCAGGCTTCGGCCACCCCTCCCCGTGGTCACCTGCACCGGCTGCGGGGCCGCCCGCGAGGGGCGGTCATACCTTGGTCACCCTCCCTGCAGCCGCCTCCCGCAGTCACGGTTTCTCCGCCGTGATCGGCCATCTCGCCGGTCACGGCTCCTCTTTCGTCGCCGGCGGCCATCGGCCGGCGAGGTGGCCGTCCTTTCATGGCGGGTCTTTCTCGCCATCCGATCATTCTATCACGATCGTTGTCATCCATTTCACGGATAACCGCCCACTAACAGGGAATATCATTAATTAAAATTATTTGCTTGCATTTAGTAAATATTATGCAAATAATATACTACTCTAACTATGTTAAAAATAATAATATGAGTTGTTACAGTGTGCGGATAGCCGCATAACTACCGTAATCACCTCCTGAAGGCTGTACAAGTAGTCATAGACATCCTCATTTCTCAACTCTTCCTCCTCCCAAGCTTCTTCTTCATGAGGTCAGAGCTCTACCGGAATCCTCCTACATGCCTCCACCACCCGCCGGGTCACCTGGAAATTTGCTTAAGTCCACGACGCTTCTGGGAAGAAGACGTTCGCTCACCATTCCGCAAAGCCTCCTAAGTGCGCAACGTTCCTCAAGTCACTGCCGACACATCTCCGCGCATCCCGCCACCAAGTTCGTCAGTCAAGCAGCGTCCGAGAACGCTCGTCCCCATCAGAGAATTGGAAGGAGCAAACTTTGTGAGAGTGCGACAACCTCATGCATGAAGGAGGGTTACATCGGAAGATGCTGTCAGGGCTCTTGGCATGATGTGTGGCAGAGGAAGAGATCCCAAGGATCCTGGAGGAAGTGCACTCGGAGAGTGCGACAACCATTCAGGGTGAAGGACTTTGGAAGCAAGGGTGGTTAGGTAGGGATACTTCTGGCCTCCCTAAGGAAGGATGTTGTGGACTTTGTGATAAGGTGCCAAAAGTGTTAACTATATGCCCCCTCCAACTCTTGCCCGCTCAAAGGCTCTGAAGCATCACGACGCCATGCCCTTTTTCCATCTGGGGGATGGATCTAGTCGGGCTGTTTCCTCCAACCAGCGGGCAAAGAAGGTTTTTGGTCATGATTGACTACTTTTCAAAATTTATAGAGGTCAAGGCGTTGGTCAAGGTAACCTCCCATGTCATTAGGAATTTCATTTGGGGAGAGATCATCTGTAGGCACGGGTTGCCCCAGGCCATTGTCACGGACAATGGACCGCAGTTTGCCAGTAAGGAGTTTATCAGCTTCTGCACCCAGCTAGGGATCGACCTCAGGTTTGTCTCCATCCACCACATAAGGAGTAACGGCTAGGTGGAGGCGGCAAACAAAATCATTGTAAACTTGCTCAAAAATAAGGTGGAGAACTTGAGGGGGAGCTGGGTGGAGCAGCTCCCCTCGGTGTTGTGAGCTTTGCGGACAACCCCAAACACGGCCACTAGAGAGACCAATTTCAAGCTCTCGCATGGCTGTGAGGCAGTCCTACTCGTGGAATTTGAAGTTCAATCCCTACGAGTTGCGGCCGCCAGCAAAGGAGACGAGACATGGGGAGCTGCGTCACTCGCTGGATATGGTGGAGGAACTTCGCGACGTGGTCGCGGTCAGGCAGGAGGAAATCAAGCGGCGAATGGCTAGGTATTTTGATAAGCACGTCAGAATCAAGCAGTTCAGGGAATGAGATCTAGTCCTGAAGAAAGTCGACGCCACGGGAAGGTCAGCAGTCGTTGATAAGCTCAACTCTAATGGGAAGGACCGTACATTGTAGAAAAGGCCTTGGGGTCAGGGGGATACCACCTCTAGAATGTGGAGGGGGTGCTCGTCGGCCACGCTTAGAGTGGCGACGATCTGAAACGTTTCTACCCGTAGGATGGGTAAATTTATGTATACCATTGTAATATGTTATTTTAAGAATTGCTTCCCTGCAGGTTATGATGTATCTATGATTTTGATGGCACCGAGTAGACCCACTGTTCAGGCTCTCATAAAGCTGGCAGGTTCAAAGGCTCGCTCGTTGGCCAGGGAAAGAGGTTGGTAGTTTACAAGACCCCGAGATGATCCGCTAACAGGCTCTCATTAGCTGGCAGGGATGGAAGGCGCACTCGAACCCGAGTAGACCCGCTATCAGGCTCTTACTAGCTGGCAGGATCGTAGGCTCACTTAGGGGGGGGGGGGTAAGGGAATACCCTGAGATGATCCCGTTGTCAGGCTCCCATTAGCTAACAAGGCTGGAAGGCACACTCGGCCGAGTAGACCCGCTGTCAGACTTTCACTAGCTGGCAGGGTCGTAAGCTCTCTTGGGGGTAAAGGAATACCCCGAGAGGATCCCGCTGTCAGGCTCCCATTATCTGGCAGGGCTGGAAGGCGCACTCGACCCCGAGTAGGCCCGATGTCAGACTCTCACTAGCTGGTAGGGTCGTAGGCTCGATTGGGGGGGAAGAGGTTGTAGTTTGCAAGACCCCAAGAGGATACTGTTGTCAGACTCCTATTAGCTGGTAAGGTTGAAAGGCGCACTCAGCCCTCAGTAGACCCTCTGTCAGGCTCTCACTAGCTGGCAGGGCCGTCAGCTCGCTTGGGGGTTAGGGAATACCCCGAGAGGATCCCGCTGTCAGGATCTCATTAGCTGGCAGGGATGGAAGGCGCACTCGGCCCCAAGTAGACCCGCTGTCAGGCTCTTACTAGCTGGCAGGGACATAAGCTTGCTTGGGGGAAAGGGAATACCCGAGAGGATCCCGCTGTCAGGCTCCTATTATCTGGCAGGGCTGGAAGGCGCACTTGGCCTCGAGTAGACCCACCGCCAGACTCTCACTAGCTGATAGGGTCGTAGGCTCGCTTGGGGGTAAGGGAATACCCCGAGAGGATCCCGCAATCAGGCTCCCATAGGCTGGAAGGGATGGAAGGAGCACTCGACCCCGAGTAGACCCGCTGTCAGGCTCTCACTAGCTGGCAGAGTCGTAGGCTCAGTGGGGAGTAAGGGAATACCTCGAGAGGACCCCGCTGTCAGGCTCCCATTAGCTGGCAGGGCTGGAAGACGCACTCGGCCCCGAGTCGACCCGCTTCTAGACTCTCACTAGCTGTCAGGGCGTAGGCTCGCTTGGGGGGAGAAGAGATATGGTTTGTGGTTTCTGGGGACACCAAGTAGGCATGCCGACCGGACTTCATCATGCCGATCGACTTTAAGGCTCGCCTAGTGACGAGACGAAAGAGAAGAATAACTAAATTGAGGGTCACCCCCGCCGTCAGATTCTCACATAGCTGACGGGGCAACTAGATCAAGGACGAACATTGCAAAGAGCCTCATTAGCAAGGGTTGTAGATTGCCAGCACCTGTTCAAAATTAAGAGGAGAACTCATGGCCTCTCGGCACATAGCATCTTGGCAAATGCTTCTTGGCAAGTCTATTCGGCACACCCCTCCCGGCAAAATTAACTTAGCTAATCTAGGCAATAAACGAGCTGCAGTCATCGCCTAAATAGCCTGGGGTCCAAACATGATCGTGGAAGTGTTCGCGAACAATAACAACACACAAAAAACGGGGAGGGGTGAACAAGAATTCAAGGCCTTTTGGCGAAAGGCGGAAAGCAAATTTTTTATACATGTATCGCAAAGCTTTGCAAGTTCCTAGGCATCTCGCCTATTACATCAAAAGTCAAAAAGAAAAGAAGGAAACTACAAAGAGGAATTGGGCGAGAGGCCGTCAGGCGGAGTCGCTGGGGTTCCCGCTGGATATCTCGCTGGAAGATTCACCGCCGGACCCGTCGCTCTGGCCGAGATCCAACGCCTCATCTTCGCCCGGAGATTCTCCCTCGCCAGAAGACTTGGGGATCGCTATCGCGAGCGATAGCTCCAAAAGAAAACTTTGTTGTTTTTCAACTTATGGAAAATATGGAGTGTCACAGCTCGAGCTCTACGATTTCAAGTAAATATGCCAGTTGAGTTCTAGGGTGCACGTGCACCACCGCACACGCCCAAGTGCACGCTCGGGTGTGCAAGCATGACCGTGCGTGTGCCCAGGTGTGCGCACGAATGCGCGCGTCGGGGTGTGTGCGCGGCACAACGCGCCCCAAGTACACGCGAGCATCATCGCGTGCGCCCAGGTACACGTGCGGATGCGGATGCACTGTCACTCCTGCACACACGACAAGGCGCATGCATCCAGTTATGTGGTCAGTCGCGCACGCGCGAATCTTTGGGCCTCCGCCTTCGCGCTTCTTCGCCTTCGGGCACATCTTCTTGTTTAAACAATTAACGACATACCTTGGTGTGCAGATCGTCACTTGTCGCTCCCGCAAGCACCTTTCGGTTCACCGCCATCATGATCGCCGCAAAAGAAGACACGGAAAAATCCTCGCTCTTCTTACGCTTTAGTTCTAAGCACCGATAATTTTGGGGCATATGATGAGCTCATCATGACATTTATAGAAAATTGGGGTGTAATTAGCCCACTCATGATCCCCACTAATTTAGTGGATCATGGGATTGACCGCCGCACGCGTAATTGCCACACAAGAACCCCCGCACACCGATCCCATTACGCGCATCATCCGAGCCACAACCTCGATCGGCTGCTAGCGCCGCCATCGCCGGCGCCGGCCAACCGTGTCAAAGACAAGCTTAGCCGCCCCTCCACGCGGCCACCCCCGCGAGGTTGGCCGCTCCGCGACCTCCTTTCCCCCGGCCGCGGGGGTTCGCCCGCATGGGGCGTCCGCGCCACGACCCCCCTCCCCACTACCGCCTGCCGCATCCGCGGTGGTCCGCTTGCGTGGGGCGGTCGCGTCATGGATGCCCCTACCCGCGACCGCGGGGTTCCACCCGCGACCGCGGGGTTCCACCCGCGTTGGGCGGTCGCCCTTTCCCGCGACCGCCTTCCGCGGTCATGGGGTTCCTCCCGCATGGGGCAGCCACCCCTCCCCTCAACTGCCTCATGCAGTCGCGGGGTTCCGCCCGCGTGAGGAGGACTCCTTTTGTGGTCGTGGGGTTGCACCCGTATAGGGCGGCCAGGCTTCGGCCACCCCCTCCTCGTGGTCACCTGCACCGGCTGCGGGGCACCGCCCGCGAGGGGCGGTCATACCTTGGTCACCCTCCCTGCAGCCGCCTCCCGCAGTCACGGTTTCTCCCGCCATGATCGGCCATCTCGCCGGTCACGGCTCCTCTTCCGTCGCCGGCGGCCATCGGCCGGCGAGGTGGCCGTCCTTTCATGGCGGGTATTTCTCGCCATCCGATCATTCTGTCACGATCGTTGTCATCCATTTCACGGATAACCACCCACTAACAGGGAATATCATTAATTAAATTATTTGCTTGCATTTAGTAAATATTATGCAAATAATATTTACTCTGAACTATGTTAAAAATAATAATATGAGTTGTTACAGTGTGCGGATAGCCGCATAACTACCGTAATCACCTCCTGAAGGCTGTACAAGTAGTCATAGACATCCTCATTTCTCAACTCTTCCTCCTCCCAAGCTTCTTCTTCATGAGGTCAGAGCTCTACCGGAATCCTCCTACATGCCTCCACCACCCGCCGGGTCACCTGAAATTTGCTTAAGTCCACGACGCTTCTGGGAAGAAGACGTTCCGCTCACCATTCCGTGAAGCCTCCTAAGTGCGCAACGTTCCTCAAGTCACTGCCGACACATCTCCGCGCATCCCGCCACCAAGTTCGTCAGTCAAGCAGCGTCCGAGAACGCTCGTCCCCATCAGAGAATTGGAAGGAGCAAACTTTGTGAGAGTGCGACAACCTCATGCATGAAGGAGGGTTACATCGGAAGATGCTGTCAGGGCTCTTGGCATGATGTGTGGCAGAGGAAGAGATCCCAAGGATCCTGGAGGAAGTGCACTCGAGAGAGTGCGACAACCATTCAGGGTGAAGGACTTTGGAAGCAAGGGTGGTTAGGTAGGATACTTCTGGCCCTCCCTAAGGAAGGATGTTGTGGACTTTGTGATAAGGTGCCAAAAGTGTTAACTATATGCCCCCTCCAACTCTTGCCCGCTCAAAGGCTCTGAAGCATCACGACGCCATGGCCTTTTGTCATCTGGGGGATGGATCTAGTCGGGCTGTTTCCTCCAACCAGCGGGCAAAAAAGGTTCTTTTTGGTCAGATTGACTACTTTTCAAAATTTCTAGAGGTCAAGGCGTTGGTCAAGGTAACCTCCCATGTCATTAGGAATTTCATTTGGGGAGAGATCATCTGTAGGCACGGGTTGCCCCAGGCCATTGTCACGGACATTGGACCGCAGTTTGCCAGTAAGGAGTTTATCAGCTTCTGCACCCAGCTAGGGATCGACCTCAGGTTTGTCTCCATCCACCACATAAGGAGCAACGGCTAGGTGGAGGCGGCAAACAAAATCATTGTAAACTTGCTCAAAAATAAGGTGGAGAACTTGAGGGGGAGCTGGGTGGAGCAGCTCCCCTCGGTGTTGTGAGCTTTGCGGACAACCCCAAACACGCCACTAGAGAGACCAATTTCAAGCTCTCGCATGGCTGTGAGGCAGTCCTACTCGTGGAATTTGAAGTTCAATCCCTACGAGTTGCGGCCGCCAGCAAAGGAGACGAGACATGGAGGGAGGAGAACGAAGGGGAGCTGCGTCACTCGCTGGATATGGTGGAGGAACTTCGTGATGTAGCCGCGGTCAGGCAGGAGGAAATCAAGCGGCGAATGGCTAGGTATTTTGATAAGCACGTCAGAATCAAGCAGTTCAGGGAATGAGATCTAGTCCTGAAGAAAGTCGACGCCACGGGAAGGTCAGCAGTCGTTGATAAGCTCAACTCTAATTGGGAAGGACCGTACATTGTAGAAAAGGCCTTGGGGTCAGGGGGATACCACCTCTAGAATGTGGAGGGGTGCCTGTCGGCCACGCTTAGAGTGGCGACGATCTGAAACGTTTCTACCCGTAGGATGGGTAAATTTATGTATATCATTGTAATATGTTATTTTAAGAATTGCTTCCCTGCAGGTTATGATGTATCTATGATTTTGATGGCACCGAGTAGACCCACTGTTCAGGCTCTCATAAAGCTGGCAGGTTCAAAGGCTCGCTCGTTGGCCAGGAAAGAGGTTGGTAGTTTTCAAGACCCCGAGATGATCCCGCTAACAGGCTCTCATTAGCTGGCAGGGATGGAAGGCGCACTCGAACCCGAGTAGACCCGCTATCAGGCTCTTACTAGCTGGCAGGGTCGTAGGCTCACTTAGGGGGGGGTAAGGGAATACCCTGAGATGATCCCGTTGTCAGGCTCCCATTAGCTAACAAGGCTGGAAGGCACACTCGGCCCGAGTAGACCCGCTGTCAGACTTTCACTAGCTGGCAGGGTCGTAAGCTCTCTTGGGGGTAAAGGAATACCCGAGAGGATCCCGCTGTCAGGCTCCCATTATCTGGCAGGGCTGGAAGGCGCACTCGACCCGAGTAGGCCCGATGTCAGACTCTCACTAGCTGGTAGGGTCGTAGGCTCGATTGGGGGGGAAGAGGTTGTAGTTTGCAAGACCCCAAGAGGATACTGCTGTCAGACTCCTATTAGCTGGTAGGGTTGAAAGGCGCACTCAGCCCTCAGTAGACCCTCTGTCAGGCTCTCACAAGCTGGCAGGGCCGTCAGCTCGCTTGGGGGTTAGGGAATACCCGAGAGGATCCCGCTGTCAGGATCTCATTAGCTGGCAGGGATGGAAGACGCACTAGGCCCCAAGTAGACCCGCTGTCAGGCTCTTACTAGCTGGCAGGGACATAAGCTTGCTTGGGGGAAAGGGAATACCCCGAGAGGATCTCGCTGTCAGGCTCCTATTATCTGGCAGGGCTGGAAGGCGCACTTGGCCCCGAGTAGACCCGCCGCCAGACTCTCACTAGCTGACAGGGTCGTAGGCTCGCTTGGGGGTAAGGGAATACCCCGAGAGGATCCCGCAATCAGGCTCCCATAGGCTGGAAGGGATGGAAGGAGCACTCGACCCCGAGTAGACCCGCTGTCAGGCTCTCAATAGCTGGCAGAGTCGTAGGCTCAGTGGGGAGTAGGGAATACCTCGAGAGGACCCTGCTGTCAGGCTCCATTAGCTGGCAGGGCTGGAACACGCACTCGGCCCCGAGTCGACCCGCTTCTAAACTCTCACTAGCTGGCAGGGTCGTAGGCTCGCTTGGGGGGAGAAGAGATATGGTTTGTAGTTTCTGGGGACACCAAGTAGGCATGCCGACCGGACTTCCATCATGTCGGTCGATTTTAAGGCTCGCCTAGTGACGAGACGAAAGAGAAGAATAACTAAATTGAGGGTCACCCCCGCCGTCAGATTCTCACATAGCTGACGGGGCAACTAGATCAAGGACGAACATTGCAAAGAGCCTCATTAGCAAGGGTTGTAGATTGCCAGCACCTGTTCAAAATTAAGAGGGGAGAACTCATGGCCTCTCGGCACATAGCATCTTGGCAAATGCTTCTTGGCAAGTCTATTCGGCACACCCCTCTCGGCGAAATAACTTAGCTAATCTAGGCAATAAACGAGCTGCAGTCATCGCCTAAATAGCCTGGGGTCCAAACATGATCGTGGAAGTGTTCGCGAACAATAACAACACACAAAAAATGGGGAGGGTGAACAAGAATTCAAGGCTTTGGCGAAGGCGGAAAGCAAATTTTTTATACATGTATCGCAAAGCTTTGCAAGTTCCTAGGCATCTCGCCTATTACATCAAAAGTCAAAAAGAGAAAAGAAGGAAACTACAAAGAGGAATTGGGCGAGAGGCCGTCAGGCGGAGTCGCTGGGGTTCCCGCTGGATATCTCGCTGGAAGATCACCGCCGGACCCGTCGCTCTGGTCGAGATCCAACGCCTCATTCTTCGCCCGGAGATTCTCCCTCGCCAGAAGACTTGGGGATCGCTATCGCGAGCGATAGCTCCAAAAGAAAAACTTTGTTGTTTTTCAACTTATGGAAAATATGGAGTGTCACAGCTCGAGCTCTACGATTTCAAGTAAATATGCCAGTTGAGTTCTAGGGTGCACGTGCACCACCGCACGCCCAAGTGCACGCTCGGGTGTGCAAGCATGACCGTGCGTGTGCCAGGTGTGCGCACAGATGCGCGAGTCGGGTGGTGTGTGCGCGGCACAACGCGCCCCAAGTACACGCGAGCATCATCGCGTGCCCCCAGGTACACGTGCGGATGCGGATGCACTGCCATTCCTGCACACACGACAAGGCGCATGCATCCAGTTATGTGGTCAGTCGCGCACGCGCGAATCTTTGGCCTCCGCCTTCGCGCTTCTTCACCTTCGGGCACATCTTCTCGTTTAAACAATTAACGACATACCTTGGTGTGCAGATCGTCACTTGTCGCTCCCGCAAGCACTTTCGGTTCACCGCCATCATGATCGCCGCAAAAGAAGACACGAAAAAATCCTCGCTCTTCTTACGCTTTAGTTCTAAGCCCGATAATTTTGGGGCATATGATGAGCCCATCATGACATTTATAGAAAATTGGGGTGTAATTAGCCCACTCATGATCCCCACTAATTTAGTGGATCATGGGATTGACCGCGCACGCGTAATTGCACACGAGATCCCCGCACACCGATCCCATTACGCGCATCATTCGAGCCACAACCTCGATCGGCTGCTAACGCCGCCATCGCCGGCGCCGGCCGACCGTGTCAAAGGCAAGCTTAGTGCCCCTCCACGCGGCCACCCCCGCGAGGTTGGCCGCTCCGCGACCTCCTTTCCCCCGGCCGCGGGGGTTCGCCCGCATGGGGCGTCCGCGCCACGACCCCCCTCCCCACTACCGCCTGCCGCATCCGCGGTGGTCCGCTTGCGTGGGGCGGTCGCGTCATGGATGCCCCTACCCGCGACCGCGGGGTTCCACCCGCGACCGCGGGGTTCCACCGCGTTGGGCGCGTTCGCCCTTCCCCGCGAACGCCTTCCGCGGTCATGGGGTTCCTCCCGCATGGGGCACCACCCCTCCCCTCAACTGCCTCATGCAGTCGCGGGGTTCCGCCCGCGTGAGGAGGGACTCCTTTTGTGGTCGTGGGGTTGCACCGTATAGGGCGGCCAGGCTTCGGCCCACCCCTCCTCGTGGTCACCTGCACCGGCTGCGGGGGCACCGCCCGCGAGGGGCGGTCATACCTTGGTCACCCTCCCTGCAGCCGCCCCCGCAGTCACGGTTTTCTCCCGCCGTGATCGGCCATCTCGCCGGTCACGGCTCCTCTTCCGTCGCGGCGGCCATCGGCCGGCGAGGTGGTTGTCCTTTCATGGGGGTCTTTCTCGCCATCCGATCATTCTGTCACGATCGTTGTCATCCATTTCACGGATAACCACCCACTAACAGGGAATATCATTAATTAAATTATTTGCTTGCATTTAGTAAATATTATGCAAATAATATTTACTCTGAACTATGTTAAAAAATAATAATATGAGTTGTTACAGTGTGCGGATAGCCGCAATAACTACCGTAATCACCTCCTGAAGGCTGTACAAGTAGTCATAGACATCCTCATTTCTCAACTCTTCCTCCTCCCAAGCTTCTTCTTCATGAGGTCAGAGCTCTACCGGAATCCTCCTACATGCCTCCACCACCCGCCGGGTCACCTGGAAATTTGCTTAAGTCCACGACGCTTCTGGAAGAAGACGTTCCGCTCACCATTCCGCGAAGCCTCCTAAGTGCGCAACGTTCCTCAAGTCACTGCCGACACATCTCCGCGCATCCCGCCACCAAGTTCGTCAGTCAAGCAGCGTCCGAGAACGCTCGTCCCCATCAGAGAATTGGAAGGAGCAAACTTTGTGTGAGGCGGCATATCCCCCACCAAGCGCAATACCATCTCTCGTCTCAAATCTGTAACGAAGAGCGGCTCGTCGCCCTCGATTCTCAAGACACCCTGTAAATTGCCTCCAAAAGTGAAAATTGACTGGCACCGTGCATGTTACGTGGTTTTTTTACCTAGTTTAGAGGTTTTTCAACTTAAAATTTTTGTGTACTACTCATGCGCTCGATCGCTCAACGGGCTATGACGACTAAGTTTAATCCGGTCTATCATAAGTGTTGAGTTGTCCGCAACAAAATTAAAAATAAATATAATAAAAAAGTTTGTCTTCCTCCTTCCCTTACCCGCGCGACAATATTGAACGGTGCCAAAAAGAAAAGTCCTATTAAAAAATAGTTAAAAATGACCAAGACAGCTCTTCTCTTCAATGAAGACAATTTTTTTTCAGTATATATAAAGATCACATGGAATGCAAATAATAAAAGAACTATCATCAGAATGGAAGGGGAGGATGAATGACATTTGGCAGCTTCTAGCTAGAACGTTTGAAACGTCCAATTTGATGTTTGTTTACCCGCCGTCCGACAGCGATTCTCCAAGTGGAGGCGGCGAAACGCGGAACCAAACGAAGCTTAATATTCAGTTAAAAAAACTTTGGATTAATATATGACGTTCTCATATTTTACCCAATTATCTATTTCACGCATTTTAATAAAATGCTCTAAATAATCTTTTATTCTTCTTTCTCTTTATTATTATTATTTAATTTTATGCTCGTCTTATTTTTTGTGGGGAAAGAGAATATTCTACTGGATGTTTGCGCAACAGCCACACAAAAGATAAGCACTAGACAACAAATGAAAAATATAACCTCAGAAATACAAGACGATTTATGTGGAAAACCCTCTCTCAATCAATGAGGGAAACCACAGGGCGGGACACACGAACAATCCACTATAGAAAATAAGGATTACAAAGAAATATTCTAGATTTGTCCAATCTAGATCCCCCTTGAATTCACAAATTGAACTCCTCTCAAAACTCACAGCGAAACTTTCCTCAACAACGAAAGATCACAAAACTCAATCTCTCTTACAAGCTCAAAGAATATCAAAGACAAGAATGAGCAAAAAACCATTATAGCAAAGACAAGTCACAACTCTAAGAGACTTTCGTTCTTCTTGCCAAAGAACACCTTCCCAGTAGCTACAATGGTAAAGACGTGCGAAAAAACCTTTGATAGCTGAAATCTGGAGCATTATCCTCTCAGGAATAGGACAAACCCTATTTAGGGTAAAATATTGATGCAATCAAAGTCCTTGGATCGTTACCAAGTGAACTGAACACAGTAATTGCACCCAAGTTTCAACCAACCAACGTCAGTCACCTCATCTCAGCTCCACCCAGCAAACACTACCTTCGCGTCGATACCGCAGAGATCCACCACGTCAGTACCACTGAGATCCATCACATTGATACCGCCGAGATCCATCACGTCGGTACCGCTGAGATCAATCACGCTGGTACCGCTGAGATGAAGGACTTGTGACCAACAAGGAAGATCCTATGGATGAAGATCTCCAGAGACAGACGTGCAGCTCTATTATGGTTATCTCAAGCTGAGTATGCATAGAAAGTGTTCAAACGGTTCATGATGGATAAGGCCAAGCTTGTAGCCACTCCACTGGTTAGGCCACCGACGGCGGCAGTGGAAAGGGTGGAGGGCGGGGCTGGGCAAAACAAGGAGGGGGGGGGGGGATTTTGCTGGTGTCGGGTTTGAGGAGAGAGAAGGAGGAGTGATTTTTGGGGAAAATTTTATTTGCAGTCCAGATCTAATAGATCGAACGGTTTAGATTTATCTGATGTCTTTTTTCTCTGCCATGGAACCTAAAACGATATTTTTTTTAATATATAGTATATATATATATATATAATATATATATAATATATATATATATATATATAATAATATAATGCACACATGTGCACATTTATTTTATAAACACGCATAAGGTTAACAGTTGATGATAGCACGTACAAGACATATATATGAGCACTGTTCACAGGCGATAAAAGTCTGATACCCTGTTTCACCTCCTGCCCCTCACGGTGTCACCCCCGCCGTCGGCCTGCCCGGCGCCCACGGCGGGTTCGCCGGCCTCCGGCGAACCGCCGGGGGGCACCGGGCAGGCCGCCGGTGGCCGAGATGTCGCAGGCCGTAGCCGGGGGGGGGATTTTCGTTTTATTTTTTATTAATTATATAATTGATTAAATAATTAATTATTTTGATTAAAATTAAAATTTCTATTAAATTTTTTATTAATTATTTTTTATAAATAAGTAATTTTATTAAATTTATTAAATTTATATTAAAATTTCTATTAAAAATTTTATTAAAAGCTGGGGGGAGGGCGAAGCCCGCTTAAATGCCAAGCGGGCGAAGCCCGCTTGATTGCGGGCGAAGCCCGCTTAAATGCCAAGCGGGCGAAGCCCGCTTGATTGCGGGCGAAGCCCTTGATTGCGGGCGACCCGCTTGATTGCGGGCGAAGCCGCTTGATTGCGGGCGAAGCCCGCTTGATTGCGGGCGATTTTATTAAAAGCTGGGGGGGCGGGCGAAGCACGCTTAAATGTCAAGCGGGCGAAGCCCGCAGCGACGCATCGAGAACAGGCGGGGCCCGTTCGAAGATGCTAGTATATATATATATATATATATATATATATAATATATATATATATATATATATATATATATATATATATATATATATATATATAAGGCCTGCCCAAAAGGCCCGATCGGGCCGGCCCGGACCGGGCCTGATCGGGCCCGGGCTTTTGCAAACCGGGCCGAGCCCGGGCCCTTTCTTTATCGGGCTCGGGCCGGGCCCGGGCTTTGACCCCGCGTGTTCGAGTGATTCTTCATTTAGTCGGCTCCTCCGCGTGTTCAAAATCCAGCCACTAAGAGAAAAAGCGGACTCCGAAGCTACTGTACTAGCTTGAATTGTTAGTAAATCACGGGCCATATAGGCCAAAATAGGATAGGTATTAGCTTTACTTTTCCACCACTTTAAGATATCGAAGTTTTTGATCTCTTCCGTAGTCATAAAATCACGAAATTGTGTTTTCGTATACAGTCCTAATTCGTTTAAACTACTCGATGTGCGTGCTTTTTTTTCTGCAAGCTAATTCTAAAATTTTATTTGTAAAAGAATCTTTTGTCCTAGGTTGTGTTATTTCTTCTCGTGGTCGTGAGCCATATAAGTTGTCGTAATAATTAAAACATTCGGTAAAAATAGAATTAAATTTAGTAGTACTAACGTCGTCAACGTCATCGAAACTTATATTTATGTCTAAGTTAACGTTAATTTCATCTATTAAATTTTCTACGCCGTCTACAGCGAATAACGGGTTTAAAGCGGCGGCGCATGAAAATGCAGGAGGCATTTCTCTATAATATTTTTAAAATTTTTCTTCTATTACTTCAATTAAAGGAAGCCATCCGGAGTGTTGCTTAAAATAGTTAAGTTTTTGTGCGATATTTACAAAATTTTCAATTACTAACGAGCTATGGGATAATAAACACCAGATAAAAAAACAGTCGCCCTATAAAAACATTTTAATAAATCCATATAATGAAATAGTACGTCTCAATCGTTATCAGTTAAATTATGATTATTTGTCATAGTGTAATATTCCATAAGAAGTGTTTTTTTGTTGAAACGCTCTTTTTAACATTTTATATGTGGAGTTCCATCTTACAGGCATATCAAATTGAGGTTTCAAATATTTTTGACCTTGTGCGATCACAAATTTTCGAAAATCTTGACTTCGCTGTTTGGTACAATAAATAAATCTAAGCATAGTACGAATTTTCTCAATATATGGTTCCATAGCTTCTAAACTATCCTGTACCACTAAGTTTAAAACGTGACACACACATCGAGTGTGAAAAAACGCACCGTTGAGCATTGGTTTTAATTCACGTTTTAACCACTCTACTGCGGTGTTGTTATTACTAGCGTTATCAAAAGAAATACTCATTATTTTATCCTTTATTTTAAATTCACGCAAACATTTAATAATTACCGAATATATAGCCTTACCTGTGTGCGGAAATTCAAAACCTTCAAAACATATTACGCGCTTATTTAAATCCCATGAAACGGGATCGATCCAATGAGCCGTTATACAAATATAAGATAACCCTACCCTAACGCTACTACTCCAAACGTCGCTCGTTAAACTCACACGTCCCTCGAAAGTTTCAAAAAATTTTATTAAATCTTGTTTTGCGTCAAAATATAATTTAAGTGCGTCGCGTCTAATAGTGGATCTACTTACCTGTTGATATTTGGGCTGAAGCCCTTCGTGTATATACTCCGTCGTCTCATCGTTGTCGTAGTGACTGAATGGCAACCCACGTCTGATGACGTTTTTCACCTGTAGGTCTCGCTGTCTTACTTGATCGTACGTCCAAATTTGTCCTGATGCTGATATTTGTCCCTGACTGGACTCGGGAGCTTGCTTTGCAAAACAGGACTTAGCGTGTCTCGCTAGTGTTGAGTTGTCGGTAAGAGTTAGCAACTTTGAGCACAACTTGCACCGCGCCTTGAATTCGTCGCCGACTTTAACCTTGTCGAAATGCTCCCAGACGGGCGCCCTCCGATTATGCTCCACCACTTCGGCGTGCTTTGAGTCGACGACGCCGGCGTTGAGGACGACGATGCCATGCAGCGAGAGAGAGTAAGAGAGTAAGAGAGGTAGAGAATAAGTGAGAGAGAGAGTGGAAGAGAGAGAGAGTGAGTGGAAGAGAGAGAGAGAGAGAGAGAGAGAGAGGAGAGGGATCGGGTAGGAGGGGGGGGATTTATAAAAAAAAAAATATTTTTTGTTTAATAAAATATGGCCTAGGGCCTAGGCTTTTGCCTAGGCCCTAGGCCAAAACACTGCAGCCAGCAGGGCTGCTGCAGCCCTGCTGGCTGCAGTTCCAACGGCTCTAAGAGCCGTTGGATTTCCAACGGCTCTTAGAGCCGTTGGCAGCAGGTCCGGGCCGGCGTGCGGCCCGGTCCGGGCTTCGCCTGGCCCGGGTCCGGGCCCAGGCCGGCCCGATTTTCCGGCTTTGCCCGGCCCGGCTCGGGCCGGGCATCGGGCCGGGCTAGCCCCCAAAACCAGGGCCCTGTAAGGGCCCTGAGCCCGGTCTCGGCCCGGGCCGGGCTTTTTTCCGAGCCGGCCGAAAAAGGCTTTCGCCGGGCCGGGCTCGGGCCGGCCCACTGGGCCCGGGCCTTTTGTGCAGGAGTAGAATTAATAAAAGAGTATAAATGGAGAGAGAAAATAAAATATAAATAAGACAAAATAAAATGAATTTAATAAATATAAAAAGAGAATTTTTTCTGTTAAATATCACGTAATCACGTATGACAATTCTGACTGGTGACTACGTACTCATTGAGCCACCGGCAGAATATTGTGCATGAGGGCTCCAATGCTTAATAATATCTGTGCGTATATAGTTATTAATATTTCCATCCTCAAATGTTAAATAAATGGAATAAGATTACATTATATATGTATAACGGAAAATATTATTTGATTAAACATTCATTTTAAAATTTTACTTTTTTTATTAAAATAATTCTCATTTTTATAATTTATGTATTTCTTTTATTTTAAAAATTATGCTTTAATAGACAAAGTCATCTACCTACAATAAAAAATGTGTTTTTTTTCTGCTCCCAAACCCCGTGCACATCACAAAAATGAGCTATGAATGGAGTATAACAGTCACGAGTTTGCGAGCGGCAGAAGTGTCGTCGCACCAGAACAATGTCATGGTCCAAATAATGTCGTGCGGGACACGAGGATTCTCATACACTATCACAATTGCAGTACTGTTGCGGTTAGCAGTAAGGAAGAAATCCTGTGCACGTCACTCGTGTGTGTGTGTATGTGAGATAGAGTGTGTGTGTGTATATCTATATATATACAAGTCGCAGGCACGGGCCTCCGGCCCGATGGCTACGCACCACAGTACCTGGCCACCGACGGCGGGCTTTGCCCTCCTCCCGCCGGGCGGTCTGCTCCGCCACCAGTGCCGCCAGTGCCGCCGCCACATTGACCGGAGACCCTCGTCGGGTTCGCGGGCTGTACGTGAAAGTGAATTTCAGGGTCAAGATGGTCTCAAAACGAAAAGTGATCAACATGAAAGTTGTAGATCTTGGCGATACGAACAACTTTTATGTTGATCACCTTTTGATTTGAACCCGTCTTGGAGCTCGATTTGGGCCCCAAAATTGCGGGCGGCAGAACGGTTTACTGTAGCAGTTCCGCCGCCCCCTATTTCGGGGCCCAAATCGAGATCCAAATCTGCTCCAAATGAAAAAGTGATCAACATGAAAGTTGTTCGTCTCGCCGAGATCTACAACTTTCATGTTGATCACTTTTCGTTTTGATACCATATTGACCCTCAAATTCCCTTGCCCGTACGACCGTACCTTAGTAAATATAAAATCAAGCTTTTATAGTCTCACACTGCTGCTAGGTTTGAACTTTTTGGATTTAAATATAGAATTTCAGAATGAATGATTGAAATTAGGTGGGCTTGTGGGCTGCTTGACTTATCTTGAATTCTAAGAATAGACGGGTTAGCGGGCTGGTTTTTAATTCATGGAATTGTTGTTTTTTAAACCTTTTTTATGTTATCTACTTAATTTTAAGATCTCTAGTAGTAGGTTTAGGACCACTTGTAAAATCTGAAGAGAGAGGGTTGGTTTGATCCAACGGTTCATGATCAAATCTCTGAAATCCGACAGCCATCTAATTTTCTTTCAATTTCGAACTCATGCTATTTGCAGACCTCCATATTTCTTTATAATATGATATATATATATATATATATATATATATATATTATATATATATTATATATATATATATATATATATAATATATATATATATTATATATATATATACTAGCATCTTCGAACGGGCCCCGCCTGTTCTCGATGCGTCGCTGCGGGCTTCGCCCGCTTGACATTTAAGCGTGCTTCGCCCGCCCCCCCAGCTTTTAATAAAATCGCCCGCAATCAAGCGGGCTTCGCCCGCTTGGCATTTAAGCGGGCTTCGCCCTCCCCCCAGCACGCACATCGAGTAGTTTAAACGAATTAGGACTGTATACGAAAACACAATTTCGTGATTTTATGACTACGGAAGAGATCGAAAACTTCGATATCTATTCAAGCTAGTACAGTAGCTTCGGAGTCCGCTTTTTCTCTTAGTGGCAGGATTTTGAACACGCGGAGGAGCCGACTAAATGAAGAATCACTCGAACTATGCATCTGCTACAAGGATTATTTGGATGCTACGAATAGGAAGCAACACATTTCAGCGTTGGAGGAGAGCTCCGAGGAAATTGAAGAGGAGATGGACAATCTGAATTTATAAAAATGTAATTTTTTTTATTATCATTTAAAATAATAAATTTCTTTTTTTTTTCTATTTTTTTTAAAAGTGTAATTTTGTTTTTTTAAATTTCAATATTAATAAAATTTTTTATTCTATTTTTATTTCATTTTTTTATTTTTTTAAGTATTTTTTTTTTTCTTAAGAGGGCCCGGCCTGGGCCCGGCCCGGCCCGTCCCGTCCCGGGGGGCCGGCTCGGGCCCCTTCCCGGGGTCAAAGCCCGGGCCCGCCCGAGCCCGATAAAGAAAGGGCCCGGGCTCGGCCCGGTTTGCAAAAGCCCGGGCCCGATCAGGCCCGGTCCGGGCCGGCCCGATCGGGCCTTTTGGGCAGGCCTGAGTTCATGTTGTTTATTTTAGTTCATTATATTATATTTAGTTGCTGCGAATATCATAGATTATGATGGCTTTTTAAAAAAAAGATAGTGCATGGTTTTTGAAGTTTTGATGGGTTTGAAAGCGAGTACGGACTTGTCTTATTAATAATTAATAATAATATATATATATTAATTATTACAAAAATGCTATAAAAATGGAAAGAAAAACAAGACAAAGGAAAGAAAGAGAGAGGAAGCCCCTTTAGGAATATAAGTTAATACACACACGGGTGCATGAATTAGGGACCTGTGTGACCACCACAGGATCATAACAGTGACAATGTAATTTCGGCATGACACCCCCACTGCTTGTAGGCACCAAAGGGCAGTTGTGTCGGGTAATTGCAATCGTGCTTTTTTGGGGAAGGGGGGCAAGCAGCGGAAGTGTCGTTGTGTTGTGACATTGTTGCAGCCGTGGTCATATTGTGGCTGGGGCACTGTATATTATTATACTATCACACACACACATTTTAAATATATCAATATCATAAATATTATTATTATATATTTCCCGCCAAACTAACATTAATGTATCTTTCATGCTTATATATATAGGCAGAGCCGTCCTTTTGGGCTAGAGAACATGTAAGTCCGATCAGAACATCTGCAAATTAGTTCGAGTAAGTACTTACATGACTGCTTAGTAGTATGCCAATACACAATCAAAACATAACATAAAATAAAAATAATAAAAGTGACACATGAATTTAACGTGAAAACTCAAATGAGTGAAAACCACAGGACGATCGAAGTGCAGATCAGAAAGTCGTCATTAAAAATATATGAAAACAATAGTCAATTACAAGGTTTTCATCATCGATCCACACAGAATCTTCATTAATTTCGCATCACACAATATTATACAATAAACAGTATCAAAACTTGCAAGTTAGCAACAGTGGCGGACCGGATTACACAAATCCTATGCAAGATGCCTCTTCGGATCTTGCACAAATCTGCTCCGGATCCAATCCGTGTATGCAAAGTATTAATCGTCAACGTCGTAGAACGTCGTCTGAAAACTCTTCCAAACTGAGACAATTGCCACAAAGGTTACTTTAGAAATTTTTCAAGGCTTGAGTTTGGAGAGAAGTGGATGTCTTACCACTCCTCCTGCATACCTATTTATAGGCCCAAAACCAAGGAGATAGTGGTAGCTAGTAGATGGCATATGGATGAAATTTTCATGAAGCTTCTCTCGGTCAAAAGCATATGTCATGAAGCTTCATTTAGGCACTTTCCTTAGAGCTTCCTTCAATAGCACATGTTGGTTTCGAGGTCAATGACGACTACTCCTTTTCACACATGTCATGCTTGAAAAACATGATCAAAATTGGTTAGTCTCTTTCAAACTTACGAGAAAAGTATCTCAACAATCCCCCTCTTTTCCACTAAGTGAAGAAACATGTTCTTCTGACAATCTTCCTTCAAATCTCCAAACATGTCTCCACTTTTGGTGAGCAATACCAAATTTAAGTTAATAGTTTTCTCCACAAAGGATGAGAATTGTACCTAACAACCAATTCTCATTTGCTTTATGTGGAGGGAACCACCATGTCGGTGATTCTCATGCAATGCTCGAACTTTCTTCTCGACACAGTCTTCATAAGCATATCTGCTTCATTGTCATCTGTGTACACCTTTTTGCAAATCTATCTCTCTCAGCACTAGAGTGTCATGTATCCAATGATACCACGTGTCAATATGTTTGTACCTCGAGTGAAAGGTGGGGTTCTTCCTAAAATGAATCGCACTCTGACTATCGCATAGAAGTGTGTAGCGCTCTTGAGTGAAATCCAGCTCCTTTATGAAACGCTTCATACAAATAAGCTTTTCTCTGCCTTAGTGATTGCAATAAACTCTGTCTATATAGTAGATAGTGCGACACACTTCTGCAGTCTAAACTGCCCAACATAGCCCTCCCTGCAAATAAGATCAGGTACGTGTTGAAACCAAAAACTTGGTCTCTCGTGGAGTTCGGGGTCCCAAAAGAGGGGTGACCTCACACCTACTACACTCGGAGGAACGTCACGGACCGAAGACTTGGAAACTAGGAACAGACCCTCGGCTACTAGCGCGGAGGTCCCACCTCACCCGGAAGGCTACCTGAGCTCTTCCCCTCCCTAGTCAATGCTCGAGCTAGGGTGCCTTGGAGGAGCCCTCTCTACTCTACCAAGGAGGAACTAAGGGAGGACGAAGCCCAAAAAAGATCCTCCCCAAAGGCACCCAAGGGGGTCTATTTATAGTTTTCCAAAACCCCATGGACCAAAATGACCGAGATACCCTCACGCCCAAAAAGCCTTGGGCCAATAGGAAACGCTCACGCCGGGGGGCAGAGGGGTAAACGCCCCAAGGGCTCAGCGGTAAAAGCACGCCGCCAACGCCCCGCCCCCAAACAACCGAGACGGCACCAGGCCGTCGGGCAGGCCGCGAGCAGGCCGCGAGCAGGCCGCTCGGCGAGGCCAGGCCGCGGCCGTCTCGCCCGCGAGCAGGCCGCCCGGGCGAGAGCCAGGCCGCGGCCGCCTCGCCCGCGAGAAGGCCGCCCGGGCGAGAGCCAGGCCGCGGCCGCCTCGCCCGCGAGCAGGCCGCCCGGGCGAGAGCTAGGCCACACGGCCGCCTCGCCCGCGAGCAGGCCGCTCGGGCGAGACCGGCCGCTGGCTGTCTCGCCCGAGCAGGCCGCCCGGGCAAGAGACAGGCCACGGCCGCCTCGCCCGCGAGCAGGCCGCTCGGGCGAGAGCCAGGCCACGGCCGCCTCGCCCGCGAGCAAGCCGCTCGGGCGAGACCGGCCGCTGGCCGTCTCGCCCGCGAGCAGGCCGCCCGGGCGAGAGCCAGGCCACAACCACCTCGCCCGCGAGCAGGTAGCTCGGGCGAGACCGGCCGCTGGCCGTCTCGCCCGCGAGCAGGCCGCCCGGGCAAGAGCCAGGCCACGGCCGCCTCGCCCGCGAGCAGGCCGCTCGGGCGAGACCGGCCGCTGGCCGTCTCGCCCGCGAGCAGGCCGCCCGAGCGAGAGCCAGGCCGCGGCCGCCTCGCCCGCGAGCAGGCCGCCCGGGCGAGACCGGCCGCTGGTCGCCTCGCCCGCGAGCAGGCCGCCCGGGCGAGAGCCAGGCGCGGCCGCCTCGCCCGCGAGCAGGCCGCTCGGGCGAGACCGGCCCCTGGCCGTCTCGCTCGCGAGCAGGCCGCCCGGGCGAGACCGGCCCCTGGCCGTCTCGCCCGCGAGCAGGCCGCCCGGGCGAGAGCGCCCCTGGCCGTCTGGCCTGCCCCTACCATGGACTCAACAGGCCGGGGCGGGTGCTAGCCAACTTGCCGCACCCGCCACCCAACAAAGGATCCATTGGGGGGAGCCAATTTTTTCCTCCTCTAATAGTATGTTTCCAAGCCAGAGCCAAAATTGGCCACCGAGAGTGCAAAATCTCCAAAAAACTTAAAAACGGGTTTGCCTTGTTTGGAATCCACTCTTCGCGAATACGGGGTTGTACAGTACGCAGAAGTCGATCTTCAAGAGTCTAAATCTCAAGCCATATAAATATCAGTATAGCTCAGTAGCTCTGACTCACTATCTACAAACATTACCCCAAGTCTAATGTCCCATGTGCGTACTTAGAATCCACTTCACAATGTTTGAATGTTCCCTTCCGAAATTGGAGAGAAACCTACTAACGGTGCCAACAATGTGTGTTATATCATGGCGAATGCACACAATTACATACAAAAGACTACCAACTGCAGAAGAATAGGGGACCTTCTGCATCTCCACTTTCTCCTTAGATGTGCTTGGACACTGGTCAACAATAAGTCTGAAGTGAGCCGCAAGCGGCGTGCTCACCTTCTTCGCTATATCCATATTAAATCTCTGCAGCACCTTCTTGATATATCTTTCCTATCATAGTCAAAGTATCTTGGAGCTTCTGTCTCTCCGAGTAAGCATCCCTAGGATAGTCTTCACAACTCCCAGGATCTTTATCGCAAATATGGAGCTCAACTATTGCTTCAGCTCGGTAATGCGAGCAATGCTCCACCTAACTATCAGTCTGTCGTCAACATAAAGGAGTAAGATAATCTAATTCTCTGGAACATGCTTCTTTATAACATGCATCGATCAAGAGTGGTCCTCCCGAAGTCAATCTCCCCCATAAAAGCATCAAACTTCTTCTACCAATATCGTGGGGCCTACTTCAGGCCATTTAAACTCTTCTTCAAGCAAAAAAATAGACTCTCCTTCACTTTCACCATGAATCATTCAGACTGCTCCATATACAACTCTTCCTCAAGATCGCTATGTAGAAATGCGGTCTTGACATTCATCTGCTCAATCTCTAGGTCTAGCCTTGTAGCATGACCAAGAACTATCCGAATAGACAACATCTTTATAAGAGGAGAGAAGATCTCATCAAAATCAACTCCTTGTTTCTGAATAAAACCCTTCACCACTAATCTGGCGCTATATTTGAGTTGTGTTGAGGGGTCTCCCTGCTTAATGCTAAAAATCCAATGATTAATTCTTCAGTGTCTTCTTGCCCTTAGGAAATCTTACCAAATCATAAGTGTGGTTCACATATAGAGATTATATTTCGTCTTGAATAGCAACCATCCATTTTTCTTCTCCGAGCTCTGTACTGCTTCATCAAAGTACTCAGGTTAGCCTGCATCAGTCAACAGAATATACTCATTAGTGGAGTATCTCAAAATGAGTGTTTGACTCTATCAGACCTCTGTGGAGCGAGCTCAGATGGTGATGTATGCACATCATCAGTGATGTCCTATGTAGGCTCTATATCAATAGCATCCTCATGATTTGGAAGTGCCTCAATTCTTTATATCGGCTCAGGCTCTGTAGCCTCCTTAGTAACATCACTTCCAATTATATAAGACTCTACATCGATGTGAGAGTCGTCCTTCTCAGTTTTCTCAGGATTAACCATAAGCCGATCCTCACAAAATATAGCACCACAACTGCGTACAAGTTTCTTATCAACTAGATTAAAGAATCTGTCGTCAAACTCGCCGCTACGTCCATATCCAAGAAAAAAGCATTATCGGGTCTTAAAATCTAACTTTGATCTTTTGTCTCGTGGGGCATGCACAAAGGCTCTGTAACTAAAGACCCTCAAGTGACTATATAAAGGGTTTTCTCTAACCAGATAATATAAGAAAAACCCTCATGTAATGCATAGCTGAGAGAGAGGTTGATGACGTATGCAACTGTATATAAAGCCTCACCCCAAAACATATCAGATATCTTTGACACAGATAACATACACCCCACCCTATCCATTAATGTCTTATTCATTCTTTCTTCTACGTCATTCAGCTGCAACATTTTAGGCGGAGTCTTTTCATGACTGACCCCTTGCTCTCTACAGTACTCATCAAAAGGACCAATATACTCTTCCCAATTGTCAGACCCGATGCATTATAGCTTTCTCCCAAATTTATTTTTCATATAAATGTAGTATCTCTGAAAGGTGTTGAGGACTTCATCTTTAGTCTTAATAGCGTTGACACGTAGTTTTCTCGAATAATCGTCAATGAACGTCACGAAGTAAGACACTCCTCCTCTTGTTTGTGTTGGATCTTGAGGCACCCTTAGAGGGAGTGAATAAGGACAAACTATGTTAACCCAGAAATCGGCGATCCTTCCCAAGGTGGCCAGCTGGCTCATCGTGACCCTTAGTTTCTCCCTTTTGATCGCGATGGGTCCCAGCGTAGGCGGACAGTCTTCCCTATCCGCCTAGGTCTCCTAGCAACCGCATGCCCTGCGGGACGGCGAGCTGTTCCCATGGCTCACCCTCGCGGGACATGCGGTTAGGTCCGCTAATCATACAGTCTTTTCCTTGCAGGAGTCCGCCAACAGCAGTACCAGGAGCGGCCTCCTATTTCGCCCAAGGGGCGGTGGTCTCCTACCGCCGTCCGCCGAGGAAGCCCGCCAGGGGGACCCCTCCCTGCTGCCCGAGGGGCGGCGGCCTCCTGCCGCCGTCCGCCGAGGCCGCCCACCCCGGGGCGGTCTGCCCGCCAGCGGGCGGCTCCACCCGGAGTCCGCCCAGGCCGCCCGCTAGGGGGCGGCCCCGGCTCCAGCCGGGCGGACTCCACCCGGAGTCCGCCCAGGCCGCCCGCTAGGGGCGGCCCCGGCTCCAGCCGGGCGGACTCCACCCGGAGTCCGCCCAGGCCGCCGCTAGGGGGCGGCCCCGGCTCCCGCCGGCGGACTCCACCCGGAGTCCGCCCAGGCCGCCCGCTAGGGGGCGGCCCCGGCTCCCGCCAGGCGGACTCCACCCGGAGTCCGCCCAGGCCGCCCGCTAGGGGGCGCCCGCTCCAGCCGGGTGGACTACACCGGAGTCCGCCCAGGCCGCCGCTAGGGGGCGGCCCCGGCTCCTGCCGGGCGGACTCCCCCCGGAGTCCGCCCAGGCCGCCCGCTAGGGGCGGCCCCGGCTCCTGCCCGGGCGGACTCCCCCTGGAGTCCGCCCAGGCCGCCCGCTAGGGGGCGGCCCCGGCTCCCCCGGGCGGACTCCACCCGAGTCCGCCCAGGCCGCCCGCTAGGGGGCGGCCCCGGCTCCGCCGGGCGGACTCCACCCGGAGTCCGCCCAGGGCGGCCCCGGCTCCCGCCGGGCGGACTCCACCCGGAGTCCGCCCAGGCGCCCGCTAGGGGCGGCCCCGGCTCCAGCCGGGCGACTCCACCCGGAGTCCGCCCAGGCCGCCCGCTAGGGGGCGGCCCCGCTCCTGCCGGGCGGACTCCCCCCGGAGTCCGCCCAGGCCGCCCGCTAGGGGGCGGCCCCGGCTCCTGCCGGGCGGACTCCCCATGGAGTCCGCCCAGGCCGCCCGCTAGGGGGCGGCCTCCGCCTGCCGGGCGGACTCCTCCCGGAGTCCGTCCAGGTCGCCCGCTAGGGGGCGACCTCCAATTTTTTGCAGGTGGGTCCTTCCGCTCGCTTCATTGCTCAACAGTGGCGGACGCAAAATCTCTGTCCGCGGAGTCCGCGCAGGTCGTCATGCTGATGTCACTGGGCCCCGCTTCTAGAAGAACTTCCCTGGGCCTATAAATAGCCCATGGTGCCTCTCATTCTGCATCGCGCCAGACGGTGGGAGGATCCTGCAAGTCCTGCCAGCAAGCCCTGCGGACTCCGTTTTCCAGTCCGCGCAGTCCGTCGTCACCTCCTCCAGCAAGCTCTGCGGACTCAATTTCCTGTCCGCACAGCTCTTCAGCAGCTTGCCAGCAGACTCTGCAGACTCAGTTTCTCAATCCTCCAGCTTGCCAGCAGACTCTTTTACTTAGTCTCTGGCAGCCTCTCCTCTGCTTTCTGGCACTTTCTTCTCTCTTAGCCGCCAGCTTCTCCTTGTACCCTTTAAGTGATTTTGTTGTAAAGGTGTACTTGTAAGCTTGTAATCTCTAGCTATTAATAAAAGGAAAGCCCATCGCGGAGTGGCATTTAGGCCGCGGCGGGCGAAGTGTGTTGTTGCCGCTGCTAGCGGCCCCCTCTTCTTCTCCTCTGCTCAGCAAGTCTTGCTCCTCTACTCAGCAAGCCTTGCTCCTCTGCTCAGCAGACTTCTTCTCAGCCAGCTCAGCTCTCCTCGGCTTCCAACCTGCAAGCACAACCGTCACATTAGTCGTCTGCTCGACAGCTCCTGGTCAACCTCCTTCTCCTCTCTTGATCAACCGCTCTGTTGGTCAAGCTTCTCTCCTCTATCCCCGCAACCCTCTTTGACAAGCCGTTTGCTCCACTCTCGAGTACTCAGAGGCTTCCTTCCTTCCCTCCTCTCCTCCTCTCCTAGCTTGTGAGATCGAACACCCCCTCCGTGTTAGCTGGCTGGTGCCCCGCGACGTTTCTGCGCATCAACAGTTAACACGCGGCCTTCAGATCCGGTCAGACGGTGAATAGCGACAGTTAGCCATGTCAGATCAATCAGCCGAGAACTTTGCTCCAAGTCCCAGTGAAGATCCTCTCTGGGAAGCTTTTGAGCAGTCGCGCCGTGAGAATGCTCAACAGTTCCAAGCAATCAACCAAGTCCTTGCTGCGATCACGCAGCGGTTAACTCTCGTCCAGCAACTGCTCCAGCTGCTCCAATCAACCCAACGCCAACATCAGAGCATAAGCAAGCTTATTCTCAAGCTTGTCCTCCGTTCTATCCGCCTTACACCCCGACCTTCCCGCAAGGTCCTGCTGCTCCTTTGCGAACTCAAGATGAAGAGTTTGCCGCTCGCCAAAACTTCTTCCGGCAAGCAGCCCGGGAAGTCCTGCTAGATTTCTCAACTTTCAAGGAAGTCATCCTTGCCCCCAGCTCCTGCCTCTGCTCCCCCTGCAGCAACCTTTCCTTTCTACCCCCCTGCTTCTTTTACAGCTGCAGCCTATGCTCCCTTTGATCCCTATGCTGTGGGAGCAGGAAGAGCCGTCGCCCTTTATTGAGAGTGTTCGCCTTGAACCTACTCCAGCAAACTTCAGAGAGCCTCGACTGCCAATCTATACAGGAGAGACTGATCCAGTCAAGCATCTTCAAGCCTTTGAATCAGCCGTGGCTCTCAAGACTCTGTCAGATGCAACCAAGTGCAAGCTCCTTGTGACAACCTTTGATGGGCATGTGAGTGGATTAGTTCTATGGCCTCCGTCCTCACTCCATCTCTTCTTCCTTGATCTTCGTAGTAGAATTCCTTCTCAGATTCTCTACCTCCTCCAAGAAGGGCGGTCCTGAAGCCCTCTTTGAATCAGACAGCGCAGTGATGAAACCTGGTCTCATTGTTGATCGATTCCAGAGAGAGATTCTGGACATCGAAATCGTTGATCAAGAAATGTACCAGTGGGCTCTTATCCACGGTCTTCGCGAAGGGCCTCTCAAATTTGAAGCTAATGTCCGTGCTCCAAGGACATACCAAGAGCTGATCGCTCTAGCCAACTCATACATCTGAGGTGAGAAGAGCAATCCAGGCTTCGTCTCCAAGCTCGTATCAGAGAAAGATCCGTTTCGCAAGCAACCTCCAAGGTCTCCTTGCAATCGTTTCCCAGCTTACTCAAGGAAGGAGAGAAGGCTTCATCGCAGCGATACTCCTTCCCGAGCCGTGATGCTAAAGATCCATTGCTACCAATAGCTCCTTCTCAAACAGCAGCTGTCCAACAACAACAAGACGATGACTTGCATGAGTCTGATCTCGACGACGTCGTGCAAGAAGTAAGCCAAATCTTGAAAGACAGGGCCAACTACAAGAAGCCCTACCGGTCGACCGATCAGAGGTCTAGAAACTCAAAGCCTTATTGTGAATTCCACAAAGAGTCAGGCCATCGAACAGAAGACTGCCAAGCATTACGTCAGCTTGTGCATAGGATGCTCCGGCAGGGCAAGATGCATGACTTGCTTCCTAAAGAAGATCGCCCTGACCCGTCAACTTCAAAGGGCAGAGAAATTTCAGATGTTCCTTGCTCCTCAAGGGGAGTGAACCACATCGAAGAGCCTCCTCTCCTCGTTGTTAACCCAACCGTCGAATGTTTCGATGCCGATGACGAGGGCGTGCTGGGAAGGCTATTCTAAACTAGCAAGGACTTTACAGTCCTCCAAAGCGTGGACTTCACAGTCCTCCAAAGCGATGGACTTCACAGTCCTCCGGAGCTCCTTGCAACCTTCAGGGGTTATCTCAACCCTTACTCTCTCTCTTTCAAACATTTTCATTACAACACTTCTCAGTGTTCTTTTCTTGCTTTTCTGCAAAGCTTTTATTTCAGGGATCCCGTACTGACACAGTTCCCTTTTTGTTGTCCCTCCCTCTTTTTCTCTCTCTCTGGGATCAGTACGCCAATGAGATTTCGCCGAGTCTGAAACGTTCCCTCCGTAGTTTGTTCTCGCACTACCGCTTCGACCACATATGGCGGGAGTATACCCATGTGTGTAGTGGGAGCAGTTCATTCTACGACTATGGGCTTCAGACTTAGGATCCTAGCCGGCATCTGACACAGAGTGTGTGCTAGGGGAGCCCCATGTGTTAGCTCTGTTGTGCGTCTTATAGGAAACACTACGGTTAGGATGATCTTTGCTGGACAAGCAATGACAATCAAGCGTAGCCTTATCTCTTTGATCACCCTTCAACTGTGGTGGCCGAAGCACTCTCCGGTACCCTCGATCCGTGCCTCTCGGGTTCTCACAAATCCACTGATCAATACACAGACAATATAGGCCTCTTGGCGCAACCTGTCTCGTTGATCAGTGATGCTTGTGCCCAGAGCAAGAGAGCAGAGTTCTAGCGATCCTTCTCAGGATCTTCAGTGTTTCTAGCGATCCTTCTCAGGATCTTCCTTGCTTCCAGCGGTACTTCTCAGGACCTTCCTTGCTTTTCTCTTTTGTGCCCTCCTTGAGGATGCACGGCCAGCCCGCTTTGAGCAGGACCATACTCGGAATGATTTTCTCAGGCCAGTGATGCATAAGGCCCACGGGGAACACCTGTGGCAGCATTCAACCTTCTTTAGTCATTCCGAACATGGACCTCTTTTCCTTTCCCCCCTCCTTGAGGATGCGCGGCCAGCCCGCTTTGAGTAGGACTATACTCGGGATGATTTTTCGGGCAAGTGATGCATAAGGCCCACGGGGAACACCTGTGGCAGCATTCAACCCACTTTAATCATTCCGGGTATAGACCTCCTTTTCTCTCTTGCCTTCTTTCACAGGTGAACAGGTTAATCCGACCTACCAAAAGGATTTCCAGCAATCACTTTGCTCATGCTCATCCTATATGAATTGCTTATTCAAGCTCTATCGGATGATGACTCGCACTCTACCTATATAAGCTCTATTGCTCTCGTCTTCTATACATTGTTTGCTCAAGCGCTACCAGCCATGCTATCGCAATCCAGTCATATCTGTCAGCAGTTAACACAATTTATTGATCTGGGCTTCATGATAGTATTCATCAGGCATTCTCCTTGCTAATCGGTCATATCGGCCTTATCTCGTCAACAGTTAACATTTGCAAGCCTTCCCATCACAGGTAATTGCAAGTTATTTTTCATGTCTTATTTGCTTGTAACACCTCTTCTTGCAGAGATTAGCAAACACCTGCAAGCCTCATCCAGGTACTTGCAGCTTATTTTTATACAATACCTGCTCCTAACTCTATTTTTGCAGAAATCAGCAAAGACTTGCAGGTCCCTTCCAGGTACTTGCGAGTTGTTATGTCCTGTTTTCCTCACTTTTGTTTTGCAAAACGTTTACAGAAGACATGCATTCTTCGTTTTGCAAAAGCAAATTCAGGTACACACTCGATGTGCCACCCATACGTGCTTACCCTAACTTTCTCTTGCAGGAAAACAGACAGGAAGCACCAAGCTTGTAAGGAGAGTCTTCAGGTTCTATCTCTCCTTGCTCCTCTTCTTCCGTTGGGGTGGATGATGATTTTTGTGGGTCTCCAACTTTTTCGAAGTTCTTTTCGGAACTTGAAAAAGTGCGGGGATTATGTTAACCCAGAAATCGGCGATCCTTCCCAAGGTGGCCAGCTGGCTAATCGCGTCCCTTAGATTCTCCCTTTTTGATCGCGATGAGCCCCAGCGTAGGCGGACAGTTTTCCATATCCGCCTAGGTCTCCTAGCAATCGCGTGCCCTACGGGACGACGGGCTATTCCCATGGCTCACCCTCGCGGGACATGCGGTTGGTCCGCTAATCGTGCAGTACTTTTCCTTGCAGGAGTCCGCCAACAGCATTGCCAGGAGAGGCCTCCTATTTCGCCCAAGGGCGGTGGTCTCCAGCCGCCGTCCACCGAGGCCGCCCACCAGGGGCGGCCTCCATGCTGCCCGAGGGGCGGCGGCCTCCTGCCGCCGTCCGCCGAGGCCGCCCACCCGGGGCGGCCTCTGCCCGCCAGCCGGGCGGACTCTCCCTGGAGTCCGCCCAGGCCGCCCGCAAGGGGGCGGCCAGGCCAGCCGGGCGGACTCCCCCTGGAGTCCGCCCCGGCCGCCCACTAGGGGGCGGCCCCGGCACCCAGCCGGGCGGACTCCCCCTGGAGTCCGCCCAGGCCGCCCGCAAGGGGGCGGCCAGGCCTGCCGGGCGGACTCCCCCTGGAGTCCGCCCAGGCCGCCCGCTAGGGGGCGGCCCCGGCCCCCAGCCGGGCGGACTCCCCCTGGAGTCGCCCAGGCCGCCCGCAAGGGGGCGGCCAGGCCTGCCGGGCGGACTCCCCTGGAGTCCGCCCAGGCCGCCCGCTAGGGGGCGGCCCCGGCACCCAGCCGGGCGGACTCCCCTGGAGTCCGCCAGGCCGCCCGCAAGGGGGCGACCAGGCTAGCCGGGCGGACTCCCCCTGGAGTCCGCCCAGGCCGCCCGCTAGGGGGCGGCCCCGGCACCCAGCCGGGCGGACTCCCCCTGGAGTCCGCCCAGGCCGCCCGCAAGGGGGCGGCCAGGCCTGCCGGGCGGACTCCCCCTGGAGTCCGCCCAGGCCGCCCGCAAGGGGGCGGCCAGGCCTGCCGGGCGGACTCCCCCTGGAGTCCTCCCAGGCCGCCCGCTAGGGGGCGACCCCGGCACCCTGCCGGGCGGAGTCCCCCTGGAGTCCGCCCAGGCCGCCCGCTAGGGGGCGGCCTCCGGCCTGCCGGGTGGACTCCTCCCGGAGTCCGCCCAGGTCACCGCTAGGGGGCGACCTCCAGTTCTCTGCAGGTGGGTCCTTTCGCTTGCTTCATTAGTCAAAGTGGCGGACGCAAAATCTCAGTCCGCGGAGTCCGCGCAGGTCGTCATGCTGATGTCACTGGGCCCCGCTTCTAGAAGAATTCCCCTGGGCCTATAAATAGCCCATGGTGCCTCTCATTCTGCATCGGTGGAGGATCCTGGAGGTGAAGACAAGTCTTGCCAGCAGACCCTGCGGACTCCGTTTTCCAGTCCGCGCAGTCCGTCGTCACCTCTTCCAGCAAGCTCTGCGGACTCAGTTTTCTGTCCGCGCAGTTCTCCACAGCTCTTCAGCAGCTTGCCAGTAGACTCTGCAGACTCAGTTTCTCAGTCCTCCAGCAGCTGGCAGACTATTTTACTTAGTCTCTGGCATCTTCTCCTCTCTGCTTTCTGGCAATTTCTTCTCTCTTAGCCGCAGCTTCTCTTTGTACCCCTTTAAGTGATTTTGTTGTAAAGGTGTACTTGTAAGCTTGTAGTCTCTAGCTATTAATCAAAGGAAAGCCCGTCGCAGGAGTGGCATTTAGGCCGCGGCGGGCGAAGTGTGTTGTTGCCGCTGCTAGCGGCCCCCTCTTCTTCTTCTCAGCTCAGCTCTTCTCGGCAGCCAACCTGCAAGCACAACCGTCACCTTAGCCGTCTGCTCGACAGCTCCTGATCAACCTCCTTCTCCTCTCTTGATCAACCCGCTCTGTTGATCAAGCTTCTCCTATCTATCCCCGCAACCCTCTTTGACAAGCCGTTTACTCCACTCTCGAGCACTCAGAGGCTTCCTTCCTTCCCTCCTCTCCTCCTCTCCTAGCTTGTGAGACCGAACACCCCCTCCGTGTTAGCTGGCTGGTGCCCCGCGACGTTTCCGCGCATCAACATCAAACATCAAACATGTTTTTATGTTGAGCATGCAAATAGAAGGGGACCTACAATGCAGTATGTATGCAAACATTGGTTTCACTCAAGACATCCTATAGCGCATATGGTTTTAACACACCATCACAAATCATCACATGTGTGCTCTCATTGCCCAAAGGCATACACGCCCATGGCCAAGAAATCTCGCTGAGACTCCACCCGCACATGGATCGCAACACCACCGGGCTTGTCCATCAGCTCCACTGTTCTTGCCAATTTTACCAATTTAAACACAACTGATGTTAAGGACCCTTGCTTGACATTGCCTGTTCGTGGGATTCATCGTCCGGGCTTGTCCAAAAACTTGACGTCCTTGTCAATTTCCACATGAGGGGACTTGTCTTACCGGGACACCGTCCATACGTGAATCACAACATCACAGGGTAAACCAGCTGACCACAAAGACAAAGCCACGCCTCCACATTGCATTCAAAAAGCATATCCTTTTCCTCCATAAACCACCATTCGTTCTCACATGAAAATTAAGGGCATCACAACAGTGTCTTCTCCACAATCAGATTTCTAACAAAAATCCTAATATGCACGTCAATCAACATCACCGAATAGGAACACCGATCGTGATTTCGGCTTCACCCACCATGTCTAATCCACTAGCAGGACAAATTTCTAATGCAAAAGTATTCCGAGGATGGACACAATCAACCCGGTGGCTCATCTTGAACCAAGACGACCCGAGCCCCTCTCATTTGAGAGATCCAATGCCTAAATGCTCAAATAAAGGCATAAATTAATTGGATGTCATGCATGCATCCTAAAAACCGGGAGGTGAAGTGTCGTTACCTTACGAAATCTCTTCCTCTCCATGAAAACTTGTAGAAGCACTGATGAACTGTAGAATTTTTTCCCTCTGTTGTTCGAATCTTGAAAGTTCCTGGCTTGACAACTGTAGTGATAATAAATGGTCCCTCCCATGATAGTGAGAGCTTGTCTCCTTGCGGTCCTTTGCCAGCTGCTTCGATGCTTCATAGAACCAGATCTCCTACATTGATTGTTCTGGGCTTTACTCTTCGATTATAGAGTCATGCTACACATCCTTTATAGGCGACAATGCGAAGGGAGGTTGTATCCCTGATTTTTGAGATTAAGTTAAGATTTTCCCGAAGTAACATGTCGTTCTTTTCTGGGTTGAAGTCCAAAAATGTGGGCTTTACTCGGGACACCGATATCGACAGGGATGACAACTTTAGTCCCAAAAACAAAGATTGAATGGAGTTTCCCAGTAAGAGTCCTTTCTCTAGTTCGGTAGGCCCATAATACATTTAGGAGTGCGTCGACACACTGCCCTGCTTCCTGTTTACAGGTCTTCAATCCCTTGAGAATGGTTTGATTCGTCACTTCAACCTGCCCATTATTTTGCGGGTGTGCTACAACGTTGTGATGCAGGTTAATCTTTAAGTCTTTGCACATCTTGGTGAAAGATTTTCTAGTGAACTGAGTACCATTGTCAGCAATGATAGTTGCGAGAATACCGAAGCGGCATATGATGTTATTCCAAACAAACCGCTTAGCATTTTCTTCTGTGATTTTGGCCAAGGGTTCGACTCTTACCCACTTGGTGAAGTAATCTATTGCCAAAATGATAAACTTCCTTTGTACTCACGCTTGGGGGAGGGGACCGAGAAGGTCGATACCCCATTGCGCGTAGGGCTAGACACCTTGTAATGTTGTGAGAGCAACAGGTGGCTGTCAGGGAACATTTGAGTACAGTTGACAACTCTTGCACTTCTGAAGAAACTCAAATGCATCCTTCTTCATGGTGGTCCAGTAGAATCCTTGTCGCAAGATCTTCTGAGCCAATATTTTGCCACCCAAATGCTCTCCACAAATTCCTCCATAGATTTCTCACAATGTGTACCTTACACCTGATTTCGATAAGCATTTCGGGTAGGGTATGAAAAAGGATTTCTTGTACAGTTCTCCATTGATGACGTTGAAGGTTGCCACTCACATCCGCAAACATCGTGCCTCCACGGGGTCTTCTAGTAGCTGTTCGTGTTCAATGTAGGCCCACAGCGGGCTGACCCATGATGATCCCAGTTCATCAATCACTATAATTTCCCAGGGTCCCTGGATACTTGAGATAACAAATTCTTCAACTTGGTATCTTCTAGACTGATAACAAGAGGGAGATGTAGCAAGCTTGGGGAGTGCATCTGCTCTATAATTCTGCTCTCTTGGGATGTGAATAATCTGGTATCATGGAATCTTGGAGAGGAGAGCCTTTGCAAGCGTGAGGTACTGCGCTAGCCGGTCGCCCTTTACTTCGTAATACCCTTAAAATTGCGGGGAAAAAGTTGAGAATTTGTGTAAATTGTCACAATTTTACATTGCAATAAATGGTGAGTCTGAGACTCGCGACCAAAGCCTCATATTCAGCGAAATTGTTGGTAGTTGGAAACTTCTATCTGAGCTCGTACTCCAAGGTAACTTCTTCTAGGCTTACAAGGAGCAACCCTGCTCCAGCTTCTTCGATTCCTGAAGCGTCGTTGACGTACAAAGTACCTCGAGGAGCAAGAGTATCTTGCGTAAAGAAAGCTTCAGGGGGAATGATATTCTCTACGACGAAGTTGGCCAACACTTGTGACTTGATATCTGGCCGGTACTGGAAGTTAATGTCGAACTCACCGAGCTCAACTGCCCACTTTACCAATCTTCCTGATGCCTCAGGTTTCTGATGGATTGCACGAAGTGGAACCTCAGTTAGTACCTTTACCATGCGAGCTTGGAAGTTTGGCAAAAGCTTTCTTACCGAGAAGACGAGAGCGAAGGTTATCTTGTCTGCGGGATACTTGGCCTCGGTATCCGAAAGGATCTTGCTGATATAGTAGATTTGATGCTGAACTCCTCCCTCATCTTTAACCAATACCGAGCTCAAGGTGGATGGGGATATTGCCAGGTATAGGTATATAATTTCTCCAGGGACTGGTTTTTACAGTATAGGTGGAGAGGCCAAATATTGCTTGAGAGACTCGAAGGCTGCGTGACACACATCCGTCCACTAAAATCCGGAATTGCAAACTCCCCGAAGAATCTTGAAAAAGAGGAGATACTTGTTATCGGTGCACGCAAAAAGCGTGAGAGGGCGCTAATTCTCCCGTGCAGACGCTGCACTTCTTTTATAGAATGCAGGGCGACATGATTTGATTAAGTTTATCACATAGACTCCCGATTTGATTAACAATTCCCATTATTATAGAATCTAGAGACAAAGTCTCGAATAGTTTCTATTTCTTTCATGATTATATTTTCAAACAACTTCCACTGATGTTGGAGTTTTATAGCAATTACCTTTTCTGAGCCTTGAAACTCATTTAGGAGAATATTCCATGCATCCTTTGTGGTGGCGGCTCCCATAATTCTTGGGTAAATATCCTTGCTCACTCATTGATGAAGTAACAACAGAGCTTTGGCTTCTAGCTTGGCATTTTTTGCAGCAGCTTTGAGCATGTCTGCTTCTGATGTTTCCTTCTCTTTGGATGAGGTGGATGTAACTTTTTCTGTATCTTTACGGGTAACAAAGTCCCATAGGTCTTGAGACTGGAGAAACAAGCTCATGTGAGTTGAAAGTGAGAGATAGATCTAACTTTACACTAGAGGGGGGGGGGGTGAATATTGTATATTAAAAACTTTAGTTTATTTTTATAGCTAGCGGATTTAAAGTAAGTGATATAAGTATATAAGTATATATATATATATATATATATATATATATATATATATATATATATATATATATATATATATATATATATATATATATATATATATATATAAAGAGAAATCATAACACACAAATAGAAAGAAAACAATCACAGACGACACAAGAATTTTTATAGTAGTTCCCCAATAAATCTGGTACGTTTACTCTTCTACCACCATAGTAGGTATCCACTACAGGTTTTTACTCAGGTGCCCTGTCACCAGAAGATCTATTTTCTGTGGGAGATCTAGCAACCCTTTGAGCTTTTGACCAGGTGCCCCAAAACCAAGCTTAAGTCTTTTGATCAGGTGACTTAGAAAGCAAGAGTTAATTTTTGAAGGGAGTTAAAACCCTGTAAACAGTTTTAAAAATTAAACTATAAGAAGTTGATGTTGTCTTCTCTGTCAAATATCTCTGAGAAGACTTTAGTGGATGATGATGCAAAAAGCTCCCCTTGATTTGAATAGAAATTTGAGATCAAGAGGGGATACTTTTCTTCAGGGTGTATGCCTTCTTGTTTCTGATTGATTGAAGATTTTGCACTAGAAGACTCTGAAACAGAATATCTGTATCTGTATATGTGTTGATCTATATTGATCTTGCAACCCTTTGAAGTAGCAAACTTTTGAATATATAATATTTGAGAACAGTTCAAATATTTGAATTAAAACCATTCTGAAACGCCTGAAGAATCTCTGAGAATTGTAACTGCACTGGGAATTAATTAGAATTAAAACTCTGTGCTAAGTCCATATTTAATGCTGCTTTAAACGACAATATTCAATTTGAATATTTAGCATTAAATATCAGAGCCGTAACTAGGCCTGTCCAAAAGGCCCGGGCCTAGTGGGCCGGCCCGAGCCCGGGACGACGAAAGCCCATTTTGGCCCGGCCCGAAAAAAGCCGGGCCCGGGCCGAGACCGGGCTTAGGTGCCTTACAGGGCCCTGGTTTTGGGGGATAGCCCGGCCCGATGCCCGGCCCGGGCCGAGCCGGGCAAAGCCCGAAAGTCGGGCCGGCCTGGGCCCGGACCTGGGCCCGGATGAAGCCCGGACCAGGCCCGGAGGTCAGCCCGGACCTGCTGCCAACGGCTCTAAGAGCCGTTGGAACTGCAGCCAGCAGGGTTGCTGTTGACAGCCTTGCTGGCTGCAGTAATTTGGCATAGGGCCTAGGCAAAAGCCTAGGCCCTAGGCCATATTAAAAAAAATATATTTTTTTAATTAAATTTTTTTTTATAAACCCCCTACCTCATCCTCTCTCTCTCTCTTCCACTCACACACTCTCTCTCTCTTCTACTCACTTTCTTTCTCTCTCTCTCTTCCACACTCTCTCTCACTTACTCTCTCCCTCTCTTACTCTCTTACTCCCTCTCGCTGTATGGCATCGTCCTCCTCAACGCCGGTGTCGTCGACTCAAAGCACGATCAAAGTGGTGGAGCATAATCGGAGGGCGCCCGTCTGGGAGCATTTCGACAAGGTTAAAGTCGGCGACGAATTCAAGGCGCGGTGCAAGTTATGCTCAAAGTTGCTAACCCTTACCGACAACTCAACACTAGCGAGACACGTTAAGTCGTGTTTTGCGAAGCAAGCTCCCGAGTCCAGTCAGGGACAAATTTCAGCATCAGGACAAATTTGGATGTACGATCAAGCAAGACAGCGAGACCTACAGGTGAAAAACGTCATCAGATGTGGGTTGTCATTCACTCACTACGACAACGATGAGACGACAGAGTACATACACGAAGGGCTTCAGCCCAAATATCAACAAGTAAGTAGATCCACTATTAGACGCGACGCACTTAAATTATATTTTGACGCAAAACAAGATTTAATAAATTTTTTTGAAACTTTCGAGTGACGTGTGAGTTTAACGAGCGACGTTTGAAGTAGTAGCATAAGGGTAGAGTTATCTTATATTTGTATAACGGCTCATTGGATCGATCCCGTTTCATGGGAGTTAAATAAGCGCGTAATATATTTTGAAGGTTTTGAATTTCCGCACACAGGTAAGACTATATATTCGGTAATTATTAAATGTTTGCATGAATTTAAAATAAAAGATAAAATAATGAGTATTTTTTTTGATAACGCTAGTAATAATAATACCGCAGTAGAATGGTTAAAACGTGAATTAAAACCAATGTTGAACGGTGCGTTTTTTCACACTCGATGTGTGTGCCACGTTTTAAACTTAGTGGTACAAGATAGTTTAGAAGCTATGGAATCATATGCTGAGAAAATTAGTATCATGCTTAGATTTATTTATTGTACCAAACAACGAAGTCAAGATTTTCGATAATTTGTGATCGCACAGGGTCAAAAATATTTGAAACCTCAATTTGATATGTCTGTAAGATGAAACTCCACATATAAAATGTTAAAAAGAGTGTTTCAATAAAAAAACTCTTCTTATTGAATATTACACTATGACAAATAATCATAATTTAACTGATAACAATTGAGACGTATTATTTCATTATATGGATTTATTAAAATGTTTTTATAGGGTGGCTGTTTTTTTATCTGGTGTGTATTATCCCACTAGCTCATTAGTAGTGGAAAATTTTGTAAATATCACACAAAAACTTAACTATTTTAAGCAACACTCTGGATGGCTTCCTTTAATTGAAGTAATAGAAGAAAATTTTTAAAATATTATAGAGAAATGCCTCATGTATTTTCATACGCCGCCGCTTTAAACCCGTTATTCACTGTAGACGGCGTAAAAAATTTAATAGATGAAATTAACGTTAACTTAGACATAAATATAAGTTTCGATGACGTTGACGATGTTAGTACTACTAAATTTAATTCTATTTTTACCGAATGTTTTAATTATTACGACAACTTATATGGCTCACGACCCCGAGAAGAAATAACGCAAACTATGACAAAAGATTATTTTACAAATAAAATTTTAGAATTAGCTTCCAGGAAAAAAAACACGCACATCGAGTAGTTTAAACGAATTAGGACTGTATACGAAAACACAATTTCGTGATTTTATGACTACGTAAGAAATCGAAAACTTCAATATCTTAAAGTGGTGGGAAGGTAAAGCTAATACCTATCCTATTTTGGCATATACGGCCCGTGATTTACTAACAATTCAAGCTAGTACAGTAGCTTCGGAGTCCGCTTTTTCTCTTAGTGTCAGGATTTTGAACACGCGGAGGAGCCGATTAAATGAAGAATCACTCGAACTATGCATCTGCTACAAGGATTGTTTGGATGCTACGAATAAGAAATAACACATTTCAACGTTGGAGGAGAGCTCCGAGGAAATTAAAGAGTAGATGGACAACCTGAATTAGTAAAAATGTAATTTTTTTTATTATCATTTAAAATAATAAATTCCATTTTTTCTACTTTTATTTTTTAAAAGTGTAATTTTGTTTTTTAAATTTAAATATTAATAAAATTTTTTATTCTATTTTTTTTTTCAATTTTTTTTAAGTAGCATTTTTTTCTTAAAAGGACCCGGCCCGGGGGGCCGGCTCGGGCCCCTTCCCGGGGTCAAAGCCCGGGCCCGGCCCGAGCCCGATAAAGAAAGGGCCCGGGCTCGGCCCGTTTGCAAAAGCCCGGGCCCGATCAGGCCCGGTCCGGGCTGGCCCGATCGGGCCTTTTGGACAGGCTGGCCGTAACTGACTGAAATTAAGCTTTTGAAAACATTCTGCCTTCTGAAAATAGAAACTGCATGAATGTCGAACACAACAAGGAATTCGTCGAACTGAGCCTGGAGTTCGTCGAACTGAGCCTGAAGTTCGTCGAACTGAATCTTCTCTTTGTCGATCTGAGCTCAGAGTTCGTCGAACTGAGCTTAGCTTTCGTCGAGCTAAGCTTTTGAGTTGCGAACAAAGTTCGTCGAACGGAGCTCAACGTCCGTTGAGCAAAACTTAGAGTTAGGAATCTGAGTTCGTCGAACTGAGCTCGGCGTTCGTCGATCTGAATTCTGCGTTCGTCGAACTGAACTTCTCTGGATTTCTTCTGAAGTAACAACCTTGGAAATAATCCAATGACCCTAGTTTATACAAGTTGGGTCAAATAAAACATCTTAAGCATATAATAATGATCCTAGCCTAAATCAGTAAAATGGTGTTTCAACATGAGTGCTCCAGAAATCATAATATTCCCCATCAAAAATGGGAACACCATTTTGAGTGAACTGAAACATGTGAGATGAATTGGTGATAGCCATATGATGAGAATGGTCAGATGAACGTATGTCAAATGAACAGGGCTTCCTTCTCTGATGACACTTACTAGCACGATACGCTCTGATACCACTGATGGAGCTAGAAAATGCAAAAGAGGAAAAAACAAAGGTGGGAAGAAGTAGAAAGAAATATCAGATACACATTCTTCATTCCATACTAGTCATTGATTCTGTACAACACACACACACACATATAGAACATAGAGCATTTAATGTTTCTAGAAAAAGGATCAAACGACGCATCAAAACAGGTACGCTTACACTCAACGCCATTAAACAGGTATGCCATCACTCGACGCCGCGACAACAGGTACACCTTTAATGTCTTGCTTCGTCTTCCTCTTCTTTGTCTTGATTGTCTTCACGGTGCCTATTTGTCTTCTGCCCAAGATTAATTTCAGCATTATGATTTTCAACAGATCGCACACGCGGTAGTCAAATCCATGATCTCACTAATTTAGTGGGGATCATAGGGAGTGGGCTAACCACATCCCAATTCGCTATAAAAACATGACGGCTCCATCATATGTAATGAAATGCTTCCAAAACATGAAACATCAAAGGACATTGTAGGCTAGTAAACAACTTTATTTAGTTATTTTGTTTATTTAAAGGGTCCAATTTGCTATTGTAAGTTTGTAATATTTTTGTCATTTTTCTTATATTTGCCAAAAAATAATTATCGTTAAATGAATGCCCACACTAGAAAATAGTTCTGGGCCTGCCACTGCATCCACTTAACTTCAAACACAAGCATTGTAAGATTTCTCCTGAGAGGCCTTTATGATAATCAGTATTAGTTTGTGAGAGCTTTTAGACGTCGTTCTGCAGCGTTGACGAATAATACTTCTCCTACACGAATTAGATCTGGAGCAGATTTGGCAAAGATTTGAAGAGGCTTCTCATAAATGATTTGTGCAATCTGTCTCGTCGTCCGCAATAATTGTCGGTAACTTGTCATTTTTGATTTACCTAGGATCCACTGCAGGTGCAGCTGGGGTGCATTGTTATTTAAAAAAACTATATCATGACAGATCATAATCACGTAACAAATTAATTTGCATAATTAAACACATCCCACGTGAACACATCCCCCTACTTCAACCAAATCAGGATCCTCTCCATTTCACTTGAAATGGAGGGGATCCATTTCATGGCCATGATGGCTTCTATTTTGATCCAACGGGTTCAGTTATTCCTAACCTTTTATATTTTTTTTTATTCAAAAAAATCTCATCCACAGGATATTATGTGGGCACATCTTGATCATTAAAGGCTGAAATGGACCCCCTCCATTTCATGTGAAATGGAGAGGATCCGGATCCACTTCAACCTGCAGCTATATATATTTATATATATATATAATTAGATTTTGTTTGGGAGGACTTATTTTCACCAATCAAATGGTCAAGTGGTTACCATTTGAATCAGTTCTTGTGATCGTAACCACTTGACCGATGAAAATATTTCTAACAAATAAGTCCCCGGAGAGGAAGCCTTAATTACAGATATAGAGTGTATGTATACTAGCTAGCTAATATACACATGCATATCATCAGCATATGCATATACAGTAGCACTGATGAAAATAAAGACCATGCATATAGCTAGCTAGCTAGCTTGTTTTTATATGTATATATATAGCCATGCATGCATATGCAGGTTGTCGTCCACGGGCACCTGAAAGAGCATGAGCTGGCAGCTGGCTATATATAAACTGCACTGTCCGACGGATGATGACCAACAAATAGTTGCGTCCGGCTGGCCGGCCATCCACCACAGTATATATATATGGTATAATATCATTAAAGCTGGGCTGGAAAGCATATATCGGAACAGTACTGAGAGCAGCACAGGAGGAGACCGAATGCGAGAGATAGATAGAGAGAGAGAGAGAGAGAGAGCTGAGAGAGAGAGAGCTGAGAGAGAGAGAGAGGTCTTGTGGGGAGTGGCATGGGCGGATCTAGTGGGGGGCCCAAGGGACACTGGCCCCCCATTATTTTTTGAAATTTTGTAGAAGGACCGCTATTTCCCCCGATTTCCTCCGATCGACGATTTTCTCCAATCCTTCTGGTCGACGATCGTTCATCACTCTATCGACGATTTCCCGTCCGCGGTCCGCCTCATTCTCCCGATCGACGATTTGCTCAGTTGCCCGATCGACGATTTGCTCAGTTGCCCGATCAACGATTTGCTTCTACCGCCTCATTCTCCGGATCGACGATTTGCTCAGTTGCCCCGATCGACGATTTGCTCCTCCCGATCGACGATTTGCTCCGATACGTTACTTAATTCATTCCATCGACGATTCCCGTCCGCCTCATTTTCCCGGTCCCGCGCCCGCCGATTCCCCGTCCCGGTCCCGCGCCCGCCGATTTCCCGTCCAGCCCGGCAGCCCGCCGATTTCCAGGCTCAGGTTCTTCTTCTTCTTCAATTTCCCGATTGAAGGTTGCACATAAAATAATGAAGAAAATCACCCTTTTCTTCTTATTATTATGATACCCATTTGAGGAAAACACTAATTATATACATAATTTTAACTACATTATTTTTCGGTTCTTTTAATTGCAACCTTCAACTCTCAGTGCAGGTAGCATAGGACTGATAGGAAGAAGCTACAAAGGTGATTTTTAACGATGGCAATTGGTCCCTGGAGTTTGTGAAGCTAAACCCGTCTTAGCAAATCAATTTTCTGTAAGTTTGCTCCTAGATAATGTTTATTTCGATGCGATTCCTTTGACCCCTTTTTTTGTTCTCTAGAGTACATTTTTTCACTTGTTATTTTCTTTGTAAGACATGGCCTGTACCTTGCCAAATAACCTTTTATTACATGGAAATCAATTTCTAAAAATTTGAATGATCTACTTTTTCTTGACCTTTCATGAATTTTGTGTCAGGTAACACAAAGGAGGAGGTTGAAGAATTTCTCAATTCAGGACTCAAGAGTATCTCAATTCTTGACATTTTCATGCTTTGCTAGTGCCTAGTGGCGTTGCTTATTTGAGCTGAGGTCCTGAGAACCAGAGGTATACTTTTTGTTTCTCCGTATTCATCTTATTTTTGTTTATATGAATGTTAGTAGGGATGCTTTGAGGTATTAGTCAAATAGTGACTAAGCAAAGCATAATAGAATCTATGATGAATGTTTGTAGATGTGCTCCGTAGTATTGATCGATAGAGGATCAAGCAGAGCAAATAATGTTGAAATTTGTGAAGTGCAAGTGGGTGATGGGCAGGCCGGACGGACTGTGCGGCCTGAGCGGCCTGGTGTGCGGCCTTGTAGATTTGCAAGCTTGTGGTAACCGACGGATTGGGTGGTCTATCCGCGGGAGGCTTTGCGGACCGGCGAGTCCGTGGTGTCCGCTGTTGTGGACTGGCCTTGGAGTTCGGATGTGGCCTTTGCCGAGCTCTGGTGGTGTAGCAGGTGTTAGCTGCTATGGAGGACTGCGCGGACTGGTGTTGAAGTCCGGCAGGTGGCCGATGTAGTTTTTATGTGTCATTTTCAAAGGACATGCTGATAAAGCTATAAGCATGGCTTCCTCTATATTTTCTTGTAGTTTTTATGCGTCATTTTTGGCTTTGATTGTCTCTAAAGTTCTGCGAATCATTAGCCAAATTTATATAATGTTGTTTGCAGCCTTACATGGTGACGGGGAGACATCATCTTCGTGATGCAACTCAAATAACACCCTAAATTTAATACAAGACGGAGCATGATGACCTCTACGTGGAGCACACAACACATGCTATCGTTAACTTAGTCCCTATGCGGCTTTAAATTTAGTGATTTATGTAACTTTTTATTGGTTATTATTGGACATATTGTATATGAATTGTAGTGTTGTTATTCTTCAAACATGCTGTAGTACAAATGTTTTATAAAAAATTATTATTTGCCACGGTTTCAAATCGTGGCAAATAGTTTTTAAAATTGCAATCTTATTAATATCCAGGGGTTTCAAGCGTAGCTAATAAGTAGATTATTTGCCACGGAAGTAACCGTGGCAAATAGGTCGTTGGCTATTAGGCACGACATTATTAGTCTCAATTTCAAGGTTTATTGAAATCTTTTGTTTGTAATTTTCCTATCATTTTTGAAATAAACTTGCATTTTATTTTATTATAAATCTCAAAGTGATTTGTTATAAATATTTGGTTGTGACTAAGCTTTCTTGATTCTAGAACAATTTGACCAAATATTTTGTTAATTTAAAAAATTATAGTTTGTCCTTATTCACTCCCTCTAACGATGCCTCAAGATCCAACACAAACAAGAGGAGGAGTGTCTTACTTCGTGACGTTCATTGACGATTATTCGAGAAAACTATGTGTCAACGCTATTAAGACTAAAAATGAAGTCCTCAACACCTTTCAGAGATACTACATTTATATGAAAAATAAATTTGGGAGAAAGCTATAATGCATCGGGTCTGACAATTGGGAAGAGTATATTGGTCCTTTTGATGAGTACTGTAGAGAGCAAGGGGTCAGTCATGAAAAGACTCCGCCTAAAATATTGCAGCTTAATGACGTAGAAGAAAGAATGAATAAGACATTAATGGATAGGGTGAGGTGTATGTTATCTGTGTCAAAGATATCTGATATGTTTTGGGGTGAGGCTTTATATACAGTTGCATATGTCATCAACCTCTCTCTCAGCTATGCATTACATGAGGGTTTTTCTTATATTATCTGGTTAGAGAAAACCCTTTATATAGTCACTTGAGGGTCTTTAGTTACAGAGCTTTTGTGCACGCCCCACGAGACAAAAGATCAAAGTTAGATTTCAAGACTCGATAATGCTTTTTTCTTGGATATGGACGTAGCGGCGAGTTTGACGACCGGTTCTTTAATCTAGTTGATAAGAAACTTGTACGCATTTGTGGTGCTATATTTTGTGAGGATCGGCTTATGGTTAATCCTGAGAAAACTGAGAAGGACGACTCTCACATCGATGTAGAGTCTTATATAATTGGAAGTGATGATACTAAGGAGGCTACAGAGCCTGAGCCGATATAAAGAATTGAGGCACTTCCAAATCATGAGGATGCTATTGATATAGAGCCTACATAGGACATCACTGATGATGTGCATACATCACCATCTGAGCTCGCTCCACAGAGGTCTGATAGAGTCAAACACTCATTTTGAGATACTACACTAACAAGTATGTTCTGTTGACTGATGCAGGCTAACCTGAGTACTTTGATGAAGCAGTACAGAGCTCGGAGAAGAAAAATGGATGGTTGCTATGCAGGACGAAATATAATCTCTATATGTGAACCACACTTATGATTTGGTAAGATTTCCTAAGGGCAATAAGGCACTGAAGAATTAATCATTGGATTTTTAGCATTAAGCAGGGAGACCCCTCAACACAACTCAAATATAGCGCCAGATTAGTGGTGAAGGGTTTTATTCAGAAACAAGGAGTTGATTTTGATGCGATCTTCTCTCCTCTTATAAAGATGTCGTCTATCCGGATAGTTCTTGGTCATGCTACAAGGCTAGACCTAGAGATTGAGCAGATGAATGTCAAGACCACATTTCTACATAGCAATCTTGAGGCAGAGTTGTATATGGAGCAGTCTGAAGGATTCATGGTGAAAGTGAAGGAGAGTCTATTTTTTCGCTTGAAGAAGAGTTTATATGGCCTGAAGTAGGCCCCGCGATATTGGTAGAAGAAGTTTGATGCTTTTATGGGGAGATCGACTTCGGGAGGACCACTCTTGATCGATGCATGTTATAAAGCAGTATGTTCCAGAGAATTACATTATCTTACTCCTTTACATTGACGACAGACTGATAGTTAGGTGGAGCATTGCTCGCATTATCAAACTGAAGCAATAGTTGAGCTCCATATTTGCGATGAAGATCCTGGGAGTTGCGAAGACTATCCTAGGGATGCTTACTCGGAGAGACAGAAGCTCCAAGAACTTTGACTATGACAGGAAAGATATATCAAGAAGGTGTTGCAGAGATTTAATATGGATATAGCGAAGAAGGTGAGCACGCCGCTTGCGGCTCACTTCAGACTTACTGTTGACCAGTGTCCAAGCACGTCTAAGGAGAAAGAGGAGATGCATGCAGAAGGTCCCCTATGCTTCTGCAGTTGGTAGTCTTATGTATGTAATTGTGTGCATCCGCCATGATATAACACACATTGTTGGCACTGTTAGTAGGTTTCTCTCCAATTCCGGAAGGGAACATTCAAACATTATGAAGTGGATTCTAAGTACCCACATGGGACATCAGACTTGGGGTAATGTTTGTAGATAGTGAGTTAGAGCTACTGAGCTATACTGATATTGATATGACTTGAGATTTAGACTCTTGAAGATCGACTTCTGGGTACTTGATCCTATTTGCAGGGGGGACTATGTTGGGCAGTTTAGACTACAGAAGTGTGTCGCACTATCTACTATATAGACAGAGTTTATTGCAATCACTAAGGCAGGGAAAAGCTTATTTGTATGAAGCGTTTCATAAAGGAGTTGGATTTCACTCAAGAGCGCTACACACTTCTATGTGATAGTCAGAGTGCGATTCATTTTAGGAAGAACCACACCTTTCACTCGAGGTACAAGCATATTGACATGTGATATCATTGGATACATGACACTCTAGAGCTGAGAGAGATAGATTTGCAAAAAGTGCACACGGATGACAATGAAGCAGATATGCTTATGAAGACTGTGTCGAGAAGAAAGTTCGAGCATTGCATGAGAATCACCGACATGGTGGTTCCCTACACATAAAGCAAAGGAGAATTGGTTGTTAGGTACAATTCTCATCCTTTGTGGAGAAAACTATTAACTTAAATTTGGTATTGCTCACCAAAAGTGGAGACATGTTTGGAGATTTGAAGGAAGATTGTCAGAGGAACATGTTTCTTCACTTAGTCGAAAAGAGGGGGATTGTTGAGATAATTTTCTCATAAGTTTGAAAGAGACTAACCAATTTTGATCATGTTTTTCAAGCATGACATGTGTGAAAAGGAGTAGTCGTCATTGACCTCGAAACCAACATGTGCTATTGAAGGAAGCTCTTAGGAAAGTGCCTAAAGGAAGTTTCATGACATATGCTTTTGACCGAGAGAAGCTTCATGAAAATTTCATCCATATGCCATCTACTACCTCTATCTCCTTGGTTTTGGGCCTATAAATAGGTATGCAGGAGGAGTGGTAAAAATCCACTTCTCTCCAAACTCAAGCCTTGAAAAATTTCAAAAGAAACCTTTGTGGCAATTGTCTCAGTTTGGAAGAGTTTTCAGACGACGTTTTACGACGTTTACGATTAACACTTCGCATACACGGATTGGATCTGGAGCAGATTTGTGCAAGATCCGAAAAGGCATCTTGTATAGGATTTGTGTAATCCGGTCCGCCATTGTTGCTAACTTGCAATTTTTGATACTGTTTATTGTATAATATTGTGTGGTGCGAAATTAATGAAGATTCTGTGTGGATCGATGATGAAAAACCTTGTAATTGACTATTGTTTTCATATATTTTTAATGACGATTTTCTGATCTGCACTCCGATCGTCCCGTGGTTTTCACTCATTTGGGTTTCCACGTTAAATCCATGTGTCACTTTTATTATTTTTATTTTATGTTATGTTTTGATTGTGTATTGGCATACTGCTAAGCGGTCATGTGAATACTTGCTTGAACTAATTTGCAGATGTTCTGATCGGACTTGCATGCTCTCTAGCCCAAAAGGACGGCTCTGCTTATATATATAAGCATGAAAGATACATTAATGTTAGTTTGACGGGAAATATATAATAATAATATTTATGATATTGATATATTTAAAATGTGTGTGTGTGTGATAGTATAATAATATACAGTGCCCCAGCCACAATAGGACCACGGGTGCAACAATGTCACAACACAACGACACTTTCGCTGCTTGCCCCCCTTCCCCAAAAAAGCGAGATTGCAATTACCCGACACAACTGCCCTTTGATGCCTACAAGCAGTGGGGGTGTCATGCCGAAATTACATTGTCACTGTTATGATCCTGTGGTGGTCACACAGGTCCCTAATTCATGCACCCGTGTGTGTATTAACTTATATTCCTAAAGGGGCTTCCTCTTTCTTTCTTTCCTTTCAATTGTTTTTCTTTCCATTTTTATTGCATTTTTGTAATAATTAATATATATATATATATATATATATATATATATATATATATATATATATATATATATATATATATATATATATATCTTTATCATTATAAAGAAAGTATAAACTCATGAGTTCGAAATTACAATAGTCATCTGATTATGGTTTGATAATTCTGCTGTTGTCCGATCAAGCTCAATCATATTCCATCATCTCTACACATTTTAATAGGTCTCCTAAACCTACTAATTAGGTTATGTAAAATTACATTTTTGCCCCTATATACTTCTAAAAATAATGAAAGACTGACTGAAAAGGAGGAAGGACACGGACATTGGACTGACAACACACTCAAGAAGGCCCACTCTGGCCGGCCCAACTCATCACAAGAGAAACCCAATTTGGTCAAGGAAAACAATTCAGAGGTGGCATACTGCATATTTCTTATAAACACACGGTTTAACATTAGAACGGGCGGTGTGAGACTATAATAACTAAGGTACGGGCGTACGGGCAAGGGATTTTGAGGGTCAAGATGGTCTCAAAACGAAACGTGATCAACATGAAAGTTGTAGATCTCGGCGAGACGAACAACTTTCATGTTGATCACTTTTTGATTTAGAGCCGATTTAGACCTCGATTTGGGCCCCGAAATCGGAGGCGGCGGAACTGCTACAGTAAACCGTTCCGCCGCCCCCGATTTAGGTGCCCAAATCGAGGTCCAAGACGGGTTCAAATCAAAAGGTGATCAACATAAAAGTTGTTCGTCTCGCCGAGATCTACAACTTTCATGTTGATCACTTTTCGTTTTGAGACCATCTTGACCCTTAAATTTCCTTGTCCGTACGGAGGAGACCGCCCTTTTTAAAAAAAAATTACAAAAAACAAATAAAAACCAAAAGCCCTGCGGGGGGCGGGCGAAGCCCGCCGTCGGTGGCCAGGTACTGTGCCGCGTAGCCATCGGGCCGGAGGCCCGTGCATGCGACTCGTATATATATATATATATATATATAAAAAAAAAATTAATTATTAATAAGACAAGTCCGTACTCGCTATCAAACCCATCAAAACTTCAAAAACCATGCACTATCTTTTTTTAAAAAAGCCATCATAATCTATGATATTCGCAGCAACTAAATATAATATAATGTTCTAAAATAAACAACATGAAGTAGAATTAATAAAAGAGTATAAATGGAGAGAGAAAATAAAATATAAATAAGACAAAATAAAATGAATTTAATAAATATAAAAAGAGAATTTTTTCTGTTAAATATCACGTAATCACGTATGACAATTCTGACTGGTGACTACGTACTCATTGAGCCACCGGCAGAATATTGTGCATGAGGGCTCCAATGCTTAATAATAACATCTGTGCGTATATAACTATTAATATTTTCATCCTCAAATGTTAAATAAATGGAATAAGATTACATTATATATGTATAACCGAAAACATTATTTGATTAAACATTTATTTTTTAATTTTACTTTTTTTATTAAAATAATTCTCATTTTTATAATTTATGTATTTCTATTATTTTAAAAATTATGCTCTAATAAGTCATCTACCTAAAATAAAAAATGTGTTTTTTCTCTGCGCGCAAATCCCGTGCACATCACAAAAATGAGCTATGAATGGAGTATAACAGTTACGAGTTTGCGAGCGGCAGAAGTGTCGTCGCGCCAGAACAATGTCATGGTCCAAATAATGTCGCGCGGGACACGAGGATTCTCATACACTATCACAGTTGAAGTACTGTTGTGGTTAGCAGTAAGGACGAAATCCTGTGCACGTCACTCGTGTGTGTATGTGAGATAGAGAGTGGGTGTGTGTATATATATATGTAGGTCTTGCACGTGCTGTCATCAACTGTTAACCTTATGCGTGTTTATAAATAAGTACTGTTGCGGTTAGCAGTAAGGGCGAAATCCTGTGCACGTCACTCGTGTGTGTGTATGTGAGATAGAGTGTGTGTGTCTATATATATATATAATATAGTGATTTTTTGGGAAAATTTTATTTGCAGTTCAGATCTGATAGATCGAACGGTTTAGATCTGCCTGATGCCTTTTTTATCTTGCATTGAACCTAAAATGATATTTCTTTTTAATATATATATATTAAAACCCGACACCAGCAACCCCCCCCCCCCTTTTTTGCCCAGCCCCGCCCTCCCCCCTTTCCACTGCCGGCGGCGGCGGCCTGACAAATGGAGTGGCTACCGGCTTGGCCTTATCCATCATGAACCGTTTGAACACTTTTTCTACATACTCAGCTTGAGATAATCATACTTAATAGACCTGCACTCCTGTCTCTGGAGATCTTCATCCCTAGGATCTTCCTTGTTGGTCACAAGTCCTTCATCTCAGCGGTACCGGCGTGATGGATCTCGGCGGTATCAATGTGATGGATCTTAACGGTACCGACGTGATGGATCTCTGCGGTATCGACGTGAAGGTGGTGTTTGCTGGGTGGAGCTGAGATGAGGTGACTGACGTTGGTTGGTTGAAACTAAGGTGCAATTACTGTGTTCAGTTCACTTGGTACCGATCCAAGGACTTTGATTGCATCAATATTTTACCCGAAATAGGGCTTGTCCTATTCCTAGAGGATTATGCTCCAGATATCATTGTAGCTACTGGGAAGGTGTTCTTTGGCAAGAAGAACGAAAGTCTCTTAGAGTTGTGACTTGTCTTTGCTATAATGGTTTTTTGCTCATTCTTGTCTTTGATATTCTTTGAGCTTGTAAGAGAGATTGAGTTTTGTGATCTTTCGTTGTTGAGGAAAGTTTCGCTGTGAGTTTTGAGAGGAGTTCAATTTGTGAATTCAAGGGGGATCTAGATTGGACAAATCTAGAATATTTCTTTGTAATCCTTATTTTCTATAGTGGATTGTTCGTGTGTCCCGCCCTGTGGTTTCCCTCATTGATTGAGAGAGGATTTTCCACATAAATCTCTGTATTTTGAGGTTATATTTTTCATTTGTTCTAGTGCTTTATCTTTTGTGTGGCTGTTGCGCAAACATCCAGTAGAATATTCTCATTCCCCACAAAAAATAAGACGAGCATAAAATTAAATAATAATAATAAAAGAGAAAAGAAGAATAGAAGATTATTTAGAGCATTTTATTAAAATGCGTGAAATAAATAATTGGATAAAATATGAGAACGTCATATATTAATCCAAAGTTTTTTTAACTGAATATTAAGGTTTCGTTTGGTTCCACGTTTCGCCGCCTCCACTTGGAGGAATCGCTGTCGGACGGCGGGTAAACAAACACTAAATTGGACGTTTCAAACGTTCTAGAAGCTGCCAAATGTCATTCATCCTCCCCTTCCATTCTGATGATAGTTCTTTATATTATTTGCATTCCATGTGATCTTTATATATACTGAAAAAAATTTGTCTTCATTGAAGAGAAGAGCTGTCTTGGTCATTTTTAACTATTTTTTAATATGACTTTTTCTTTTTGGCCACCGTTCAATATTGTCGCGCGGGTAAGGGAAGGAGGAAGACAAACTTTTTTATTATATAATTATTTTAATTATTGTTGTGGACAACTCAACACTTATGATAGACCGGATTAAACTTAGTCGTCATAGCCCGTTGAGCGATTGAGCGCATGAGTAGTACACAAAAAATTTTAAAGTTGAAAAACCTCTAAACTAGGTAAAAAAACCACGTAACATGCACGGTGCCAGTCAATTTTCACTTTTGGAGGCAATTTACAGGGTGTCTTGAGAATCGAGGGCGACAAGCCGCTCTTCGTTACAGATTTGAGACGAGAGATGGTATTACGCTTGGTGGGGGACATGCCGCCTCACACAAAGTTTGCTCCTTCCAATTCTCTGATGGGGACGAGCGTTCTCGGACGCTGCTTGACTGACGAACTTGGTGGCGGGATGCGCAGAGATGTGTCGGCAGTGACTTGAGGAACGTTGCGCACTTAGGAGGCTTCGCGGAATGGTGAGCGGAACGTCTTCTTCCCAGAAGCGTCGTGGACTTAAGCAAATTTCCAGGTGACCCGGAGGGTGGTGGAGGCATGTAGGAGGATTCCGGTAGAGCTCCGACCTCAGGAAGAAGAAGCTTGGGAGGAGGAAGAGTTGAGAAATGAGGATGTCTATGACTCCTTGTACAACCTCCAGGAGGTGATTACGGTAGTTATGCGGCTATCCGCACACTGTAACAACCCATATTATTATTTTTAACATAGTTCAGAGTGAATATTATTTGCATAATATTTACTAAATGCAAGCAAATAATTTAATTAATGATATTCCCTGTTAGTGGGTGGTTATCCATGAAATGGATGACAACGATCGTGGCAGAATGATCGGATGGCGAGAAAGACCCGCCATGAAAGGACGGCCACCTCGCCGGCCGATGGCCGCCGGAGCCGCACGACTTTTTTCCCTCTGCTTTGTTCTGCTTCTTGGTCGTGACCTTCTTTGCCGCTGGTGTGTTGGCACGGCGACTGCTGCAGAACCTCGTCTTCTGTCCGCTGCGACCTTCCTAGCCGAACGACCTGCTTGCTGGTCGCGCGGTCTCCGTTGCTTGCTGCTCGCGCGACTTCTTATTTCTTCTCTTCCATGGCAATTTTCCAGAACCTCTACCACCACCACTACTCCCGTGGCCAATCCGCCTCCTCCTCCTACTCCTTTCGGGAATCTTGGCACCGTCTCCAAACTTGTTGGCTCCAACTACCCGGATTAGAGTGTCTCCTTCACCTTCCTTCTCCGCTCACAACGCAAATGCTACCATCTCACTGATGACCCTCCTCCAACTTCCGCTGAGTTTGACGACTGGGATGCTAGCGACGCGCTTGTGCCACTTGGCTAGCTAACATCCTTTCAGATGAATGTCTTCCTGTCATCCGTCATGATGAGACAATCAAGACGACTTGACTTCATCTTGCTGCTCTGTACTCGAAGGGGGCTCAGACGTCCCGCATCTATACTTTGTATGTGAACCTCTTTGCCCGTCATTTCATGTCTCTTGCTGCTGCTTATCAACAAGTTCAGGCTCTTGGGGCTGAGATTCTTTAGAATCGCCCTTCTCTGCTGATTTGGCTGAGCAACACAAACACTTCCAGGAACTTCTTATTGTGTGCTATCTTATGCGACTTCCAGAGTCCTATGACATGATCCGCCAACAAATTTTGGGCGAGTCGGACTCTCCCACCTCGGATGCTACCGCTGCACGCATTGCTGCAATTACCTCTCTACTTCAGCGTCGACCAAGGTATGACCGCCCCTCGCGGGCGGAGCCCCGCAGCCGGTGCAGGTGACCACGGGGAGGGATGGCCGAAGCCTGGCCGCCCTATACGGGTGCAGCCCCACGACCACAAAAGGAGTCCGCCTCACGCGGGCGGAACCCCACGACCGCATGAGGCAGTTGAGGGGAGGGGTGGCCGCCCCACGCGGGAGGAACCCCATGACCGCGGAAGGCGGTCGCGGGGAGGGGCGACCACCCAACGCGGGTGGAACCCCGCGGTCGCGGGTAGGGGCATCCATGACACGACCGCCCCACGCAAGCGGACCAACGCAGATGCGGCAGGAGGTAGTGGGGAGGGGGGTCGTGGCGCGGACGCCCCATGCGGGCGAACCCCCGCGGCCGGGGGAAAGGAGGTCGCGGAGCGGCCAACCTTGCGGGGGTGGCCACGTGGAGGGGCGACTAAGCTTGTCTTTGACACGGTCGGCCGGCGCCGGCGATGGCGACGCCAGCATCCGATTGAGGTTGTGGCTCGGATGATGCGCGTAATGTGATCGGTGTGCGGGGGATTGCGTGTGGCAATTACGCGTGCGGCGGTCAATCCCATGATCCACTAAATTAGTTGGGATCATGAGTGGGCTAATTACACCCCAATTTTCTATAAATGTCATGATGGGTTCATCATATGCCCCAAAATTATCGGTGCTTAGAACTAAAGCGTAAGAAGAGCGAGGATTTTTCCGTGTCTTCTTTTGCGGCAATCATGATGGCGGTGAACCGAAAGGTGCTTGCGGGAGCGACAAGTGACGATCTGCACACCAAGGTACGTCGTTAATTGTTTAAACGAGAAGATGTGCCCGGAGGCGAGAAAGCGCGAAGGCGGAGGCCCAAAGATTCGCGCGTGCGCGACTAACCACGTAACTGGATGCGTGCGCCTTGTCGTGTGTGCAAGAGCGGCAGTGCACCCGCATCCGCGCGTGTACCTGGGCGCACGCGGTGGTTCTCGCATGTACTTGGGGGCGCGTTGTGCCGCGCACACACCCGGGCGCGCGCATCCGTGCACACACCTGGGCACACGCACGGTCATGCTTGCACACCCGCGCGTGCACTTGGGCGTGCGGTGGTGCACGTGCACCCTAGAACTCAACTGACATATTTGCCTGAAATCGTAGAGCTCGAGCTGTGACACTCCATATTTTCCATAAGTTGAAAAACAACAAAGTTTTCTTTTGGAGCTATCGCTGGCGATAGCGATCCCCAAGTCTTATGGGGAGGGAGAATCTCAGGGCGAAGATGAGGCGTTGGATCTCGGCCAGAGCGACGGGTCCGGCGGCGAATCTTCCAGCGAGAGATCCAGCGGGAACCCCAGCGACTCCGCCTGACGGCCTCTCGCCCAATTCCTCTTTGTAATTTTCCTTCTTTTCTTTTTGACTTTTGATGTAATAGGCGAGATGCCTAGGAACATGCAAAGTTTTGTGATACATGTATAAAACATTTGCTTTCCGCCTTTCGCCAAAAGGCCTTGAATTCTTGTTCACCCCTTCCCCTTTTTTGTGTGTTGTTATTGTTCGCGAACACTTCCACGATCATGTTTGGACCCCAGGCTCTTTAGGCGATGACTGCATTTCGTTTATTGCCTAGATTAGCTAAGTTAATTTCGCCGAGAGGGGTGTGCCGATTAGACTTGCCAAGAAGCATTTGCCAAGATGTTATGTGCCGAGAGGCCATGAGTTCTCCCCTCTTAATTTTGAACAGGTGCTGGCAATCTGCAACCCTTGCTAATGAGGCTCTTTGCAATGTTCGTCCTTGATCTAGTTGCCTCGTCAGCTATGTGAGAATCTGACGGCGGGGGTGACCCTCAATTTAGTTATTCTTCTCTTTCCTCTCGTCACTAGGCGAGCCTTCAAATCGACCGGCATGATGGAAGTCCGGTCGGCGTGCCTACTTGGCGTCACCAGAAACCACAAATCATATCTCTTCTCCCCCCAAGCGAGCCTACGGCCTTGCCAGCTAGTGAGAGTCTAGAAGCGGGTCGACTCGGGGCCGAGTGCGTCTTCCAGCCCTGCCAGCTAATGGGAGCCTGACAACGGGATCCTCTCGAGGTATTCCCTTACTCCCCAACTGAGCCTACGACCCTGTCAGCTAGTGAGAGCCTGACAGCGGGTCTACTCGGGGTCGAGTGCTCCTTCCATCCCTTCCAGCCTATGGGAGCCTGATAACGGGATCTTCTCGGGGTATTCCCTTACCCCCAAACGAGCCTACGGCCCTATCAGCTAGTGAGAGTCTGACAGCAGGTCTACTCGGGGCCAAGTGCGCCTTCCAGCCCTGCCAGATAATAGGAGCCTGACAGCGGGATCCTCTCGGGGTATTCCCTTTCTCCCAAGCGAGCCTATGTCCCTGCCAGCTAGTGAGAGCCTGACAGTGGGTCTACTTGGGGCCGAGTGCGTCTTCCAGCCCTGCCAGCTAATGGGAGCCTGATAGCTGGATCCTCTCGGGGTCTTGTAAACTTGAATCCTCTTTCCCTTTCCCCCCAAGCGAGCCTACGACCATGCTGGCTAGTGAGAACCTGACAGCAGGTCTACTCGGGGCCGAGTGCGCCTTCCATCCCTGCTAGTTAATGGGATCCTGACAGCGGGATCCTCTCGGGGTATTCCCTCACCCCCCAAGCGAGCTGACGGCCCTGCCAGCTAGTGAGAGCCTGACAGAGGGTCTACTGAGGGCTGAGTGCGCCTTTCAACCCTACCAGTTAATGGGAGCCTGACAACGAGATCCTCTTTGGGTCTTGCAAACTACCAACTTATTCCCCCCTCCCCCAATCGAGCCTACGACCCTGCCAGCTAGTGAGAGTCTGACATCGGGCCTACCCGGGGTCGAGTGCGCATTCCAACCCTTCCAGCTAATGGGAGCCTGACAGCGGGATCCTCTTGGGGTATTCCTTTACCCCCAAGAGAGCTTATGACTCTGCCAGCTAATGAAAGTCTGACAGCGGGTCTACTCGGGGCCGAGTGTGCCTTCCAGCCTTGTTAGCTAATGGGAGCCTGACAACGAGATCATCTCGAGGTATTCCCTTACCCCCCCCCCCAAGTGAGCCTACGACCCTGCCAGCTAGTGAGAGCCTGACAGCGGCTCTACCCGGGGTCGAGTGCGCCTTCCATCCCTGCCAGCTAATTGGAGCCTGTTAGCGGGATCATCTCGGGGTCTTGCAAACTACCAAACTCTTTCCCTGGCCAACGAGCGAGCCTTTGACCCTGCCAGCTTTATGGGAGCCTGGACAGTGGGTCTACTCGGTGCCATCAAAATCATAGATACATCATAACCCGCAGGGAAGCAATTCTTAAAATAACATATTACAATGGATACATAAATTTACCCATCCTACGGGTAGAAACGTTTCAGATCGTCGCCACTCTAAGCATGTGGCCCCAGACGAGCACCCCCACCCAATCATCCAAGACATTCTAGAGGAGGTGCTGTAAAATCATCCCCAATGACCCCAAAGGAGCATGGACTTTCTACAATGAATTTGAGTCTGGCGTCCTGCCTCAAGGCCTCAATTTCGGGACGTGTTCTGAGCTTCCTCAGGCTCGAACGACGCATGTCTGATACATCAACTCCCATTAAGGCAGTATATCCCGGATCATTTCTTCTGCTAAGACCATGAGATCTTAACTATATCCCATTTGAACTGACATATGTCATCTCTGGCACGCGTGCTTATGCGAATATGATTGTATGCCTATGCATTCTATTAATGCATGCCACATGCAATGTTATGCATTACTACATAACATTACATGTAACGAAAAAAGAAAACGTGCCATTCATGTACATCGTCGACCACGCATCGCCTTGTATAGCTATCTGTGCTTCGGTCAAGACATACCGATGACATATCCAATGCGAGGTTCTGCTTACAGTCAGCTACCCCATGATACCAACTGTCGCATCACTCCTTTGCTCACGTAGCGACGCAACGTCAACTCGATCCAGGCGATGTGGCTAGGTGGATCAACTAGTCCACGGTTTGAAAATATTCCTACACGAGCATTAGGTCACCGCCACTGCGTAAAACTAGCCCACCTAGCTGAGGGACACGGCTTCGCATAATAAATGGATCATCTCGAGAGACGATGAGTTGGTCCGTGTGGCATTGCGTAGGATAGTGTCCGCACAAGCCCCCTGACCCCAAGGCACACACTTATCAACGACTGGTGAAGGACTAGATCTCATTCCCTGAACTGCCTGACGTGCTTATCCCTAGCCATTCAACCGCGGCTACGTCTTCCTCCACCATATTTCCCCTTTGATGTCACAACTCGTAGGGATTGAACTTCAAATTCCACGAGTAGGACTGCCTTGCGAGAGCTTGAAATTGGTCTCTCTAGTGTCCGTGTTTGGGGTTGTCCGCAAAGCTCACAACACCGAGGGGAGCTGCTCCACCCAGCTCCCCCTCAAGTTCTCCACCTTATTTTTGAGCAAGTTTACAATGATTTTGTTTGCCGCCTCCACCTGGCCGTTGCTCCTTATGTGGTGGACGGAGACAAACCTGAGGTCGATCCCTAGCTGGGTGCAGAAGCTGATAAACTCCTCACTGGCAAACTGCGGCCCATTGTCCGTGACAATGACCTGGGGCAACCCGTGCCTACAGATGATCTCTCCCCAAACAAAATTACTAATGACATGGGAGGTTACCTTGACCAACACGTTGACCTCTAGCCATTTTGAAAAGTAGTCAATCATGACAAAAAGGAACCTTCTTTGCCCGCTGGTTGGAGGAAACAGCACGACTAGATCCATCCCCCAGATGGCAAAAGGCCATGGCGCCGTGACGCTTCAGAGCCTTTGAGCGGACAAGAGTTGGAGGGGGCATATAGTTAACACTTTTGGCACCTTATCACAAAGTCCACTACATCCTTCCTTAGGGAGGGCCAGAAGTATCCCTGCCTAACCACCCTTGCTTCCAAAGTCCTTTCCCCTGAATGGCTGTCGCACTCTCCCGAGTGCACTTCCTCCAGGATCCTTGGGATCTCTTCCTCTGCCACACATCATGCCAAGAGCCCTGACAACATCTTCCGATGTAACCCTCCTTCATGCATGAGGTAGTGTGCCGCTTTGTATCAAAAACCTTTTGCATCCTTGGTCCCTTCAGGAAGGTTGCCTGTAGTGAACAAGGTTATGAAGTGATCCACCCATGAGGGTCGCCGATCCACTTCCATCAACTCCTCCTCAATAGCCCGATGAAACAGCTCAGTCAAGGTCCCACCCCCGGGGTCCAAACATGGCCAATCGGTCGGCCGCTTCATTCTCCTCCCTGGGGACGTACTGGATTGAGAATGCTTGGAACCCTCCAACAATCACTCTCACCTTGGATAAGTACTTCATGAGGGTAGGCTCTCGGGCTTCGTATTCACCTCTGATCTGTGATGCTACTACTAACGAATCCGTAAGCGCTTCTATGTCATGAATCCCGAGTTCTTTGGCCAACCGTAACCCGGCTATGACGACTTCATAGTCCACCTGATTATTCATGACTGGGAAGTGCAGCACCACTTCCTGCTCTATGGTGACCCCTTGAGGACTTACCAATACTACCCCTCCTCCCAGGGAATGTTTCCCCGAGGCTCCATAAACAAACATCTTCCATGCCTCCCGCGGCAGTGGCTTCTCTCCCTCCACCTCTATGACGTAGTCAGCCAAGAAGTCGCCCACTGCATGTGCCTTGATGGAGAGCCTCAGCACGAAAGAGATGTCAAACTCACTGAGCTCAATGGACCACTTGTCCAATCGTCCTGAGTGTTCCTCCCTCTCAAAAATCTTGTGCAGGGGATGGTTCGTCACCACCTTGATTGAATGGGCTTGGAAATACGACCTAAGCTTCCTGGCTGAGATGATCAGGGAGAACACCAATTTCTCAAGGATGGGGTAGCGGAGCTCTGCCTTCTTCAGGGTTTTGCTGACATAGTAGATTGGCAGCTGTCTTTTCCCTTCTTCTCTTACCAATATAGAACTTACATCCTCTGCCCCTACCCCAAGATACAAGGCTAGGTCCTCCCCTTCCTTCGGGCTCTGAAGGAGCGGCACTTGGGATAGTTGAACCTTCAATGCCCGGAAAGCCTCCTCACATTCCTCTGTCTACTCAAACTTTTGGTTCCCCCGAAGCACCTTAAAGAATGGTGAACACTTCTCTCTGGCTTGGGAGAGAAAATGACTAAACCCGGCGAGTTTGTCCGTCAAACGCTGAATCTCTTTGGCGTTGTGTGGTGAACCCCCCTCCCCCCCCCCCGCCCACTGGGGTCAAGAGGTGCCCAAGGAACTTGCCTTGACTTGCCCCGAAGACACACTTTTGGGAATTCAGCCTCATCTTGAAGTTCTGCAAGGTCGCGAACGTCTCCTCTAGGTCAAGTGGGTGTGAACCCACATCCCCACTCTTCACCAAGAGGTCGTCAACATAAACCTCCAGGTTCCTACCCCTCTGACATTTGAACACCCGATCCATCATGTATTGGTAGGTACACACTGCGTTCTTTAGCCCGAAGAGCATCATCTTGTAGCTGAAGCATCCCTCCCTTGTGATGAAGGAGACATCCTTGATGTCAGGGGGATGGATTCGAATCTGATGGTAACCTAACATCCAAAAAACTCATAATAAAAAAACCAATGGCTGAATCAACCAGTGTGCCAATCCGAGGCAGGAGGTAGCAATCCTTAGGGCATGATTTATTTAATAAAGAGAAGTACGCACACATACACCACTCTCCCATCCCCTTTTTACCATTACTATATTGGAGACCCAGCACCGGGTGCTAGATCTCCGAGATAAAACCTACATCGAGAAGCTTCTTGACCACCTCGCAGATGGGTTCCTCCATCTTGGTGGCGATGATCCTCATCTTCTGGCGGATGGGACGTATCTTGGGATCCAGGTTCAGGCGGTGACACGTCACATATGCATCAATGCCCGACATGTCTGTCGCGCTCTAGGCGAAGATGTAGATGTTCTTCTGGATACACTCACTCATCCTCGCCTGGTCTTCAGGGCTTAAGCCGCCGCTGACCCTTACCCTCTCCGCCTTCCCTGCCTTGGTGAAGACCTCCATCTCCACTACCTCCTTTGCCGGCTCCAGCCGGGACTGCTCCCTGCCGGCTCTCTCCTCCTCCTGCCTAAACTCTTACTCCCCTCATATTTCCTCAACCTCCATTGCCTCCAACAGGCTCTCCCCTGGCTCCACTTCTCTGCCTCCCTAGGCCTCCACCTCAGCTTCTCTTTCCTCCATCTCCTTCTCCACAGCCTTCTCTCCAACCTCACCTAGGCTCACCTCCCCCTCGTCTGCAACTTCCTCCTGCGTCACCATCGCCAACTTGCTCTGTAGCTCCTCCTCCTCGGCCATCCAAGAAATGGTATTGGTGGCAGTCAGATAGCACTGCCTCGCTACCTTCGGATCCTCCCTGATTCGGAACTGCACTCCTCTGCTACTAAACTTGAGACACTGGTGAAACGAGGAGGGGACGCAACAAAATTAAGGCGTTGATGAGAGGGCACCCAAAGATTGCGTTGTAGCTGCTCGGAGCGTCAACGATGACGAACCGACAGTTCCTCGACACCCCCAATGTCACATGCAGTCCCACCCCTCTTCGCCTTCCTTCCACTCTCCCGAGAATCCAAACAACGACCCATCCGAGGCTAGAACCCTCCGGGCTTCCACCTTCATTTCATCGAAAGTTTTCTTGAAGATCACATTTACGGAGCTCCCATTGTCTACCATGATCCTAGAGATCGTGAAATTTTCTACGGCCGTCTGGATCACCAAGGCGTCACAAAACAGGTCTTCGTAGTCGGGCATGTCCTTTGCTGAGAAAGTGATTTTTTCTTCCTTGGGGGGGGGGGGGAGTATGGGAGGTCGATGCGACGCTCCTTCGGTACATGCTTTTGAAGCTCCTCTTATGGGTGGCTTCAATCCCCAATCCCCCATGGGTCACCCCGATCCATCCTCGGGATCCCACATCCACCCGGTCCTCACATCTATCCTCTCATCCTTGCAGAACTTCCTCGATCCTCACGAGCGGATGCTGCTGGACTTGCCCCCTGGCCCGCCTCATCTCCAAAAAATCCGGGCAGGTGGCTGTTGCGTGACCCTCCTCCTGATGGAAGTCACAAAAGGGCAACATCATCCTGCCTTCTCTTCTCCTCGTTCTTCCTCGAGCTCCTTTCCTTCCTCCTCTTGCTCTCACGATCTCCATAGTTTCCTGCTGCGACGGGAGGGGGGCCCTCTGTCCCTGCCTCAAGGCCGACAGATTGAATCTCCTTCGCTCGCGGAAGTTGTCCCTTTCTTGGAGAACACCACCATGCCCCTGGGGGTGACCTTCCGGCGGCCTTCAACCCAACCTGTTGTTCGGCTCGTGCTGCCCCAACCTTAGTATTGCCCCTGATCTCGGGTTTCCTCCCTTCTTCTCTCCTCTCCCTGCTCCATTTGTCTCCCTGCTCCCGACTCCTTCCCATCATCCCCCGCCAACTTGGCTAGCTTCTTAGCGAATGACGGGTTGGCTGCCTCGATCTTGATCTCTTTCACCGCCCTCTCCATCAAATCCTCGAAGGAGAGGGGGAACTCTCTTTAGTTCCATACTTAAGAAGTTTGGCCTCAACCCTAGGGTGAAGGCAAGCATCATGGTGTACCCCGACATATTCTGGACCTGCAAACTTTCTTCCTGTGGACCTATCCACATAGCGTCCCAGTCCCTCTTATGGCTTCTGCTTGATGACAAACAAACACTCCGCTCCCTTCTTCCTCTTCTTGAATGTTGAGAGCCTCAACAAGAACCCGCGTTGCAGATCTTCAAAACAATAGATTGAACTCGCATGCAATTGATGGAACCAATCCCTGGACTTCTACTTCAGAGTGATGACGAAGAGCCTACACTTGAAGGCATCCGACATTTGCCTTATGGAAACGACATTCTCGAACCACTGCACATGCTGCACCGGGTCATCCCGACTGGTATAGTAGGATATGTCTGGCTCCCGGAACCCCTCCGGAACCGAAGCTGAGATGATAAGCTCACTAAAAGTGCTCCCGCCCCCAGCCTGCCGATAGGGCTCGTCCCGCGAACTTGGCCCGCTGGCCCTGTCCGCACTGGCCTGCTCGGGGAACAGCTCCCGCCCAACAACATCCCTCTCGACAACCTCCGCCGGAACCTCCTTCCCAGGGTGCTGCTCGGGAGCATTCTCACCCAGCGACGGGGCCACCACAACCAGAACTGAGGGCGTTGCCCACTCGATCCTTGCCGAGAAGGTCGAGTGGATGGTATGCAGGACTTCCCGCCTGAAAGTCCTGCAACATCCCCAGCGTCACCCCACTTCCCTGGGAGGGAGAACCTCGTGAGCCAGCTCCTTCGCCTTCACCCCCAGTCATGAGACTTGACTTGAGATTTTTTTGTGTTGGCTACGGTCCACGCTCACCGCACCAAAAATGTTGAAGCCAAAAACTGGTCTCAGTGAGAGTTCAGACCATGGTGTGTAGCTAACACCTACTTCTCCCAAATCTTGACCCCTGACTAGTGACTAAGAACCTGAAACTGACCCTAAGCCTCAGCTGGGAGGTCCCTCCATTAACCCGGAAGATCTCTAAGTGCTTCCCCTTCAAAGCTAATTACTGGGCTAGGAGTACCTCATAAAGCAATAGAAGAACTTAGGAAAATTTTAAAACTTGCCTTCTGAGGTACCATGTGAGTCATATTTATAGATTTTCAATATCTGGTCTGCCAATAGCGTAATTCCGATGTGCAAAAAAGCTAACTGCAGACCCGAGGGTATTCTGGTAATTTTTTCCGAGATCAATCTGGTAATTTTACCCGAGGGCAATCTGGTAATTTTATCCATACACCGCACTGGGCGGAAGCCCTTTTGCCGCTCTATAAGTTTTTTGCCTACCCCATGCCAACCTTGTGGGGATCCCGCTTATCCGGGCGCGAGCCCTCTCGCATGCCCTGGGCGGGAACCCTCTCGCCTGTCATGGGCGGGAACCCTCTCGCCCATATACTAATCAGGGGTCTCTTAAACCAAAGCTCGTAGGGTGCGACCTCTAACTTAGCATGAATGACTTTGTTCATAAAGTGATTTGTAGTTAAAACTACTTCTCCTCAATAAACAATAGACATGCTAGGAGTTAGGGGCATAGAATTCAGCATCTCTGTTAACATTCGATTCATTCTCTCGGCTATACCATTCGATTGTGATGAGTAGTGGAGCAGTGGTTTCTGCTATGAATTTCTTGAAAGACAATGAAATATTGAACTCACTAGACATGTATTCTCCTCCTCTATATATCACTTCTAAACCTTTTGATTTTTATGTCTTGTTTGTTTTCCACCCTGGTTTTGAAAAGACAGATTTTTTCAAATGCTTCATCTTTAGTTTTAAGAAGATAAATATGACAGAACTTAGAACATCATTTATAAATGTGATCATATACTTCTTTCCTCCTTTAGTGACAGAACTTTTAAAGTCACATATGTCGGAATGTATTAACTCTAGGGGTATTGTGCTCCTAGTAACCGCACTAAAAGGTTTCCTAGTGATCTTAGTCTGAGCATACACTTCACATTTCTCAGGTTAATTTTTAGTGTCTAATGTGATCTCGTGAGTTCTTAGTTATTTGGAATATTTTCCTATAGTTCATGTGTCATATTCTCTCATGCAGAGTCTTAAGTCTAACTAAATTTGATTGTACTTGTTGAACTATCTCGTTTGGTAAACTTAGTCGGTACATCCTATTTTGGACGTATGCACATCTAAAATAGTGAAAGTTAACTGATAGTGTTACTCTACCGCTAAGAAAAGTAAAAGACATGCCAGCATTACATAACAAACTTATAGACACTAAATTAGCAGCTAATGAAGAAATGTATTTAACGTTCTTTAAAGTTAAAGTCTTACCTGAGGATAACAACAAAATTGTATTCCCCACCTTCAGCACGTCAGCTGTCTCATCATTTGCCACCGTCATAGTGTAACAGTCCACAGTCACGGCCTGGGACACGACTCTCTTCGACGATTTTTCGCTCGACGAGATGTCGAGAGGGGGCACACGGCCCAGGATATGGGCGTGTCCAAGGCCGTGTCGTGTGCTCGACGACTTTTACTCGACGATCGTCGAGTGTCGAGACATGAGTGTCGAGACGTGGGTGTCGAGTGTCGATAAGTTGCACACGGCCTGTGACACAGGCGTGTCACAGGTCGTGTCAAGTCGGGTCGACGAACTCAGCCCGACAAGCATTTCGACAGGGCGTGTCTTTGTGCCGTGTCTGGGCACACGGCCTGGGACACGGGCGTGTCACAGGCCGTGTGAAGTCTCGGGATGTTTTGAGATTTTTTTCGCCCAGGCACACGGCCACAGACACGGGCGTGTTCGAAGGCGTGTTGGTGACACGGCCCATGACACGGGCGTGTCCCATGGGCGTGTCACTGGTTTGGCTAGGTCGGTTGACCACCGCTTGAGGCACACGGCCTGGGACACGGCCGTGTCACAGGCCGTGTCAGGTCAAATTTAGCGTTTCTGGCAGTTTTGTGGCCGTCCATTCCTTCAGCTGAGATCCAAGGGCTGAAGCTTCTTTTCTCTTTTCCTAAAGGCCGAAATCTGAGAAGTTATTCTCATTTTACTTGGCCTTAATCTTTCTTCAAGTTGGAGAGAAAAAGAGAGAGGAAGAAGGAGGAAGAAGGGGAACGACTGCTGCTGGTGGTGCTGCGGTTTACCGACAAGAGTGCCGAAGCCGGCGTTGCGGAGGAAACGCTCTTGCGAGTCTTTCAAGCAAGCTTTGAGGTCATGACACCGAAGCGGTCGTCAAGGGTAACGACTTTTCTTCCTAGCCATGTGAAGGCTTCCTTTTGGCATATCTTGTGATTCCCCCACCAAGAGGTGACTGATTTTGGGAATCTTTGGGTGGATGCTTGAAATCCCCTTTGTTAGCATATAGATCCGGAAATGGAGTACGAAATAGACATGCTGTGTGAAGCCCATATGGACATATTGGTCTAGATTGGTGATGTTGCATACGAACCGGAGAAGACTCCGTGATAACGTGTAGTTTAAGAAGTCAACGGGTTATACCTGCGAAAAGGAGTAGCATGAAGTACTGGAGTGGTAGCCCAGGAAAAATAGCCATGTGATGTTTTTGGGTCCAACCTGCGAATGAGGCACATGAAGTACTGGTGTGACCAGGAAAGGCCTTTGTGATGCTTGATGTCGTAGGGTGTCCACCTGTGAAGCGAGTAACAGGAAGTACTGACATGATAGCCAGGAAAGACCCCTGATATTTGTGCTGGTGCGGTGTCCACCTGTGGAGAGAGTCACAGGAAGTACTGGGAGGCCCAGGAAAGACCCGCTGTTGTGCTAAAGAAATGAGTATAGAGAAATACCCAGGCTTGAATGCCAAGAACAGGATTGGTGAGACCGACTCGCGCCTTTGATATAGCCATGAGTACGCGGTACTCGGAGAAGGCAAGGCGATTTGAGCAACGGGGGGTGGAGGATCCGACCTGCGCTATGTCCGTCCGACGTGAGACCAAAAGGTGCGGTCTGTTGGAGCGCATAGCAAGAGTCTTCGGCCTGCACGCCATGACACAATGGGGGGCTACGGGCCATCCCGGTGTAGGAAGACTAACTCCGGCTGCACGCCATGGAGTAAATGCTCAAGAGATTTACCGTTGGGTTGTGACCCCGATACGGTGGTGGGCAAGAGCTTTGCCAGAACACCAAGAATGTGCCCTGAGTGCACGGACCGTTGGGCCGGGTGGCGAACGGTTGTGATGGCTTGTGTGCATGACAGCACATTTTGATGATATATATTGTCATACTTGTGATTTGATATGCCTGCAGGGAAGAATACCGCTGCCCCGAGAAAAGGGGTAGGGTCGTTATAATTTGGTCAGCTGAACGCTGACCGTTGCTTTTGTTTACCACCGTTGGGTGGATTGTCCCTGTACAGGTGCTGGCGAGCCAAGCGGGACACGTAAAGGCTGATGTTCGTGCTGCTGTTGCTGCGACTACTGCTAGCCCTCGAAGGCTATCTGTGTTGTTTTGTGTAGTTTCTGTTCATGTGGCCGGCCTGCGCGCCAATTGATTTAGGCCACTGTGTGAAAGCCATGTAAGACCATAAGGCCAACTCTTTTCACTTGTTGTAAGACATTCCTATATTGTATAAAATGTGGAGTTTTATGTTTGAACATTCATGAGGAGTTCAAGTTGTAGTCTAGGCTTCCGCTAGAATGTTTTGTGATAGGTGCGATGCGCTACTCTGGTATCATCCTGTACCTTCACCGCCTGTTTTGTGATATATACTGTGGGGCCCCGGCCGGACCTTCTAGAATATAACATATGAACGGATGAGGTTGTTACACATAGACTCTCTTGCAATAATTAGCATTGTCATCAGATTAGCGTTGTTGCAAATGTGACATGCATGTTGCCCCCGAATCCAGGTACAACTCAGTATTGGCCTTCGTGTTTCTTACCATATCAACAAAGTTGAATGGCTCAACAAAGCTTACTATATTGGCCTGGTTGCCGTCTTGTGGTGCTCTGGTCCTTTTCATTTTAGGGAACCTACAATCAGATGCACTATGTTCTCACTTATTGCAGTTGAAATACTTACCGTTAAACTTTTTAATCTTTTTATATGGACATGCAACCTGGGACGGTTTGGTCTTTTTTGGATTGGACACGCGTTTAGTGCTAGAAATCATGTTTGCCGCAACTTTCTGCTTGCTAACAGCTTTTAAGGCGTGTGACTTATTCTCATCCTCATTGCGTATGAAGCGCTTGAGGTCATTCAGACCAACCTGCATCTTCTTACGGTACATTTCTGTTTTGAAATTATACCACGTGGAGAGAAATTTATAAACAATCGTGCCCGCAACAAAACTATCTGGCAAAATAATATTTTCGCTGTGCAAGAAATCAACTAAGTTTTAAAATTTCGATACCTGAGGGATAATGACTTTCTCCTCTTCGAACGTGAAGGAATGAAACTTGTCCACCAGGTGTGCTTTAGACAGGTCCTCCTCATGCCGGAAGTGCTCCTCCAGTGCCTCCCAAATCTCCTTGACAGTCTTCATCTTGATGTACGTCTTTGTCAGGCTGGAGGAAAGATAGTTCAGCAGGTAGTCGCGGCAGAAATCCTCATCTTGCACCCACTGTGCCTCATCATTAGTCCCTATAACGTCAGCACGATCAGACTGGACTGTATAGAACACATTCATATACTTCATCCCAAATTGGGTGTTCAACTTCCAGTCGTTGAATTCTGTCGCCGTGAACTTCTCAAGTTTTATCATCGGAACGGGAGATGAGAAATTATTTCCTTTCATCATTATAATAGAATAACCAACAAGTTTGAAACATTTTGCTTTAACATTACCTGATATTTGGCAATAATCACACCACAAATTTCGTTTGTTTTGATTCCAGTTACTTTTAGGGTTAGAGTTGTCCAATTGAGAAGGCGGAAGCATTGTCTTCGACCGGTTGATTAAAAGTGGTTGAAATCTGTCTTTCTTTCTGTTATATCATAGAGTAGACATCTTCAAGAGACCGGGAGAGCTTTCATCAAAAGAATTTCTCCTCTAACTAGTTTGAAGGCATCGTTCAAACCCATTAAAACCTGCATGATTTTTTGTTCATCCAATTGATCTTCCCAAGCTTTCATAACTGAACAATGTGTATGATCTGTACAAGATGGGATAGAAGTGATGACATCAAGTTCGTCCCACAGCTGCTTGAGTTTAGTATAATACGCTTCAATTGATAGGGTTTCTTGATTACAAGAAGAAATGGCCGGACGAAGACCATAGATCTGATAACTTGTACTGTTGGCAAAGCAGCGAGACAAATTGGACCACATGATTTTAGTTGTTGCAGCGTGAATGATCAATTATCCGACTTCTTTAGAGATGGAATTTAGTAAGACCGTGTCATTTACCTGTTCCTAGTGTGGGGAATTAGTGTGAGTAGTAGCAGGTTTTGGGAGCGAACCATTGACGAAGCGAACATGTTCTTGAAGATGACAAGTATGTTCTCGTAGAACGTTTTCAGGAAATACACGTGGAACTAACAAGTATCAAAGAATCAGACTAAATGAAAATGAGCTGCGATCTTTGGTTGACCACCGTCGTTCTTCATCTTGGATGCGAAAGAGAACAAGTCATTGAAGAACAAAAGTGATCCGATCCAAAGCTGATACCATGTGTTTACAAGTAGACATTTAAAGGAGCAACACGTAACCACATTTCAAAAAACAGAAAAATTGTCATTCGTTAATGTCCACCAAAGATACTTTATCCACTTTCAAATGGTATAAAGTTTTTTAGATAATCGTTAACGAATGACGATTTAACACGTGGGTTTACGATCGCCACCTCTGTGCTAAACAAAGCCTTAGGCTCCGTTTGGGGGGACTTATTTTCACCGGTCAAGCGGTCACGACCGCATGAACGGGACTTAATTAAGGTCCGGTACATGCGGTCGTGACCGCTTGACCGGTGAAAATAAGTCCCTCCAAATGGAGCCTTAATGTCTAAATTTCAGCCACATGACTTGGGTCGAGTTCATAAACATCGTTACATCTTGGTCATCAACCACTCCATGTCCAACCGCCACCTCCCTCCCAAATAGGGGACATGTTTTCAACCAAGCTTCAATTGGTTCCTAAATTTGTGTCCCGGGCCAATCGGGAGCGGCCTCGAGCAATACATTTTGCGTGCGGCACCGATAAGAGGGGGTGATCATGAATTGTGAGTATGCATGGCCCATACACGTGCATCCCGGGGAAAAATTTCTCCTCGGAACCAGTAGGAGAAGAATTGTCCGGGTAAATTAATGAGAAGCCCGAAATGATGAGCGCCCAACCCAAAAATGTATTTCACAAATCTAAACTGCATGAGCCACATATCTTTGGGACTCCTCATTGATCCCGACTGATACTAACCTCGGGATTCCGGAGGTAACAATTGCTAGCATCCCGGACGCTGTCCAGATATGAGTTCCAAAAAGTTTGCCCCAAACAGATATTTCGTGTGGACCTTTGCTTCCCCCGTTTATTATTTTCCACGTCATTGAAAGCTAATTAATTTATAAAGAAGAATATAATTTTCAATAGCTCATAAATGAAAATAAATAAACGTCACATCGAATTACACCCAAATATATTCATACATATTGAATTTCGTTGGGTTTCACGTTGAGCGGAAAAGGCCAACCCAACGTGATTTTCGAAAGACGGATCCGCCACGCGAACGTCCGCCAACCCGTGGAGCTTCACGCCCACCGATAAACCGCCGCACGGCGGGGCCCACCTCGGAAGCGGGTCTGGGTATACTGTTCGGTTGACATAGGGTTTGGGCCGGTGAAATGAATTATTAGACTTTCTGAATATTATGTGGTATATTCTGCTAATGATTTATTTGGTAAATAAATGTCTATTAATCCATTATATAACTTCTTTTATGTTACCTGCAAGTCTGCAATTAATCATTCATTCACAAATCACAAATTAAATCAGTAATTATAGGCTTTCTTTTGGGTTGATAGAATTTTTGTGAGCTGCTTCCACCGTATTCATTTCACGAATTTAGATCTATTTTTCCCCACAGGTTCAGTAATCGTCGCCCTATTATTTTTCTTAGGTTCCCTTTTTCAAAAAATTAAAATAAGTGAAGGGATTGGTTATACATGTGCACATCTATGTATTCACACACTCACACTTAGTTCTTGTTGAAGAACTATGTATTCACACACGCACAAAATATGTTTTGTTAGTGTTGAGGATGACCATCATTTTATAAATATTAGGTGTGTACATAACCACACACTCATGATCTCCAACTCAAAAAAAGTGGATCATGAGATTGACCGCGTGAGCAATCACCGCGCCCGATTCCACTCACACCCATCCCATGACGCGTAATGGGCAAACCCCCGCGACCCCCACCTCGTCGGCGGCGGGCGGCCGACCTCCTCCCCGGCCCCCGGCCGCCCGCCCTCTCTCGCCGTAGCGGCCCCGGCCGCAGCCGAGGAAGCGGCTGCCCGGGCCGCCCACACGCTCGACCGCTGGCGCGGCCCAGGGGGCGGCCGTCCCCTCACTCGACCACCGATGCAGCCTCAACTGGTGGCCGCCCTGGCCGCCCCCTCGCTCGACCGCCGATGCGGCCTAGGGGGCGGCCGCCCGGACCGCCCCCCCCCCCCCCCCCCCCGCTCAGCCGCCGGCGCGACGGATGGGGTCGGCCGCCCGGACCTCCCCTTTCTCGGCCGCCCACGTGGCCAAGGAGGCGGTCGCCCCCGCGGCCAATGGGGCGGCCGCCCGGGCCGCCCCCTCCCTCGTCAGCTGGCGCGCGGCCCAAGGGAGCGGTCAGGGGCCCTCCCCGGCTGCCGTCGAACTGTCCTCCCCTCGTCGACAAACTTGGTCGGGAGTTCGCCGACCGCCCGTGGAGTTCCGCTCCCGTTGTCCGATCTATGGGGGCGTTCCCGGTCGTCCGATTCACACGTAACCACTCACTAACCACCGGGTTAGTGGGGGGGATTTAATTAATAATTTATGATTTATTTAATGATCTCCAAATAACGAAATACGTGCAGTTAAACTATACAAAAAATAATCATGATGGTGGTTATGGTGTGCTGATAGTTGAGTAACCACCATAACCACCACCCGGAGCCTATAAAAGGAGCCTCAGGGCTCCTCATTTCTTACCTTTTTTCTCTGAGTCTTCTTCTTCCTCAGCTTGGAGCTCTGCCGAATTCCTCCTACGAGCAGCACCCGAGCCGCACCCGAGCTGCACCCGAGTCACGAGCGAGTCAAGCCGAAGCCACCCGACAAAGCCAAGTCTCTCAAGTTCCAAGTGGCCCCCGCAACCGCAAGTCCAGGTGCTCTGCTCCACGTCCAGAATAAGCAATCCGCTAACCGAAGACCACCAACACGAATCGCAATTTGTAACAACTCCCAATGCGGCGACCTGTCGTCCGCCGTGTGCCAAGTGTTCTGTCACCGCCAAAGCTGTAATGAGAGGTGGCCTGCCACCCTCGACTTCATAAACAAGTTGTAACAACCAGAAAATAGTGGACTTTGACATGCACAGATTCGGTCACGTGATTTTATACCCAGATTGAGGTTTTTCCACCCTAAAACTGCTTGTGTACAATCGACCTGCTCTATTGACTGTGTGTGCGCTCGATTGTTCCGAGAGCTAAGACGGTCGAGATTATTCCGGTCCGACCGGGAAGTCGAGTTAGACCGCAACAGTTAGTATTCATAAGACTCAAATGGCTCTAAATATTCATACCAATAGGAGCATAACTTAGTTCTTGTTGCTACTATTCTTTAGAGTTTTGAAGTTATCCTACTGTTGCTTAAATGTTTTGCTACAACTCTTTAGAGTTTTGAATGCCGCCGCCTCTAGCAAATGTCACCGCTCACGGCGAATGCCTCCATCCATCTCGAATGTCGCCTTGGATTGGAGTAGAGCCACGTGCTTGTTACTTGTGTGTGTGTGTGTGTGTGTGTGTGTGCGCGCGCGCATGCGTCTGTTAACCTATATATTTTACAATATATATATATTTTTAAAACATCACTGATATTATTACTGCACTTTTGAATATCCATACTCAAAATTTGAGTTTTTTTTTAGAATTTTATAATTCATATTAGCAAACATAGAGTAAAAATTATTTCTTATTCGTACTCGTCCCTCTTGTGCTTCCGCCGCCCCTCCAAACCATGATTCCGTCGACGATCCTTCCTCCTCTCTTTCCGTTAGGCCTGAAGGGCTCTAAATCCAGCAAGTGCATGCTACTCATCCATTTCCCGAGCGACGTTCTTTATCCTGACGTGTTCTCCTCCATTATCTGGTGGCTATCTTTTTCACATCCGGCGATCTCTCTTCCTTTTGACGGCGGTGCTCCTCTATTCCGTGAATTTCAAGCGCTCATTCCTCCTCCATGCAGTGGTGCACTACTCCCCTTTTTCAAATTTTGAATGTGGATAACTTTCGTGCTTGCAGATAACCAATTTTAAAAAATAACGTCTGCGAATAGCCAAAAGTGCTAATAGTCAAAACTGTGATGCTAAAATCAGTGCCCTTTAAAAAAAATATAATACTCAATCAAGTAATTACACTTAATTTCCAAATTAAGAGTAATGATGAAATTCATAAATTAAAAAAAATGTTTAGTAGAGCTCACATACCTACTATGATAGAATGTCATTTAACATGTTAGCGATATTTTCGAGAAATATTGTCATCTTAGCAGAGTTTTTGATGACCTAACATTAAACTCTTCAACTTAATTAAAATAGATTTGACGTGTACGGTGATATATGCATCAAGATGATTTTTAACAAAAAATGGAAAAAAATATTGTATAACTATTAATTAATTAATAGTGTGATTATTTTAAGCTGCATTAATTAAGACGATTGTTATTAGCACTACACTTTTGGATATTCGCACTACGTTTACTACTAAATTTCTGCGTCTTTTTGAAAATACTCCTTGTACATGCATTTTTAGGAAGAGTGTTCAACACAAAAGTTGTAGATCTAGACTAGATCTACAACTTTTCGTGTTGAACACTCTTCCTAAAAATGCATGTACAAGACGTACATTGGGAAATACGCTCAGATTTTGCGTTTTTTAGAAATACGCATTATACATGCATTTTTAGGAAAAGTGTTCAACACGAAAGTTGTAGATCTCGTCGATATCTACAACTTTCGTGGTGAACACTGTTTTCTAAAAATGCATGTACAAGAAGTATTTTCAAAATACGCGGAAAATTATGAGTAAATATAGTGCGAATATCCAAAAGTGTAGTGTTAATAACAACCTCCTTAATTAATTGATAGAGGCGGAATCCCATGCTTATCACGGTCAGGGTATTGCCGTGGTTGACCGGAGGGGTGAAGCCCTGTTCCTGTTACTGGACTCTAAGAAATGCATGAAATGTAATTTTTTTTTGTATGACTGGCCAATTGGTGAAAAGAATAACTTAAGAAGATATCCTCGTCTATACTATATTAAAAATGAAAAAAAAACATCATTATATTAGACATTCACTTTCAAATTTTACCATTAATTATTAAAACAATTCTAGTTTTTAGAATTCATGTGTTTTCTTTTATTTTTAATAAATGTGCTCTCTTATAAACAAAGTTCTCTACCTACAATAAAATGTGTTCTTTCCGTCGCTCATACATTCTGTTCACACCACAAAAATGAGTGACTAGTGAAGTATGACACTTACGAGTTTGCGAGCAGTGAGAGCGTAATCGTGCTCGTACAATGTCATGACCCAGATAATTATGCACGGGGCACGAGGGCACCCCGTGTACGATCACGATTGAGGTACTGTTGCGGGCTCACAACTGGCTGTATGGGCGTAACCCCGTGCCCATCACTCATTTACATATATGAAATTATATTTTGAATATTTTTGAAATGAATTTTAAAAATAAAATATACCTATTCAATATAAAAAGAAGGTAGAAAGGTAATATTTTTTTACTTTTAATATATAGTATTTTTTTACTTTTAATATATAGTATATATATATATATTTATTTAATTTATATTTAATATATATTATCCCACAATCTTAGACACGCACAGGGACTCCACGATAATATCCGGACCCCACCAGCAACCGAACCCGGCCGCGAGAAACCAGCGAAAGAGTCGCAGGAGGAGAAGAATCCTTCCTTCCCACCGTGGAGTCTCCCCCCATCAATTCCCATTATTTTACTCTCAAGTCTCTCCCTCTTCCATTTCCGTCTCTGCAAGCTACTTCAACCCCTTGTCTTCCTCAATTCTTTTATTATTTGATGCCGATTTCGGGATCGGAATCGTGAGGGGCGCGATGCTGCGGAAGGAGATGCATCCCCTGTGCTGCATCTCGATCGACTGTCCTGGGATTGGAGACCGATCACCGGACCCCATCGAGCGGGAATCGGAATCCGCGGCGGATAGGGGTGTGCCGGAGGGCAATGCAGGCGGGAGAGGGGAATCGGATGTTGGTGTTGCCGGTGTGCTCCACAAGTGGACCAACTTCGGCAAGGGTTGGCGATCCCGCTGGTTCACACTTCGGAACGGCACCATCGCCTACTACAAGATCCGGCGTGGAGACGATCGATTCTTCGTAGGAAACCACGTTCGGCTAATCGGCGCCGCCTCCGGACGTCTATCGTGGCCGGCCGAGGATGGCCCTGGAAGGAGGAGGCCGAAGAAGCCCGTCGGCGTCGTTTATCTGAAGGTGAGCGGCGAATATATATATGAATACGGTTTTTATTTCTTCTAATTGTTGGAGAGACATCCGATTTTTAATGGAAATATCGGCGTCGGTCCGAAACTCCTGATTGGATATTCATACTGTTGGCCCTTTGAAGAATTTTCTAAATGTGGAGACGATTGATGCCACAGAGTTCTCGATTCTTTCCAATTCTGGATGATCTCCTCTCTCTCTCTCTCTCTGGATACCTGAACGCGCGGGTCGGACCAGTTCCCCCACGCTCTCCTGCTGCTATTTGCTGTCCATCTATCGCGGGGAGAACTCCGAGCATCCTTCGTTTCGGTGTCTCCAAATGGCGAATTTCGTTCCTCTGACCGTGAATTTTGTGGTAAGAATTGATTCTTTTACCTTTTACCGTCCCTCTTCTGGCCTTTATTCAGTTTTACTGTTTCCTCCGGGTCATCCGCTAGCTGTGAATCTCGAAGTGGGTCACATCATACAGGGAGGAGAGCGAAATTCAGAGGATGAATAGGACGAGATGAGGACGAGACGCTTAGGTCATATCAAAAGCGGTGGCCAGGTAGCATACCACTCCAGAGTACGCCTACATCGAGTCTCGCTCCCCCGACTCCTCCACCACTTCCACTGTTTCTCTGCCCTTTCTTTCAAGAAGGAAACGGGGTGGGAAAATATCATTTCACGCCATTACACGGCTTCGAGTCTTGCTTTTCTTCGTCCATTTTGACCTCAGATCCGCGTGGTTCTTGCTCGAATCGTACTTCAGGAAAGGACCCTTACGCTCTGAGGTAGAGCAGCTGCATATTCATGTTGTCTCGCTTCTTTTTTCCCCTGTTTTTCAGCTATATTGCAATCCGACATCTTCCTGTTTTAACCACCAAATTCTTCCATCCTAGCTACTAGGTTTAGAATCTTAACGACTAATTTCTTTCTGTCTTGTTTCCATTTCGAGAGATGTAAAGTTTACCTGCGAGCGTATTTGATTTTTCAATTTAACTGCAGATTTGTTTGATTTTGCAACTTAACATTAAACAGTATATTTTATCTTATAGCTAATTAATCAGTAATGGGAGAATGCTGTTGTTGAAGTCTTGACTACAGATCAGGGCTTACAATAACTTATGGAAAGTAAATGGTTGTTTAAGGTCTGTAAGATATGCAATTTTTCCCTTGGATTAATGATAATACTGACGCAGATTCGAAATGCTGATCACTTGGAGGTTGGAGCCAACAAATCTGACTAGAAATTTGATAAGCTCCTCTACCATTGGATCTTAGATCACAGTTACCTGCTACTACTCCTCTCTGTGCAAGATTTCCCTACTAACCTCGTTTGGCGATTTCGCCAAAAAGATGATGGTCCTCTCCATTCCACGCGGCATGAAATTGGTTTTTCCTTGGAGGTCATGAGGGCGAACCTCATTCCATCCGTCTTCACTTGGTATGGGCTAAGCCAACAATTGTACCTTGCATCACATTGAATTTGTAGGGACAACCTAGCAGCATATTGCAAACTTCAAGTCCATCAATGACATCACACAAATTTCATCTATGTTAGGTTTGGATAAAAAGGATACTCAGCACCACCCAAACACTTCAATAATTAGCTCCCACCAAAATCATTTAATGAAATATCAAGTCGGTTTCATCGACACATTTGCTTCCTCCTTTATGCCTACCATTCCATTTTATTTTTAATGTCATGAATATCAGTCGATTGGTTGATGTAGATTTCTCCATTAAGGCCATCAATGGTTTTCACTCCCCTACCTCTACGTCTTAAACCTTAAGACCTGTTACCTTTTGGGAGAGAACACGCGATCAGTTCGTTCACACGCGCGACGGAGCCCTTCATTCATTATATATATTAGAGACACTTTAACACCCCCACTCAAACTCGTGGGGAATCATACAACGAGAGTTTGGTGCGCAAAAACTCCTGTTGAGCGCGAGTCCGAATTTTCGTGTGCAATTTAGCAAGCTGGTGCTCGGTGGTGACATAATGAGGAACAAGTGTGCCCTAAGTGTTGATCACGAGGAAGAAGGCGTCAACATCAATGTGCTTGGAGAGTGAGTGTTTGGTTTGATTCAGGGTAATATGGATAGCCCCAGTGTTATCACAATAGAGAGTGGTAGAACCAGAGAGAGCATCACCAAGAGCATCAAACAACCAACGAAGTCAAATAATATCCTCAATAGTAGTGGCCATGGCATGGAGTTCAACCTATATGCTAGAACGAGAAACATTGATCTGCTTCTTGGATTTCCAGGCAACAAGTGGAGCCCAAGAAGAGACAAAAACTATTGACAGAATAATGATCAGCGGGATCACTGACCCATGTAACATCAGTGTTGAAGCCAGAAAAAATTCTAACCTCAAAATTCGGACCAATGCCGCCTAAGGTTACCGGCTTCGAAGCTAGATCAGACGGCTAGGGTGACTAGGATGAAGAATCGGGTCAAACAGGACCCCAGATGTTGCGGCAGGAAGGTCCCACCACGTACCTGGATGATCGAAAGGAGCAACCCCTTCTCAACCAAATATGACCGAACTGGGTACGAGGGAAGCTAGCTGACAAAGTCGCAAGGTCGCGAGTTACTCTCTAAGGAAAAGTAATCCAAAGACTCAGCTAGTATCTCGAAAATGAAGCGCGCGAGTATCCTGCCGAGGATTTCCAGGTGCCTCACCTCGTACCCCTAGGGTCCTATTTATAGACAAATCCAAGGAGGGGGGGGGGGTCATATTTATACCCCACCCCCCCTGACGACTAGGCGACTTCCAGAGGAACTCGCACGAGCTGGGCGAGTATTTCGCCTAGTCGCCTACCTGGCGAGTATGCGAGGGGAGCTCGCCTATACTCGCCCAGGGCTTCCGCGATCTTGTATGCTGCCTTTGACTCCTGTCTTGACTCGTTGACCTTGACTTCTGCTGACCCGACTGTGGTAGGACCCATCCTAGACGAATACGGGTTGTACACAATCCCCGCTCTTTTTGAGCGACGTAGAAATTCGGAAAGAAACATCCAACACTTATTTGACGAGCTGCTGTGCCGAGTATCTGGGTTGCTCGCCTTTGATAACTGCCTGCCGATCTCTATAAATGGGAGGGGGGGGGGCCTGGTTCTTTAGCCGGATTTTCAGAACTCGCGCATAATGTCGGGCGCCGAGAAATTTCTTCATGACAGCCTCGCCGCGCTAACTGATGCTCTCGACATTCCTAAGCCAAAAAGGCCGCGCGAGGAAGACGCCGTCGCCGACTTACCCCCCCTAAAGAAGAAGAAGACCAAGAAACCCAAGAAGAAGCCCGCCTCTGACGTGGTTGACTCGCCGCCACCTCCTGAGCAAGTCGCGACTTCCACTAGCAATCCCGCACGCTCTGTTAGCACACAGCAACTGCTTAGCGACCTGGGGCTTGACGACATCCCCAATGTCGTCTTCCTTGACGAAAGCCTCCTCGGCTCGCTCAACATTCCGGAACTCGCCTCCACTCTGGCCCCGGGAATCGCCTCCACTTCGGTGCCGCAGCAGGTTGAAGTCGTCAACCTGCCAGGTTGCCATTGCCGATTCTTTCCTACATTGATGGTCGTTGCCACTTCTCGCTGACTTTGCTTTGATACTCGAGATTCCAGAGGGGTGCTGACGCTGTTCTGAAGACCGCGCACTGCTCACGGAGAGACCAGTAAAGCGGATCGGTGCATGTCGGCGCCAAGAGGACACCTGAGGCCTCGGTTCCTGCGGCGAGCAAGGAACCATCGCTGAAGAATCCTCCGCCAAGGAAGGTGACCCCGGCGACCACGGATCCGTTGCCGAAGGATCCTCTGCCAAAGAAGGTTGCGCCGGTGAGCAAGGATCTTCCCGCGAGTAAGACCCCGCCAGTCTTCGCGCTAGATTTTGCGCTGCCCGCGAAGAGTTCTGCGCTGCCCACAGTGAGTTCTGCGCTGCCCGCGGCGAGTTCTACGCTGCCCGCGGCGAGTTCTACGCTGCCCGCGGCGAGTTCTGCGCTGCCCCCGCCGCCGCCTCTTCCGAATGTCGCAACCATCCCGTCGGTAACTGCATCTTTGCCGCTGCCGTCGCCTCTTGTCGCGCCTTCCCAAGTTGCCACGACGCGACTTCCTCCGCCTCCTCCGCTGAAGAACCCACAGCAACCGGCGAGTTCGTCGCTGCCCCTGCCTCCTTCCTCGCAGACTGTAGTTGGAAAGCCGGTCAAGCCGCAACCGAGCTACTTCCCGCCGAGAGTTGCAGATTCTGGACAAGGGGGATGCGGGCAAGGCAAGGCGGCCGAGCACGCTGGTGGGCCATCTTCGAGCCGGCGAGATGAGCCAACTCGCGGATCCTCTCCTCGCCGATCTAGGTCTCCTCGCCGCGGTACGTGCCGCTACTGATGTTGCATATGGCGGCTAAGTGTCATATTCCTAATCCGACGACTTTCTTTTTCTGACAGATCGGCCGGCGACTCCAGGGGCAGCCTTCATCGACGTCATTGGGTTGTCGGGCATCGAATATCGCCACGCCGCTGCTCGTGCCTACATGGAGCTGGAGAGCAAGTTCGACCAGCTGGCGATCTGCGAACCTCATCGACGAATATCATCCCTGGAAGTGCGGATGACGAAGATTGAAGAGCTCCGGAGTACTCTGGAGAGCTATGAAGCCCGCTTCCACATGGTGAAGGAGAATGATCGCCAGCTGGCGATCAACAATCATCGCCTCCAGCTGGTCCTCGACGAGTTGGCTGACATCCGCGCGAGTATGAGCTCCGTTGGTCGGTTGACGATGATGGAGGAGCAACTGCGGCTTGACGACGATGCCATGTCGCTGGCGACGGAGCACTATAGGCGAGCGCGCGAGATGGGCTGGGCTGGGCGACATCCTCATCCACCAGAGAGACCTCCAAGGACTTAGACGTTTTCCTGTTTATTTGAAACTCGCCATGTGCGATTTGTATTGAATAATTATTATTTGTAATAGGTGAGCTTGGATCTCGCATTTTATTCGTTTTTCCTGCGACTCTTTCTGATGTTTTCCTATATCTTCTGCGGTGTGCCGACTTTACTATGCAGTTTTTGATTATTGTCGCGATATGCTTCCTCTGCACCGTGCGATCTATGCGACAAGATCCACTTGCTCGCTTAGAGCGCGACTTGGTTCGATACTCGCCGTAATGAAGATACCCCCCCCCCTTGCCGGCGCCTATAAATAGAGGGGGTAGGTAGGATATAAGTACGCTGTTGCGCTTTCCAACCCCGAGCTCGCGATTATCTTTCCCAGCTCGCGTGCTTCGACCTTTCTTTCTTCCTCGTCCTTCGCTCTACTTCATCTTGCCAATCTTCTCCAGCTCACCATACTCGCAAAAATGGTTGGAGACGACGCCAATGCTCGCCGCCAAGCCCATGCCGCCAACTTCGCTGATGCGGCTTTCAAGAAGTCGATCACAACAGAACGAGACTTAGAGAATTTCAGGGAGAGACTTTTGCCTGAGGGATACTCGGTCAGGCTCCCTAGTCGCAGCGAGCAACTAAATACTTACATTGAGGGCGCGCTGGTCCTGCCACTCCGCCACTTCGACGCCGGCTCGCGACTTCCACTATGGCCGGAGTATTGCGAGATCCTGCGGTAATTCGGCATAGTCCCCGCGCAGATTAACCCTAATGGTGTGGCGATCATCATGGGGTTCCTCTGCTACTTGCGCGAGGAGAGGGTCGCCTTCGACCTTTCCGTCTTCCGCAAGATCTTCGCCTTTGTTGCAACTGCCGAGGGCGTGGTGTACTTCAGCAGCCACGTCTGTACCTTGGTGGGAACGACGAATAAAGTCCACCGCTGGAGCGAGCTACTAGTCGTCGTCGAAGGCGACTTCGATGACGTCCTGGGAAGTCCGCACCAACCTGCCGATGTCGCCTTCCTCCCGCCGATATTGGAGGGCGTCCGCGAGCAGCTGGTGGAATCGTTCCGTGGTCGCCGGTTCGACGTGATATCCTGGCGACTAAACGTCAACTCCTTGCTGGAGATTCATTCCAAGGAGGGTAAGTTCTTAGCGATGATCACCTCTCGCATATTCGCCTCGCTCTTTGTGGCTTGATCCTGATTTTTACGCATCATTATGTAGTGCCGTGCGAGCTGCCAGAGAAGCCGCTCCCTCCGGCGAAGGAAGTCGCCACCTCACTGCATGAGACCAACCCGCCGGCTGATGTCAGCGAGAAGAAAAGGCTTGCCAAGGGCAAGAGGAAGGCCAGGTCGCCGGGCCCTGCGACCAAAAAGGCGAAGGTGTCGTCGCCGCAACCTGACGACCAAGAATCGCCGCCGCTAGATGCTCGACTTCCCCACTTCCACCCCAACTTCAATTTGGGGCGAGGGGCGGTTGACGCCTATGGTCGCCCGCTGGTGACATGGTCGGCGGAGGAACACCTGGTGATGCTGAGCACCAACCTCCCCTCCTGGTCGGCGGACTGGGAGGACAAGGGGGAGGCCTTCGCCGTCCTCCATGCGCTGTATGGGCGGGGCGACGCCGAGTCGATGCTGGACCTCAGCGAGGAGGAAATCGCCCAACAGACATCTTGCTCGCTCGCGCGAGTCGTCGAGCTGAACCACTTCGCGACGAGGAAACTGCTGGAGACGACCAAGGCCTTGAAGATCGTCAGCAAGAAGGCGATGGATCTCGACATGGAGTATGCCCGCTGGCGAGATTATGAGGTAAGTCGCTTCCTGCGCGCGACGTTGACGTTGTCGGACTTGGATTCTTTTTGCTGATTCTCTGTTCTTTGTCGCAGGCTGCCGCGATAGAAACCGCCAAGAAACTTTCTGCGTACGAGGTGAAACTCGCCAAATCTCAGGTTGACCTGGAGGCAGCCCAAATCCGCGCAGCCAAGATGGAATCTCGCCTAGCTATTCTAGAAGCCGGCGCAAGTTCTTCGCTCCTCAGCCGCGGCTGGAGGACGACCCTCATTATGCAATCAAGAGATCTCGCGTTCTTTGGGAGGAGAGGTCGTCAGTCCGCCGCGAGATAGCCCGTGCGGCGGGCAATGTCGTGCTCGCGAGGTTGAGGATCAGCGAAAAACTCGACGAGGGGGAGAAGCAGTTCACTGTGGACGAGCTTATCCCCGAGCTGCTCGCCAAGGCAACAACCTCGCCAGATCGCATACCTTCATCGTTGTCGGGCTGCAGCAGCAGCGACAGCGGTAGCAGCTGCAGCGGTGGCAGTGGCAACGACGAGGAAGAGAGCGAGGAGAGCGACGAGGAAGAGGAGGATGCCGACATTGGAGATGAGGAATATCGGTCTGATACTGGCGACGATGAGTCCTAGTTGCTCGCCGATATTTGTCATACTCGCACTAGACAGTTAGCGATATTTTTTGTAATAGACAACTTTGGTAACTTGTAATATTTTTGAAAGAAATATATATATACAAGTCTAAATTACCACGCTGTCGTTTTCTGCTTTCATGTTTGTTTGCTGATGATACTCGTTAGGCTCATAAGCTCGGGGGGAACGAGTGCTCGCGACGCTTTACTCACACGTCGATACCATCCATAATCGTGTTGTCATTGCTTGCGCGATCGTAATCGTTCCATCAACTCGCATCCCGATACTCCCCTATATTCTGCGCATGTACTCGCCATGTCATACTCGCACATTTGTTATGTCATGCTCGCATACTCGCCGATACTTGCTTCGCATGCTCGCCCAATTTTGCTCGCACCTGCAGGAGAAAAACTCGCGCAGGGACTTGGACTTACGATGACACTACCACTCGAGAACTTGATATATTGGATTCGACAGCTCTCAGGAGCCTTGCTCAACTAGAGTGGTGTAAGTCGACTCGGGGAGGCAAGTAATCGGTCTGCAGGAGAGGAGCTCATACAGAGATCTCGGATTACGACATCACTCCAACGAGGAACTCGATCTCACTCGAGGAGGTCCTTGACCGATATGCAGGAGAGGAGCTCGTACAGGGACTTGGACTTACGACGACCTGCCACTCGAGGACTTGATATGTTGGAGTCGACAGCTCTCAGGAGCCTTGCTCAACTAGAGTGGTGTATGTCGACTCGGGGAGGCAAGTAGTCGGTCTGCAAGAGAGGAGCTCGTACATAGATATCGGACTACGACATCACTCCAGCGAGGAACTCAATCTCACTCGAGGAGGTTCTTGGCCAATTGCAGGAGAGAAACTCGCGCAGGGACTTGGACTTACGGCGACACTACCACTCGAGGACTTGATAGATTGGAGTCGACAGCTCTCAGGAGCCTTGCTCAACTAGAGTGGTGTAAGTCGACTCGGGGAGGCAAGTAGTCGGTCTGTAGAAGAGGAGCTCGTACAGAGATCAGACTACGACATCACTCCAACGAGGAACTCGATCTCACTCGAGGAGGTCCTTGATCAATATGCAGGAGAGGAGCTCGTGCAGGGACTTGGACTTACGACGACCTGCCACTCGAGGACTTGATATGTTGGAGTCGACAGCTCTCAGGAGCCTTGCTTAACTAGAGTGGTGTAAGTCGACTCGGGGAGGCAAGTAGTCGGTCTGCAGGAGAGGAGCTCGTACAGAGATCTCGGACTACGACATCACTCCAACGAGGAACTTGATCTCACTCGAGGAGGTCCTTGGCCAATATGCAGGAGAGGAGCTCGTGCAGGGACTTGGACTTACGGCGACCTGCCACTCGAGGACTTGATACATTATATGAGTTATTTTTCCCTGCTGCTTTAAGAGGTTGATAATGAATCACGTGCATCAGTATTTTTGATGATGAAGAAATTGAAAAGAAAGCGATGATCTTGCCGAGGTCGGGTTGGGAGGTTGGCGTCCAACCCTGTTCCTGACAGTTCCTCCAGTCGGAGGAGAGATGCAATCGGGGGTATCTAGGCCGACATGCAGGGGGGGAGCTGATCTAGGCCGTCAATGCAGGGGTCCGGTCTTACAAGAGCGCTTATATCCCGAGGCATCGTCCCATCGTCCGAACTGGGCTATCTAGGAGAAACAGGTCGAAGGCATGTTTCCCAATCCAACCGTGGAAATCATTCTCAGCTCTGCCACCTGGCCACGAGCATAAACACACGGGCGAGGGGCAATGTTCTTCCGAGGCTCCTCCAGGACGCACTCGCGACTAACATATTCCCTTGGGCCTATCCTGGCTCTCTGGCTAGTTATCCTGCCTTTGAAAAATGATTGAAAGGTCATTGCCCGAAAGGAGAGCTTGACAAGGTTGATCCTTCCTCAAATCCAAGAGGTTAGAGTACAAACCTGTTCTCGCTAGTTCCTCCAGTCGGAGGAGAGATGCAATCGGGGGTAGCTAGGCCGACATGCAAGGGGGGAACTGATCTCGGCCGTCAATGCAGGGGTCCGGTCTTACAAGGACGCTTATATCCCGAGGCATCGTCCCATCGTCCGCACTGGGCTATCCAAGGGGAACAAGTTGACGGCCGACTTCTCGGATCGATCTTGGAGCAACAAACCTTGATTTCCCAGAAAACTTGAGATGAAAAAAGAATGAACAGAAGCAGAACAGTTGCCATTGTACATATGTGAAAGCATTTATAAGTACAAGTACAACATGAACTGCTATGGATAGAATATTTTCAGGTCATCCCCGCTCCAAGTACCTCCCAGTTTCTCTCCAACCTGATCCTGGAGATAATAGCCTCCGGTGGCCAAGGCCTCCTGGACAATGAAGCGGCCTTCCCAATTTGGATGTAGCTTGCCAACTGTTGCTCCTCTTCCCGCGGCGTCCACTTTCTTCATAACCAGATCCCCCGCGAGGAAATGCTTTAGGCGGACGTTTTTGTCGAAGTGCTTCGCCATGTGCCGCTTGATCTCCTCTTGGCGGATGAAGGCCAAGTCACGAAGCTCTTCTACGAAATCTAGCGAGAGTCTTTGGGCGTCTTCATTCTCCAAGCGCCATTCTTCGCTGCCATCTCCAGCTACTATGACTCTCGGGCTCCGAACCTCGAACTCTACTGGGATGAGTGCCTCGGACCCGTGGGAAAACTTGAAGGGAGTTTCCCCGTAGTCGAGTTTGAAGTTGTTCTCAGGGCCCAGAGGACCGAGTGGAGCTGCTCCGCCCAATTGCCTTTCAAGTTGGTGACTTTCTTCTTCAGGAGGTTGATGATCAACTTGTGGGCGGCTTCCACCTGTCCGTTGCTGCGAGGATAATGTACGGAGGCGAATCGAAGATCCGTCCCGAGCTGCTTGCAGAAGTCCTCTAACTCCAAGCTGGCGAACTACGGACCATTGTCGGTGACGATGGCGAGAGGAATCCCGAACCTGCATGCGATTTCCCCCAAAATAAAGTTCTTTACAATCTGCGACGTGGTCTTGGCCAGAGCCTTTGCCTCGATCCACTTGAAGAAGTAATCGATCATGACAAGCACGAACTTCCTTTGTCCGCTGGCCTGAGGAAAAGGGCCGATCAAGTCCATCCCCCAGATGGCGAAGGGCCATGAAGCAGTGATCAAGCGAAGATGTTGAGCTGGTTGCAGTTGAAGATGCGCGAACAGTTGACACTGGAGACAGTTTTTGGAGAAGGATTCTGCATCCTTCCTAATGGTGGGCCAGAAGTACCCATGCCTTACAATTCTTTGTTCCAGAGTGCGAGTCCCTGAATGACTGCCGCACTCTCCTGAATGAATCTCCTCCAGGATACGAGGTACTTCAATCTCTGACAGACACCGAGCCAGAGGGCCTGAGATGGTCTTGCGGTAGAGCTCTCCTTCTTGAAGCAGATAATATGCGGCTTTATAACGAAACATCTCTGGTCTCCTTCACTAGCAGGAATCCGACCTGTTGTCAGGAAAGAAACAAACAGATCCCTCCAGGACGCCCTCTGCTCGATCTTCATCATCTCCCCTTCCTCGATGGACGGTCGGAAAAGTTCAGTCACGGTCCCCCCAGCCCGGGGACCGTATTTGGCAAGGTAGTTAGCTTCTGAGTTCTCTTCTCGGGGTACGTGCTCGACGAAGAAAGATTGAAACCCCCCGATCAGACCTTTCACCTTGATCAAGTACTGCTGCAAAATCGGATCGTTCACCTCGAACTCGCCTCCGATCTGGGACGCGACTACCATCGAGTCGGTGAAGGCTCTGATATCTCTGATTGCTAACGCCTTGGCGAGACGCAAGCCGGCTACCATGGCTTCGTACTCCGCCTGATTGTTGGTAATTAGGAAGATAGTCTCGACTGCTTGCTCGATCCTGGTTCCCTGAGGGCTTACGAGCACGACTCCGGCTCCCACGGAATATCTGCCCGAAACCCCATCCACAAACATCTTCCACGAGATTGTGCTAGAAGAGCCTTCCTCTCCTTCTACCTCGGCCGATAAGTCGGCAAGAAATCCGCCACCGCCTGCGCCTTGATTGCCACCATTGGAGAGTAAGAAATATCGAACTCGCTAAGCTCTACCGCCCACTTTGCCAACCTGCCCGAATGCTCCACTCCATCCAGGATACTCCGTAGAGGGTGATCGGAGACGACCCTGATGGAGTGAGTTTGAAAATACGGACGGAGCCTCCGAGCTGAAACCACCAATTCAAACACCAACTTCTCCAAGATAGGGTATCTCGCCTCCGCCTGCCACAAAACTCTACTAACATAATAGACAGGGAGCTGCCTCTTGCCTTCCTCCCGGACCAACACCGAGCTAATTGCTTCCGCCCCGACTCTCAGATAGAGAAAGAGATCCTCGTTTCCCCGCGTGCCTTGGAGGAGAGGAGCTTGGGTTAGCTGTTGCTTGAGCTTTCCGAAAGCCTCCTCACACTCCGCCGTCCACTCGAACTTCTGATTTCCCGAAGGGTCTTGAAGAACGAAGAGCACTTCTCCCCTGCTTTGGACAAGAAACGGCTGAGGCCTGCCAGCCTTCCAGTCAGCCTTTGAACTTCCTTGGGATCCCTTGGTGACGACATCTCCAGAATTCCTTCACCTTGTCTGGATTAGGTTCCACCCCCCTGGGAGTGAGGAGGTGACCTAGAAACTTCCCTCTTCCTGCACCGAAGACGCATTTGGCCGGGTTGAGTCACATCTTGTACTTCCTCAGAGTTTCGCCCAGATCCGTTATGTGTTCCGCGACACTTTTACTCTTGACGAGGAGGTCATCCACATAGACCTCCAAGTTTCGCCCCTTCTGCTCCTTGAAGATTTGATCCATCATTCTCTGGTAAGTCGCGCCTACATTCTTGATCCCGAATGACATCATCTTGTAGCTATAGCAGCCGTCGCTGGTTATGAAAGAGACGTCCCGGCAGTCGGGGGGATGCATTCGGATCTGGTGATACCCTGAAAAAGCATCAAAAAAACTCATCACAGGAAACCCGACGGCGGAATCAACCAGCGCGTCGATTTGAGGCAAGGAGTAACAATCTTTCGGGAAAGCTTTATTGAACATTGAAAAATCGATACAAAGGCGCCAGCCCCCTCCGGGCTTCTTCACCATTACAACATTGGAGACCCAGCCTGGATACTGGATCTCCGAGACAAAACCTGCCTCCAGCAGCTTCTCTACCTCCTCCCTAATCGGCTCGGCCAGTATGACGACACTCTTCCTCTGCTTCTGACGAACAGGAGCCATCGCGGGATCCAGGTTGAGGCGATAGCAGACAACATCGGCGTCGACCCCTGGCATCTCGGCGACGCTCCATGCAAAGACGTCAACGTTGTCCTGCAGGCAAGCAGCCGTCTCTATCTTCCTTCCTAATAGCAGCGATCCTCCAACCTTCAGCAGTCCCGACTCTCCTCATCGAGAGATCACCTCTATCTCCTCCACCTCTTCAGCAGCACACAGTCCCTTCTCCTTCTCCAGCATCTCCTCCAGCTTCTCCGCGTCACCCATCCCGCTGATGGTGCTGACGACATTCAGGTAGCATTCCTTGGAGGCCTTGGGATCTCCCCTGATCCTGATCTGAATATCTCCGCGGCAGTACTTCAGGCATTGATGGTAAGAGGACGGAACGGCCCTGAAGTAGTTGATGATGAGTCGCCCGAAGATGGCGTTGTAACCGCTCGGCGCGTCGACGATAATGAAGCGACATCGGATCGACGTCCCGCCAAGTGTAACCAGAAGCTCCACTGCTCCCTCCACCTCTTTCTTCTCTCCTGAGAAGCCAAAGAGCGGTCCATCTGCTGCCTGGACTCGAGACGCTTCCACCTGAAGCTCGACGAAGGTTCTTTTGAAGATGACATTCACCGAGCTACCGTTGTCCGCGAGGATCCGGTCGACGGTGAAGTCTTCGATGGCGGCTTGAATGACCAAGACATCATGTAAAGGATTCTCGTTCCCCAACATGTCCTCCGAGAACGTGATCTCCTCCAATGGCGGCGGGGTCTGTGACGTCGAGGCGACGTTCTTCCGATAGATCTGGTGGAGAATCCCCTTTCGGGAAGCTCCAAGCCTGGCCCCTCCATTGATCACGCCTACATGCCCGCCTCCTGGGCCATGTATCACTTCCCCGCGACCTCCCAGGTCGACTCGGTGCTCATTCCTCCTCCTCGCTGGAGCTTGGAATGCCACCTACCCTACCGGGACCTCCTGCCTCTGCTGCTCTCTTTCTGCCGCTCCCGCCTCCAGCCTCCTCCTTGCTTCCCAGACTCGGGCAAGCCAAGGTCCCGTGCCCCTCTACCCGATGAATATCGCAGTAGAGGGGAATCTCCGCCTCCTGGCGCATCGCTCGCTGCTCCCTCCGGCGCCGTTTGTTGTCTTGGCGAGCGATGACCATCGTCTCCCTTCTTCCTCCTCCCCGACCTCCCTCTTGCCGGTTGTCGTTCCTCCTCTCCTGGTAATGCGGCCTTGCTGGTAGTTTCCACTGGGGGCGATTCTCCGGATACTGAAATCGCCTTTCCCCCCTTCCTCCTTCTCGGGCCTCCGCTGGCCTCCTCTCCTCCTGTCTTCGAGGCCTCTCCTGCCTCCTCTCTTCAACCCTTCTGGGTTCCTCTCTCTTTCTCCTCTCCTCTCTCCTGGTCTCTTCCTTCCTCTCCTCCCGCCTTTCCGGCGTCCTCCTTGTCTTCGACCCCGAAGGTCCTGCTCTACCACTCTCCGTCGCAACTTCCCCATCCACCCTTGCCAGGAAGTCCTTGTTCTTCTCCTCCCCCCGAACAAAAGTTTTCGCCTTCTCTATCATATCTTCGAAAGATCTCGGGGGATTGGATCCCATCTCCAGACTGAACAGTCCTTGCTTCAACCCGAACTTCATGGCTACCATCAGGGTAAAGATATCCACCTCCTCCACCTCCAAAATCTCCTCCTGAAAGCGATCGATGTAGTGACCCAAACTCTCGTGCTGCCCTTGGACGATTTTGAAGAGGGCCGTCGCTTCCTTCTTCCTCTTCTTCGATGTCGCGAACCTCGCCATGAGGCCCCGACGCAGATCTGAGAAGTAGTACACGGACCCTGCCGGTAGTTGATGGAACCAATCCCTAGCGTTCCCCTTAAGGGTGATTCAGAAGAACCTGCACTTGAAGGCGTCAGACGTGTTGCGGATGGAGACGACGTCTTCAAACCACTTGAGGTGTCTGACAGGGTCGTCTCTGCCGGAGTAGTAAGTGAGAACGGGTTCCCTGAACCCTTCTGGAACTGGGGCAGCGAGGATCTCGTCACAGAAGGGGCTCCTCCCTCCCTGGTGGTGGCGAGTTTCATCCTCGCTGGAGACGTCATACTCACTGTAGTGCCGAGTATCTCTGCACCTCGCCGACGACATTGGATCTCAAAAGCGGACTCCTTGGCTGCTCGCCGGGTAATGTCGCGACTGCATCGGTCGCTCTTCCCTGGCCCGAGCGGGCTCCTTTCCAGCCCGCCTTGGCGGCGCTTCCTCTTCCTGCGGTGTCAGGCGACGGGGAGAAGTCGCCGTGACCTCTGGGCGCTGAGCGAACCCGGCGAGGATGGTTTGCTCGATCCTCTTCGCGAACTCTTCAAATGCGGCCATTGTCACAAACTCGCCACCTCGCTCGGCGTCTCCTCCTACCGCCGAGTTGCCGACCAACTCTCCTTGCTCGCCACCAATGGCCATCTCACTCAACCTCCAAACTTTCCTCCTTGGCTGCGATCCACGCTCAACGCACCAAGTGTTGAAGTCAGGAAAAATCCTAACCTCAGAATTCGGACCAATGCCGCCTAAGGTTACCGGCTCAAAAGCTAGATCAGACGGCTAGGGTGACTAGGATGAAGAATCAGGTCAAACATGACACCAGATGTTGCGGCAGGAAGGTCCCACCACGTACCCGGATGCTCGAAAGGAGCAACCCCTTCTCAACCAAAGATGGTCGAACTGGGTACGAGGGAAGCTAACTGACAAAGTCGCAAGGTCGCGAGTTACTCTCTGTTGAAGCCAAAACTTGACTTTGACAAAAGTTCGAAAAATAGGGGCGTAGCCAACACCTACTCGTCCCAAGCTCCGTCCTCCGACTGGTCGTGAAGGACCGGAAACTGACCCAAAGCCTCAGCAGGGAGGTCCCACCGCTTACCCGGAAGATCTCTGAGAGCTTCCCCTCCAAAGCCAAAAGCTGGGCTTAGAGATTCTCAGAAAGCACAGAAAAATCCTCAAGTCCGAGAAAAAAGTGCTTCAGAAGAACCCCTATGAGTCTATTTATAGTTTTCTGAGTTTGAACTGCCAATAACCATACCGAGCTGACCTGAAATTACCAGAGTATCCCTGGTCAGGTCTGCCAACAGCCAAACTCCGCTGTTCTGAGGAGTTATATGCAGACCACCAGGGGCAAAAGGGTAAAATTGACCGGGGTAGAAGAGTAAAATCCCCCTTGGGTATAGAATTGCCAAAACGGCCCTCTCTCTATATGGCGAGTAGGGGAACACCCATCGGCGAGACGAGCCCTCCTGGTCGTCTCGCAAGCATCCTTCGCCACGGGGCCCTCTCGCCTATAAAGGCCTACTCGCATCCCAAAAGGGGGCGTCTCGCCCATTGCAGAGACGACCCGTCTCGCCTCCTGCGAGTGGTCCATCTGGTTCCACTCGCCTATCAACATCTCTCGCCAACTTTCTTCTATTCGCATCTTGAGGGGCTCTCGCGAGCCCGAGGTTGTACACAATCCCCGCTCTTTTCAAGTTTATTCTAAGCTCGGAAAGAATGTCCTACCGAGGCTCGTTATTAAGGCGTATTTATGGGCGTATTTATGAGAGAATCTTTTGTAAGGCCCCCCGCCGGAGCTTATAAATATAGGATTCCTGCCCCGAATACAGGATCCCCCATTGCATACTCTCTTTCCTTGGCTTGAACTATTCATCATGTCTCACAGCCAGAGCTTTCGCGAGCGCCTTGCACTGGTGCGTAAGCAGAACAAGGCCAACGTGGCCGCCTTTACCTCAACTCTAGTTCGCCTCCTATCCTCTTTACCGCCCTCGTCGTCTTGCCTGAAGAAGGTAAAAACAGGTGGCCCCTCCCCTTATGCCGAGGAGCCATCTCGCGCTGTCCTGGAAACCTGCCCCACTCCTCCCGCATCTCCCAGGGAAAAAGAGGTGAGCTCTCGCTTCTTTATTACTCCTTCAACATCGGTATCTGCCCTCTTTAATTTTTATTTTCTTCAGGGAGTCTCTGCTGCTCTAAAGTGAATGGAAGGTTCGCGAGACGACACCGACGTCCACCGCGACGATTCTGACTCGCAACCACCTTCCACTCCTCCATCTACTCCTCACTGCGAGAGGAGGGATGATCCCTCCCAGGCCGCTGGGACTTCCCGTCCTCCTGGTGAGAAACCTTCCCTCTCGCTTCTCTACCCCAATCGCTACTCCCACACCCTCCTGCGGGAGCCTCTCTCACCCTGCCCTTCTACTCCTTGCGCAGGCGCCCGGACCGACTCGCCTGCTGAGGAGCACCCTGGGCGACTCGTCTTCTCGCCTCCCCCTCTTATTGACGGGATTGAAGACTACCTGGGCGATCCTACGAACCCGTCGGAGATGAAGCGTAAGACGACCAAGTTGTTCCAGAAGCACAGGCGCATCATCCATTCGCTGGCGCAGGACAAGCAGGAGGCGGATAGACGCATCAAATGGTTGGAGAATGAATGCGCTCGCTTATCTTCCGAAGTTGATGCCGAGTTAGATGTCGATGGAACCAACCCTGACGCCATCATCAGCGAGGTCGATATGCAGCTTCGTCTCGCTCGCCGTGGGCTTGAGTCCGTTCGGGCCTTCCACTCGCGCAGTAGGCCTCCCTGCGCGGGAGCTCGCGATGGCCGCTGACAATGGTACCCGTACTGAAGGTCGTCCGTCTCGCCCCTTCTTCTTTATTTTGTATTTGAGTGTTGTAATAATAATTAAATAATGCCTTGTGGCGCCGTCTCGCCATTAATGTCAGAGGACTTGGTGACCGCCGTATGCGGGATGATATTTTTTAAACATTTATTGTTGTTGCTTTAATTTCTTCATTTTCATTAATTTCTTTTAATCACTGTCCCGTGATTGTGATGGTCCACACAAATCGAGGCTTAGGAGAGGAGAACCTTCGGCCGACTCTTCCCCTTCCCCTGTACATTTTCCCGCCCATTAATTATTTTATCATATTTGCTATAAATACCCCGGCCCTGGATCGGAAGGATATCCGCGCCTCTCACTCTTGCCGTGTCCAAGCTCTTGCTCCCTTGTTTCTTCCGTCTCGCCGACCCTTCTCGCTCTTACTACTTTCTTTCTCTCACCGTCTCGCCTACATTCGTCTCGCCAAGAATGGGTAAGAAGAGAGTTGAGGAGGGCGAGGGGCGCAGCCGCTGCGGGAAGCGGTTCACTGACCACGACTTCCCGCTCGGCAGGCTCTCTGAAGAGGACTACCGCGGATTCGTCCGCGAGTACCTGGGGGAGGGGCTCGAATCGCGGCCCCCCAAGGTTGGCGAGTCAATCAACACGTATTATCTGGGAGAGCTCGCCTTCCCCGTCTCGCACTTTGAGGCGGGGTTGAGGTTGCCTTTATGGCCGGAGGTAAAGCAGGTTTTCAAGTACTTTGGCGTCGTCCCGGCGCAGTTCAACCCGAACGCCATTTCGGTGTTGATCGCCTTCGCCTGCTACATGCGCCGGGAGCGCATTGAGTTTAGCTTGACGGTCTTCCGCAAGCTCTTCATCTACAATGCCAATGCTGATGGCGTCTCGTATTTCACTGGGCAAGAGCTCAAGGTGTGCGAGACGCCTAACAAAAATCATCATTGGCTCACAAGGTTTGTCTTCATCCGCGGCGACCGTGCTGACTTCGGGGGCGTCCCACTCGCGCCCGTGTCTCCCCCCGAGAGTTTCTACGCGACCCCGCAGGTCGGCGACACGGATAAATTGCTGTTCGATTTCCTCGTCGGCAAGAATTTTGAAGTTAACTACTTGCGGCGAGACCTCGACTCGCAGCCTCCAGTGCTCCCTGGTGAAGGTATTCTCGCTCTCCCGTCTCGCGCTTCGTTATTTCCCGTCTCGCCGTCTTATCACTTTCTTGTTTTGTTTTCTAGGGGAGCGAGTCGTACCCGCCCATCCTCCTTACAAGAGCAACATCCATCCCTCTAAAGGCCTTAATCTCGCCAGCGCGGCAGCTGAGGCAGCAAGAGAGTCCTTGGCTCCTCCCCCTCCGAAGAAGCATGTAAGCGACGGCGCCCCCTCTCGCTCCAGCCCTCCAAAGAAGATGAAAAAAGCTGTAGTTTTTTCTAAGGGGAAAAAGAAGACGGCCCCGAAGGAGAAGAAGGAGATATCGGGGTCCTTGAGCCCCATCTCTGTGGAGGGGTCCCAGGCGCCCCGCTCGCCTCCTCATCAGGCCGTCTCGCCTACCCGCGAGACGGCTCTTCCCGACCAGCCTGCTGCCACATCCAATCAACAGGCTGCCACCACCTCTCGCGAAGGCACTTCCTCCAGCCGTCCCGCCCCCTCTTCCCAGATGAACTTCAACTTGGGCCCCGTGGTTTCAGATGCCGCTGGCGACCCTGTTCTGTTGTGGGGGCGGGACGCCAACCGCGTGTCCATCTCCACCCTCCTTCCCCCTTGGAAGGAGCAGGAGCTCCCCACCAGCCACGCTTTCGCCGCGGGGTATGGTCTTTACGGCGGTCTCAACGCAGTCTCCCTCGAGAGCGAGTCTACGCGAGATCTCGTCCTAAAGTCCTCCCACGCCCAAATGCGCTCCTTGGAGTTCTCGCACCGCGCCTCGCGCCGCCTAATCTACATCAACAAAAAATGGAAGGATAGCGAGACAAGCCGGGCGGCGGAGCGAGAGAAATCAGAAGACCTTGCGAAAAGGTTGTCTGTCGCCGAGACCCTCCTCGCCAAAGCCCAAGGCGGCGTGGTAAGCCCTAGCCTTACTCTTGAATTTTCCTTCTTTAATACACTTTACTAATGACTGGGCGTCTCGCAGGCTGTCGAGACGGCGGAGCGGTTGCATTCGCGCGTGGTGGCCCGGGAGGAGGAGGTCAAGGATCTAAAAGCCCAGAACGCTGGCCTTCAGGACAACGCCGCGTCATCGTCTCGCAGCCAACCCTTACAGGCCCCTCCGCATTATTCTTTTGACGAAGTCGAGGAACAATGCCGAGAGGCCAACATACGGGCAGCGGAGCTGGTTCTAAAAATGATGAAGTAGGTGGGGGTTGTGAAGGAGGATTCTGAAATGGTGACTGTCCGCGACCTGATCCCGCAGCTCTATGACGAGGAGAGCGAGGGTTCTTCTTCCGGCAAGGAGGAATGACGTGCCTTCAAGATCAAGAATCCCTCTCTCCTCTTCTTTTCTGCTGCTGTAGAACATAAACTACTTTTTTTTAAGTTTATTTTTTGTGATAAAAAAATACTGACTTGTAATGAAACAATATTTGATCAAAGGTATATTTTTCTTCTGTCCCTTTATTCTACTCGCTCGCTTTCTTTTTTCTTGCCTTTATTTGAGAAACGATGTTATCCCTCCGTCTCGCCAACTCACTATTTCTTTACTTTGCTTGTCACTTTGCTCAATCTCGTTTACTGCGAGATGACCCTGCGGTGCGCTCACGCCGCAAGACAATGCTATGTCTTGTCTCGCAACTTCGCTGGAGAGTTTGACCTTTTTTAGAGCGCGATTCGTTACTTGTCTTACTTGTTTGCGAGATCCAACTGGTATAACCCTCTCGCCTTGGCTCAGGATACTCCCGACGCGAGTGACTTTAAGTGATGTAGCCTGCTTAACAATTATTAAAGCGAGCCTCCGTCTCGCGCGAGTGCCCACTCGCTGTAGGCGAGACCGTCCTCATAATTGCCGGCTGCGAGTGCCTCCACTCGCACTGCTCCAGCTTTTGCCTCATAATTTATTTTTCCTTAGCTTAGTATGGGTGTTTCTTAAGGAGGTTTTCCCAATCATTTCTGCCATTGAGTGAGTTTACTGCCCCACAGGCGAGCCTTCGGACCTGCCAGCTAATGAGAGCCTGTGCAGCGGGTCTACCTGGGGCCGAGCCGCGCTCGGGGTAGTGCAGAACCAAGGACCAAGAACCAGACATCTCCCCCACAGGTGATACTTCGGACCTGCCAGCTAATGAGAGCCTGCGCAGCGGGTCTACCTGGGGCCGAGCCACGCTCGGGGTAGTGCAGAACCAAGGACCAAGAACCAGACCTCTCCCCCACAGGCGAGCCTTCGGACCTGCCAGCTAATGAGAGCCTGCGCAGCGGGTCTACCTGGGGCCGCGCCGCGCTCGGGGTAGTGCAGAACCTAGGACCAAGAACCAGATCTCTCCCCCACAGGCGAGCATTCGGACCTGCCAGCTAATGAGAGCCTGCGAAGCGGGTCTACCTGGGGCCGAGCCGCGCTCGGGGTAGTGCAGAACCAAGGACCAAGAACCAGACCTCTCCCCCACAGGCGAGTCTTTGAACCTGCCAGCTAATGAGAGGCTGCGCAGCGGGTCTACCTGGGTCCGAGCTGCGCTCGGGGTAGTGCAGAACCTAGGACCAAGAACCAGACCTCTACCCCACAGGCGAGCTTTCGGACCTGCCAGCTAATGAGAGCCTGCGCAGCGGGTCTACCTGGGGTCGAGCCGCGCCCGGGGTAGTGCAGAACCAAGGACCAAGAACCAGACCTCTCCCCCACAGGCGAGCCTTCGGACCTGCCAGCTAATGAGAGCCTGCGCAGCGGGTCTACCTGGGGCCGAGCCGCGCTCGGGGTAGTGCAGAACCTAGGACCAAGAACCAGACCTCTCCCCCTCAGGCGAGCCTGCGGACCTGCCAGCTAATGAGAGCATACGCAGCGGGTCTACCTGGGGCCGAGCCGGGCTCGAGGTAGTGCAGAACCAAGGACCAAGAACCAGACCTCTCCCCCACAGGCGAGCCTTCGGACCTGCCCGCTAATGAGAGCCTGCGCAGCGGGACTACCTGGGGCCGAGCCGCGCTCGGGGTAGTGCAGAACCAAGAACCAAGAACCAGACCTCTCCCCCACAGGCAAGCCTTCGGACCTGCCAGCTAATGAGAGCCTGCGCAGCGGGTCTACCTGGGGCCGAGCCGCGCTCGGGGTAGTGCAGAACCAAGGACCAAGAATCAGACCTCTCCCCCACAGGCGAGCCTTCGGACCTGCCAGCTAATGAGAGCCTGCGCAGCGGGTCTACCTGGGGCCGAGCCGCGCTCGGGGTAGTGCAGAACCAAGGAGCAAGAACCAGACCTCTCCCCCACAGGAGAGCCTTCGGACCTGCCAGCTAATGAGAGCCTGCGCAGCGGGTCTACCTGGGGTCGAGCCGCGCTCGGGGTAGTGCAGAACCAAGGACCAAGAACCAAACCTCTCCCCCACAGCCGAGCCTTCGGACATGCCAGCTAATGAGATCCTGCGCAGCGGGTCTACCTGGGGCCGAGCCGCGCTCGGGGTAGTGCAGAACCAAGGACCAAGAACCAGACCTCTCCCCCACAGGCGAGCCTTCGGACCTGCCAGCTAATGAGAGCTTGCGCAGCGGGTCTACCTGGGGCCGAGCCGCGCTCGGGGTAGTGCAGAACCAAGGACCAAGAACCAGACCTCTCCCCCACAGGAGAGCCTTCGGACCTGCCAGCTAATGAGAGCCTGCGCAGCGGGTCTACCTGGGGCCGAGCCGCGCTCGGGGTAGTGCAGAACCAAGCACCAAGAACCAGACCTCTCCCCCACATGCGAGCCTTCGGACCTGCCAGCTATTGAGAGCTTGCGCAGCGGGTCTACCTGGGGCCGAGCCACGCTCGGGGTAGTGCAGAACCAAGGACCAAGAACCAGACCTCTCCCCCACAGGAGAGCCTTCGGACCTGCCAGCTAATGAGAGCCTGCGCAGCGGGTTTACCTGGGGCCGGGCCGCGCTCGGGGTAGTGCAGAACCAAGGACCAAGAACCAGACCTCTCCCCCACAGGAGAGCCTTCGGACCTGCCAGCTAATGAGAGCCTGCACAGCGGGTCTACCTGGGGCCGGCCGCGCTCGGGGCAGTGCAGAACCTAGGACCAAGAACCAGACCTCTCCCCCACAGGCGAGCCTTCGGACCTGACAGCTAATGAGAGCCTGCGATGCGGGTCTACCTAGGGCCGAGCCGCGCTCGGGGTAGTGCAGAACCATGGACCAAGAACCAGACCTCTCCCCCACAGACGAGCCTTCGGACCTGCGAGCTAATGAGAGCCTGCGCAGCGGGTCTACCTGGGGCCGAGCCGCGCTCGGGGTAGTGCAGAACCAAGGACCAAGAACCAAGAACCAGACCTCTCCCCCACAGGAGAGCCTTCGGACCTGCCAGCTAATGAGAGCCTGCGCAGCGGGTCTACCTGGGGCCAAGCCGCGCTCAGGGTAGTGCAGAACCAAGGACCAAGAACCATACCTCCCCCCACATGCGAGCCTTCGGACCTGCCAGCTAGTGAGAGCCTGCACAGCGGGTCTACCTGGGGCCGAGCCGCGCTCGGGGTAGTGCAGAAGGTCTCATCTTTCTGCCGCTAGAATTTTACAATAAGCGAAAACAAGAAGTAATTTGAGGAATATATTATAATAAACTTGATTCGAGTTACAATTTTTACTCTCCATTCTCACGGGTAGAAACGCTTCAAGTCATCGCCACTCCAAGTGTGGCTCATGGTCCTACCCTCTACATCCTGGAGGTTGTAACCTCCTGCTCTCAGGACCCTCTCAACAATATAAGACCCTTCCCAATTTGGGTTGAGCTTACTCACGGGGGCGGATCTCCCCGCAGCATCAACTTTCTTTAGCACCAGATCTCCTTCCGCGAATTACTCTATCTTGATATGCTTGTCGAAGTATCTTGCCATCCGCCGTTTGATCTCTTCCTGTCTGATGGCCGCGGCGTCGCGTAGCTCTTCTACCATGTCCAGCGAGAGACATAAGCCCTCTTCATTTTCTAGCCTCCAAGCCTCGTCTCCATCACCTGCAGCCACAACTCATGGGGACCGTACCTCAAATTCCACGGGCAGGACCGCCTCACCCCCATGGGAAAGTTTGAATGGGGTCTCGCCGGTAGCCGTGTTCGGAGTTGTCCGCAAGGCCCACAATACTGAGGGAAGCTGTTCCACCCAACTCCCCCTCAAGTTCTCTACCTTCTTCTTGAGCAAATTCATGATGATTTTGTTCGCCGCCTCCACCTGACCGTTGCTCCTGGGGTGGTGGACGGAGGCAAACCTGAGGTCGATGCCCAGCTGAGTGCAGAAACTTATAAACTCCTCACTTGCAAATTGAGGACCATTGTCCGTGACAATGGCCTGAGGCAGCCCGTGCCTGCAGATGATCTCTCCCCAAACGAAGTTCCTGATGACCTGAGAGGTTACTTTGGCCAGCGCCTTAACCTCCAGCCATTTAGAGAAGTAGTCGATCATGACTAGGAGGAACCTCATTTGCCCCACTAGCCGGAGGGAAAGACCCAACTAAATCCATCCCCCAGATAGCGAACGACCATGGTGTCGTGTTGCTACAGAGCCTCTGAGCGGGCAAGAGCTGGAGGGGGGCGTAGAGCTGGCATTTCTGGCACCTCCTCGCAAACTCCGCAGCATCCTTCCTCAGGGTGGGCCAGAAGTACCCCTGCCTGACCACCCTTGCCTCCAACGTCCTACCCCCGGAATGACTACCACATTCCCCAGAGTGCACCTCCTCCAGAATCCGTCGGGTCTCCTCTTCCGTCACACATCGTGCCAGAAGACCCGAAAACATCTTCCGATGTAGGCTTCCTTGATGCATGAGATAATGGGCCGCCTTATGCCGAAAGTTCTTTGCCTCCTTGATCCCCTCAGGGAGGTTGCCCGTGATGAAGAAGGTTACGAAGGGATCCACCCATGAGGGTCGCCGATCTACTTCCATGAGCTCCCCTTCCTCGATTGCTGGACGGAACAGATCAGTCAAGGTTCCTCCTCCCCGAGGTCCAAATTTAGCCAAACGATCGACAACATTACTCTCTTCTCTGGGAACGTGTTGGATGGAGAATGTCCGGAACCTCCCGATGATCGCCCTCACCTTGGACAAGTACCTCACAAGGGTGGGTTCCCGAGCTTTGAACTCTCCTCGAATCTACGATGCCACCACCAATGAGTCCGTAAAAGCCTCCACGTCCTGGATCTCAAGCTCCTTTGCCAAACAAAGGCCGGCTATCACAGCCTCGTACTCCGCCTGGTTGTTAGTTGCTGGAAAGTGTAAGATCACTGCTTGCTCTATGGTGACCCCTGGAGGACTTGTCAATACCACCCCTGCTCCGAGGGAGTGCTTTCCCGAGGCTCCATCAACCGTCATCTTCCATGCCTCCTGCGACCGCGACTCCTCGGCCCTGACCTCCACACCGTAGTCTGCCAAGAAGTCGGCCACCACCTGTGCCTTAATGAAAAGCCTTGGCACGAATGAGATGTCGAACTCACTCAACTCGATAGACCACTTGGCCAACCTGCCCGAGTGCTCTACTCCTTCAAAAATCTTACGGAGGGGATGGTCTGTCACCACCCTGATCGAATGTGCTTGGAAATATGGCCGGAGCTTCCTGGCCGAAATGATCAAGGCGTATGCCAACTTTTCTAAGATAGGGTAACGAAGCTCTGCCTTCTTTAGGATCCTGCTAACATAGTAGATTGGCAACTGCTTCCTACCCTCCTCCCTAACCAGGACAGAGCTCACCGCCTCTGCTCCTACTCCGAGATACAAGGCCAAGTCCTCCCTCTCCTTTGGGCTTTGAAGGAGAGGAGCCAGGGAGAGCTGCTTCTTCAGCCTTTGAAAAGCTTCTTCACACTCGGCGGTCCACTCGAACCTTTGGTTACCCCGCAGCACCTTGAAGAATGATGAGCATTTCTCTCCCGACCTGGAGAGGAATCTACTTAGGCCGGCCAGCTTGCCTGTCAAGCGCTGGACCTCCTTAGCGTTGCGTGGTGACTCCAGCTCTAGGATAGCCTTCACCTTATCTGGGTTGGGTTCCACCCACGCCGGGGTCAGGAGATGCACAAGAAACTTCCCACGGCTCGCCCCAAAAATGCACTTTAAGGGGTTCAACCTCATCTTGAACTTCCGCACGGTGGCGAACGTCTCCTCCAGGTCCCGAAGGTGCGAGTCCACACCCTTGCTTTTAACCATTAGGTCATCAACATAGACCTCCAGGTTCCTCCCCCTTTGGTCTTGGAAGACTCGATCCATCATGCGTTGGTATGTAGCCCCTGCGTTTTTTAACCCAAAGGACATCATCTTATAACCGAAGCATCCCTCCCTTGTGATGAAGGAGACATCCTTGACGTCGGGAGGGTGCATTCAGATCTAATGGTAACCTAAAAAAGCATCCAAAAAACTCATAATTGAAAAACCAACGACTGAATCAACCAGCGCATCGATTCGAGGCAGGGGGTAGCAATCCTTGGGGCACGATTTATTTAATAAAGAAAAGTCAATACACATGCGCCACTTCCCTCCCCATTTCTTTACCATCACCACGTTGGAGACCCAGGCTGGGTACTGGATCTCCGAGATGAAGCCGGCCTCCAGAAGCTTATTGACCTCCTCGCGGATTGGCTCTTCCAGCTTGGTTGTGATGGTCCTCATCTTCTGGCGTATGGGGCGCGTACTGGGATCCAGGTTCAGGCGGTGACAGGCCACATCCGCATCGATACCCGACATGCCAGTCGCGCTCCAAGCGAAGATGTCGACGTTGCTCTGGATGCAAGACCGCACTCGCTCCTGGTCCTCGGGACTCAGACCCCCGCTGATCCGCACCTTCTGTACTTGGCCGGCGCTGGTGAAGACTTCCATCTCTACCACCTCCTCGGCAGGCTCCAGCCGCGACTGCTCCCAGCCGGCCCTTGCCTCCTCTTCTTGTCCAAACTCTTCCTCCCTTCCTGCTTCTTCAACTTCCATCGCCTCCCCTAGGCTCTCACTCTGCTCCTGCTCAACCTCTACGCCTCCATGGGCCTCCCTCTCAATTCCTCTTCCTTCCGCTTCCACCTGCTGACCCTCTCGCGGCTCCAACTCTCCGTCCCCCTGGACCTCTTCCACATCTCTTCCCCTCTGTTCCTCCTCAATCTCCTCCTCCCCGACAACCTCTTCAGCCTCCTTCCTCGCCTCCTCTAGGTTCATCTCCTTCTCTCCGACAACCTCTTCATGCGCCGCCATCTTCTTCTCCAACTCCTCTGCCTCTGCCATGCAAGATATGGTGTTGACTGCCGTAACGTAGCACTGTCTTGCCACCTTCGGGTCCCCTCTGCTCTAACCTGCACCCCTCTGTTGTTGAACTTGAGGCACTGATGAAACGAGGAGGGGATGCAGCGAAAGGCGCTGATGAGGTGACGCCCAAAGATGACGCTATAGCTGCTCGGGGCGTCCACGATCACGTACCTGCAGTTCCGTGACACGCCCCCTAACTTCACATGCAACCCCACCCCTCCTGCTACTTCCTTCCTTTCTCCTAAGAAACCAAACAACGGCCCATCTGAAGCTATGACTCTCTTGGTCTCAACCTGCATCTCATCGAAAGCCTTCTTGAAGATCACGTTCACGGAGCTCCCGTTGTACACCAGGATCTTGGAGACCGTGAAATTTTTGACCGCCGTCTGGATCACCAAGGCATCACTGAACGGGTCCTCATAATCCGACATGTTCGCTGAAGAAAATGTGATTTTTCTTTTCGAGGGGGGCCTGGGAGGTCGAGGCTACCCCCCTTCGGAACATGGTCTAGAGGCTCCCCTTTCGAGTTGCCTCAATCCCAACTCCTCCGTGGATCACTCTGATCCCTCCCCTGGTTCCTACATCCACCCGGTCCTCGCATCTATCTTCCGTCTCCTCTTGTTGCACCTCCTCGATCTTTACTGGCGGAGCCTGCCTCCTCGACCCCCTGGCTTCTCTCATTTCTAAGAACTCTGGGCAGGTGGACGTTGCGTGGCCCTCCTCCTGATGGAAGTCACAGAAAGGCAACGCCACCCTGCCCCTTCTCCCTTCTCCACCATCTCTCCTTCCAGCTCCTCCTCAAGCGCCTCTCCTCTACCTCGACCGACCTCCATCGTCTCCTGCTGATGTGGGAAATGACCCCTCAGCTCCTGCCTCTGTGCCGGCTGATCGAACCTCCTCGGCTCGCGAAAATGGTCTCTTCCCTGGAAACCTCCTCCTAGCTCCTGGGTGCGCCCCTCCTGAGGCCTCCAACCTAACCGGTTGTTCGGCTCCCGGGCCCCCCGTCCTTGATGCAGTCCTTGTTGCCCCTGTCCTCGGGGCTCTTCCCTCCTCCTCTCTCCTCTCTGATCCCTCCGCCTTCCTGCTTTCGGCTCCTTCACATCATCCTCCGCCAACCTGGCCAGCTTCCTTGCAAACGCCGGATTGGCCGTCTCGAAGTCTGTCTCTTTCGCCGCCCTCTCCATGAGCTCCTCAAAAGAGAGGGGGGGGGGGGGGCACTCTCTTCAACTCCATGCTAAAGAAACCCGGCCTCAGTCCCAGAGTAAAAGCGAGCATCAGCGTATACCCTGGGACCTCCTGGACCAGGAAGACCTCTTCCTGAAACCGATCCACATAATGTCCCAACGTCTCGTCTTGCTTCTGCCTCACCGCGAACAGGCACTCCGCCTCCTTCTTACGCTTCTTTGATGTCGAGAACCTCAACAGGAAATCCCGACGCAGATCCTCGAAACTGTAGATCGACCTTGCCGGCAACTGGTGGAACCAGTCTCGTGCCTTCTCCTTCAACGTGATGGCAAACAACCAACACTTGAAGGCATCCGTCATCTGTCTTATTGAAACAATATCTTCAAACCACTGCACGTGCTGTACAGGGTCATCCTTCCCCGAGTAGTAGGACATGTCGGGCTCCCGGAACCCCTCCGGCACCGGGGCCGAGATGACGAGCTCACTGAATGGGCTCTCGCCACCTGCCTGCAGAGAGGGCACGTCTCGCGGCCTCGGCTGGCTGGCCCGATCCGCGAGACCATGCCCAGGGAAGAGCTCTCGAACAGCCGCCCCCCTCTCGCCAACTTCTGCCGGAATCTCCTTCCTGGGGCGCGGGCCTGGGAAGAGCTCTCGCGCCGCCACGTCCCTCTCGCCAGCCTCCGCCGGGACCTCCTTCCCCGGGCGCTGTCCAGGGGCGTTCTCGCCCAAGAGCGGGACCTCCTATATCGGAACCTGAGGCGTTGCCCACTCGCTGCTCGCCGAAAAGGCCAAGCTGATGGTCTGCAAGACCTCTCGCCTGAAGTCTTCCAGCATCTTCCTCGTCGCCTCCTCTCCCCGGGAGGGGGAACCTCCTGAACTAGATCCTTCACCTTCACCTCCTGCCATATGACTAAACTCAAGCTTTTCTTGTATCGGCTACCTTCCACGCTCACCGCACCAGAACTGTTGAAGCCAAAACTTGACTTCGACAAAAGTTCGAAAAATAGGGGCATAGCCAACACCTACTCGTCCCAAGCTCCGTCCTCCGACTGGTCGTGAAGGACCAGAAACTGACCCAAAGTCTCAGTAGGGAGGTCCCACCGCTTACCCGGAAGATCTCTGAGATCTTCCCCTCCAAAGCCAAAAGCTGGGCTTGGAGCTCCTCAGAAAGCACAGAAAAATCCTCAAGTCCCGAGAAAAAAGTGCTTCTGAAGAACCTCTATGGGTCTATTTATAGTTTTCTGAGTTTGAACTGCCAATAACCATACCGAGCTGACCTGAAATTACCAGAGTATCCCTGGTCGGGTCTGCCAACAGCCAAACTCCGCTGTTCTGAGGAGTTATATGCAGACTACCTGGGGCAAAAAGGTAAAATTGTCCGGGGTAGAAGTGTAAAATCCCCCTTGGGTATAGAATTGCCAAAACGGCCCTCTCTCTATATGGCGAGTAGGGGAACACCCATCGGCGAGACGAGCTCTCCTGGTCGTCTCGCAGGCATCCTTCGCCACGGGGCCCTCTCGCCTATAAAGGCCTACTCGCATCCCAAAAGGGGGCGTCTCGCCCGTTGCAGAGACCACCCGTCTCGCCTCCTGCGAGTGGTCCATCTGGTTCCACTCGCCTATCAGCATCTCTCGCCAACTTTCTTCTATTCTCATCTTGAGGGCCTCTCGCGAGCTCGAGGTTGTACACTCTTTAAGGAAAAGGAATCCAAAGACTCAGCTAGTATCTCAAAAATGAAGCGCGCGAGTATCCTGCCGTGGATTTCTAGGTGCCTCACCTCGTACCCCTGGGGTCCTATTTATAGGCAAATCCAAGGAGGGGGGGGGGGGTCATATTTATACCGCACCCCCCTGACGACTAGGTGACTTCCAGAGGGACTCGCACGGGCTGGGCGAGTATTTCGCCTAGTCGCTTACCTGGCGAGTATGCGAGGGGAGCTCGCCTATACTCGCCCAGGCCTTCCGCGATCTTGTATGCTGCCTTTGACTCCTGTCTTGACTCGCTGACCTTGACTTCTGCTGACCCGGCTGTGGTAGGACCCATTCTCGACGAATACGGGTTGTACACAAAATGTGATGTAACTGGAGAGAGCTGTTGCAGGGGTAGAATAGACCATGAGTCATAGTGGCTCGAAGATATTAGAGAACATGCTGCAGGTGAGCATAGTGAACTGATGTGAGAGTACTCATAAACTGACTCAACACAAGAACAACAAAGGCAATGTCAGGTCTGTTAATGGTGAGGGGTGAGATAAACCAAGATCCTAACTAGATGGCGGTACCATGTCGGATTGAAAAGAGGAGAGCCCTCATCCGGACACAGCTAAAGGCGGAGCTCCATGGGAATAGCAACAATGCGAGAATCAAACAGTGTAGCACGTGGCAGTTCTTATTTGGGGAATCCACCTTTGTTGCCTTGACTTACCATACTTTTTGGTCGGTGGAATTTTGCATCCTTATACCATGAAGCTTCATGGGATGCTCCACGACCACCCCATACTAATCATAATTGACATCAGTGAGGCATATTTTTCTTTCTCAAAAGTTGGTGACTAGATTACATATTCCCTCAATTCCCTCTCCTAGCTTCCCCGTCTACTCAGGGGACTGTCAACATGCACTGACCTGTGGAATTTTATGCTATCTTCCTGGCACGCCACTGCAAATTTCTTTGCTTTCCATTTAGGTAGTAGAGAATCCAAAATTCTTGCCCACAAATCTTCTTTGAGCCATACGTCCTTCCATCTCACCGACTGTCTTCCTACAACACTCCTCTTGTGACAAGTATTTGTCCATATTGCTCAAGCTTGCAAATACGACATGTTGATGGGACAAAATAGAGTTCCTAGTCTCAGAGTTATCAACAATCTACCTTATCTGCACGAGTTCTTGCTTATTCTTATGCCTAGTCTTGTTGGTCCTAAACAAAGATGGTAGTTGATGATTTTGGTCATTCTAGAGATCCTGGATAAGCTCCAAGCTGCTATATATTTCTCCAAGCTAAATCTCCCTCTCTGACTATCCTCATATTCAGATTCACATCCATAAAATTGCATTCTGGACCTATGATAGAGAATGTGTATTCTTAGTCGTGTCGTTCGATTGCCTAACTTGCCCTATACTTTTCAAGCTTCCATTAACAACATCTTTTGCTTGTTGTTAGGTATATATTGATATTTTTTTGATGATATACTTATATATAGCCTCACCTGATAGGATCACTTGCGTCACCTGGAGGACACATTGACTATGTCCAAGGGCACTCACTATTTATTAATCCGAAAAGGGTTTATATGATCAACAAGAGGTCAATTACTCAATCCACACCATATCTTTCAATGGTGTTTCCACGGACCCGAACGAGATGACATCAATCCTTCAGTGCCTTGCATTGCATTCATTGCGGGATGTTGCAGGTTTCTCGTCCTCACCAAGTAATATCAACATTTTATCAGAGATTATGACAAGCTTGCTTAGCCATTGACTTCACTATTCAAGAAGCCTCAGTGTTGGCCATACCAAGTTTTTTGCAGCCTTCCGTCATTGATTGCGAGTTTGCGACATATTTGGAACCAGTATAGCCATATAGGCGTGGTTCGTGCAAAGTACTCACCCAATTTCTTATTTCAGTTGATCTTTCTATAGATCAATCCGTTCGCATTCAGCTTACAAGAATGAATTAATGATCCTCGTTATCACAACACAACATTGGTTGCTAGAGGAAGAGGCATTCGACCGAGCCTATCGGCCTGTACGTCGATCGACACGCTACAGGCGGATCAAACACTGGTAGAGAAGAGGGAAAAGGGGAGGATCTGTAGTAGAGAAGTTAGGAGAGTGGAGATTGGAGAGGGAAGAGATGCGGACAAAGTCGGCAGATCGAGCGAGCAGGCGACTAGGCACCTCTGATGCGATGTCAATCTTCACGATAGTATCATATTTCTGAATAACAATAGACCCTCTACTTATAGCAGATTGTATTACAAGAAAATAACTTAAAATATTAAATAAGGAATTAGTTAATTATTTTAACAGGTGATCTTGAACTGCTTGTCATCGGGCCTTGTCGACTTGGAATCGGGATGGAACTTGGAAGACGAGAATAAGTGAAAGCTCAGAACTGCTCGGGAATCACCGAAGGAACCAGGGTTCACCAACTCGCCGCCTCTCTGCTCGGGAATCGTCAAAGGAAGTATAGCCGAATATGCAATTAGAAGGAGAAATGATAAGGCATCCAGGTGGAACTGGCTCACTGGGTGGGTTTCACTATTTTTTATAACTGAGCACGTGTCTAGGCATGTTTAGGCACGGGTCCGCCTATGCTTTTGGATCAATTGAAGGAATTGTCCTTGTAACTCTAGACACATCGCGACAGGGATATTCCTTCTGATGAAAGACGCAAAACTCTTTCATTGATATTTGAGTCAAATAATACCCACCAAAGCGACATTTCACTTCCTCTTCCCACCAGAGCCTGACTTCCCCAGTCAACAGAAAGGTGGCTAAGGTCACAATATTTTCCTCCTCAGTAGCAGTAGCGATTAAGAGTAGCTTCTCTCTCGCTAACTTTAACTTCTCTTCCGCTAACCGATCATCAGCTTCAGTCGCAGACTTAGTGATGGGGGATATCGGCCATTAACAAGGCGGTGCCCACTTTCGTCTACTCTCGCCGGAAGACTCGATCGGATTGACGATCCGATCCCGCGGATGCGTCCAGATGCGCGTCGCGAAACTTTTTGATATATTATATCACTATATTTGGTTTTATTTTCATGTATTTGGCACGCGGGATCTTCGGCCAATTATAGCCATTGATTCTGGGTGCCCTAGTGTTTCTAATATTATAAATAGGAGTGTTGGAGGCTGGGAAGAGGCATTGCTGGTTTTGGAGAAAGTTATTCCCGGAACTCCGCGATCAAGCCACGGTGCCGACGTCGTGGAGCCCTAGGTGCCGACTCGTAGCGGTGGAAACTCGTCCCCAAGGTAACCCCTGCCCCTTCCCTTCCTTTTCCCTTCCCTAACCCGCCTAGCAGCCCACTCCACCTCCCCCTAACAGGCGCCTGTTAACCCCCACCCAGCCGGCCTTCCCTTCGCCCCACCCTAACCATCCACCTTCCGCCACCCCTGTTCCGCCCCTGTAGCAACCCGCCAGCCAGCCACCACTTCCACCAAGTCCGCCGGCTCCTCTTGCCCCCTCTAGCAGCCACCAACGCCTCTCCCTCCACCCCTCCACCCCTACAACCCCTCCCTTCCGTGGATCCACCCCCAACCGCCTTCCACCTTCCAGATCTGCCCCGATCCGGAAAATCCAACCCCGATCCGTATTTTCCACCACCATACCACCCTCCCCATACCCGGATCCGCTCTCAACAACCGGATCTACGTCCCCTTTGCCCGGATCTTTCCATATATGCCCGGATCTATCCATTTTCAGCCCATCCCTATCGTCTTCCATCGTGGACAGCCACCGTCGTCACCCTCGGTCCCGGATCTACTCCCAAAACCTCCGGATCTTCCCCGCCTCGGATATTTCCTTTATTTGTGACTTGTTTGTTGTATGGACATTTAAATTCCAGCATTTAAATATTGTTTGCATCCTTTATATTAGCTTGAATATTCAGCTTGTGGAATTTTTCCTTGTGAGGAATTTTGATTGCAGGAAAGAGCATTCACGGCGCGCTTATTTTGGCCCTCCGTTTGGAGGAAAGCCGTGCTTAATCGTTTTAATTGAAAATTGCTCTTGCTTATATTATTGATTGCGTGGGTTATGAAATTCTTGTTGAATAATTTGCTAGGCGGATCTTGCATCTTCACATAGTGTCACACGTGTCCCCTCACCCGAATTAGCGTAGATTGCACGGCACGCATCCTATCCTACATCACTTAGTTCCGGAGAAAATGGGGGATTGAAGCCCAAAAAATATTTCAGTTGGTGGTTGAGGGATCATGATTCAACAAGAGGAACCGCAAAAACAACGAGCAAAAGGGCCCCGTCAAGAGTGACAGGGGCAGCAGTAGGTGCGAATTGTGCATCAAGTATGGCAATCACAACTTCGACAATCATTATGCATATCACGACCGATGGCGGACTTGTGGCAGTAGAATCAGTGGTACGGCTATCACCCGCATCTCGCGGTTGGGAAGGACCCACACCGCCCTTAGTGCCCTTAAAACGTGAAACGTATGATTACACAACATACAAACAACAAACAATGAATGCTCAGGTTCCAAAGCAAATACAAGAATTTTCTAAGTGGTCACTCTTCCTAGATAGTCTATCAAACATTTTTGGGTCCTTCAAATCCTAGAATGATACCAAATTCTAACACATCACCTGTACTTGTCATATAGTATGGGCCCGGCTTGACACCACAACGTACAACTCATACAGACCTGATATTATAAGATAATAAAAAATTCATGCAGTTCATCAGATTATAACATTTAACTCATGCGGAAGCTAGAGATAAAGGGGATGGAGATGTCTATTCTTAAATAATACAAAATATAGATTGTACATCTATACAATATCCAAACTTATGCCTTATGACCTTTGCATCAAAACATTCAAATGTTGAAAACAAGTGAGCAAAGCCAGCAAGCCTGCAATGCGAAAATGCATGAAGTGAATAAGTTAGCACTTAATTTTCTTCAGTTTGACTCAACCCACTAAGATCCAGTTTGTGCTATGATTCCTGCAACCAAAAATCATTGAGCAGAAAATGAGGATCAGCCAAAGCAGACCCATCACTCTGTGGCAGCTCCCTCCCCCAGCCGTCTTAGTAGACTTTGGGATAAGCTAACTCAAACCCTGCAGGTACCCAAACGAGCAAGTATGCACCATGTATAACAAGTAAAGTAAACCAATAACTCTATAAATGCATTGTCTCAGGCATTACATCAATTCTATATTGAGCATATGAATAAGATGACTTCTATTACATCATTAATGATAACCGGGTTTGTCTGGAGACTCCCCGCAACCCCTAATGAAACACTACATGAATCTAACATAATATTCTATCATCGAAGTAATTAAGGGCGCTTGGACACAACCATACGCTCTCATGACGTCCACACAAAGCAATTACATAACATGTAAGGCATAACCAGCCCACAGGTTCCCTTCCCATATCATGGATGATCAAACTAAGATATACCTAGCCATAGGGTTATCTTCCCGTCAGCACAAACACACGATGTAAAGCATGCTCAAAGGTTCTCTTCACGTAAACATAAACACACGACATAAGGCATACCCAATCAAAGGTTCTCTTCACGCAGTTTCAAGGAACGAGAGATGTAAGACATGCCCGTTACTAATTCTTAGCTTGTTCTAAGAGTTGTAATTTATATGTAGTTTATTCAAAGTCATCCGGGATAGTTTGGTCTTTTTTTTGTTTTTTTGGTTTCCTGCTTACTCAAGTATATGTATGTGTAAGTGCTCTATTGTTTCAATTAATCTGATTATTCCTTTCTACTTGGTATTAAAGGGAGAAACTCTAATCGCATCTGCCGCCTGTGCTTCTCGCGTCTCCCTTCCGATTCTCACCGCTTGGCTCTCCCGCTCCCGTCTCCTGCCCGGATCGGCCGTCTTCTTCCATCTGCAGGCCTGAGCGGCGGTTTGTGTGCGATCCGTTGACGCGGTTGATGGGCAGAACCGACGCCGTCGTCGGTTGTTGAGGACGACGCCGCCGTTCTCCAGTGAAGCCACCGCTCTCCGCCGCTCCTCTTCTCTCGCTACTCTCTGTCGCCGTTGTTTGTGCTCGACGCAGTCGTTCTATGCTCTCGCTGCTGTTGCCTTTACACTGTCGCTGGGTGCCGACCCGCCCTGCTGCTACCGTGATGTTGCCGCTGCTACCGTGATGTTGCCGCTGCTACCGTTATGTTGTCACTGCTACCGTGATGTTGCCGCTGCTGATGTTGTCGCTACTCGCTACTGATGTTGTCGCCGTTGATGTTGTCGCTGCTGTTGCTGCCATGATCTGAGAGCCCTTCCTCGTGTGATCTGAGAGCTCTCCTTGCCGATATGGATGATCCTGATTCTTCTATATCTTCTCTGGGTGTGATCCAACCTCAGATGAGTGACCCTTAACGGCCTCATAGCTACTCCAGCTCCTTGAAGATTACTACGGTTCTCTTAGATGACACGAATTATCTTGAATGGTGCCGTGCTGCCCAACATGTCATTTGCAGCCAACAAATGCTTGGATATATTGATGGGACGATTAAGGAGCCCCTCAAGACTGATCCCTCCTTGAAGCGTTGGGATTCAGACAACTCTCTTGTTGTCTTCTGGCTCTTGCATTCGATGTCCCCTAAGGTATACCAGAGCTATATGTTGATGGACTCTGCATTCGAGATCTGAACCCGTGCTCGCGAAACGTACTCACAGATTGGTAGTTCCACCCAGGTATATGACTCATTCACCGCATTATGGAGTTGCAGCAAGGATCGATGAACGTTTCATTATTCTTCTTGGAGTTCGAGCTCCTTTTTCAAGAGTTGGACTACTTTGTGCATTTCACTCCTGCGTGTATTGTTGATGTCGTTCAGTTAAAGCAAAAAGAGGATCACTTCTGTCTTCATGTCTTCTTGATGGGCTTAAATATGAAGTTTGATATGGTACAGACACATGTTCTCCACCGCTCTCCTCTTCCCTCTCTTCGGGAGGCATTCAGTATGGTTTTGGGTGATGAAGACTACCGCAAGTCCCTCAGTGTTATGGCTCCTTCTGATCGTTCTGCACTGACTAGGGTTGATCGTGGTCATATTCCCACCCCTGGATCTTCTGTGTACACCTGTGATTACTGTGGTCGAAGGGAACACTCTCGAGAGGCATGTTTCAAACTTCATCCGCATCTTGCACCTTCTGGACATGGACATGGTCGTGGTCATGGACTAGGCCACGGGGGCCATAGACACAGTGGCTACTGTTCTCATGATGTTGCTTACACTACAGATGCCTATGATGAGACCCAGTGTTCTGCTTCAGCCTCTCTTATAACACAGGAATTGGATGCCTTTCGTCGCCTGCTTCACTCTCAGTCTGATCCTGTCACCGGAGATTCTACTTCTCTTGCCACCATTGTTATGCCTAGTGCTCATGCTGTCACCACCTCACCTTCTGAATGGGTGATCGACTGGTGCTACATACTATATGACTGGATCTTTCTCAGATTTTCTCTCTTAACTGCTAACGGCTCTTTGTCCTCTATTGCGGGCAATAACAACATCTCTTGTTCTTCGTCTATTTCTCTTCCGTCTATTCTTCATGTTCTCTCCTTTCACCGCAAACTCTCCATCAACAATATTACAAAATCTCTTAACTGCTCGGTAACTTTTTTTCCCTGATTCTTGTGTCTTTCAGGAATTGGGTACGGAGCAGAACATTGGCAGTGGTAGGAACCATGACGGCTTGTACTACCTGGACACCCATCTTCTCTCCCTGGATCTTTCCAATTCCATTGTTACTGCCGAGGATGTTTGTCGCTGGCATCTACGTGTAGGACATCTGTCCTCCGTTTATCTGCAAAAATTATTTCATGTTTTTTTACATTTTCTTCAAAACTTTGCTTGTGATGTATCTGATTTGTCTAAACATGTGCGACATACTTCTTCATATCTTTCTTCCCCGAGTAGCATTTCTTTTGATGTTATACATTCTGATGTTTGGGGGTCATCCCCCATTTTATCTTTATCTGGTTTTCGATGGTTTGTCACTTTTATTGATTCCTTCTCGCGCACTAGATGAATTTATCTGTTGAAAAAGAAAAATGAAGTTTTTTTCGTGCTTTCAAGTGTTTCATAAAATGGTGCAAACCCAATTTAATATCTTTATTCATGTTCTTCAATGTGACAATGGTGGGGGGGGAGTATGATGATTGTGGTGCTCTTGGCTCTTACCTTACCTCACGGTATCATCCACCAGAAAACGTGTGTTCACACTTCTACTCAGAACGGAGTGGTCGAATGTAAAAATCATCACCTCCTCGAGGTTGCTAGCTATCTCCTATCAACTATGCAACTTCCTAATATAGGGTGATGCGGTTCTTACATCTGCTCACCTTATCAACCGCCTTCCTTCTCGTTTCCTTTCCTTTACTACTCCTCAGACTCGTCTCTCCACCTTTGACATGGCTCATACTTTCCATTTGATGCATCGTGTCTTTGGCTGTCTGTTTCGCACATGTGCACCAACCCCATCGCCACAAACTTGACCCTCGGGCTTAACGTTATGTCTTCCTTGGTTATTCTTCTACGACCAAAGGATATTGCTGTTATCACCCCTCTTTCTGACATAAGTTCTGTACCTTGGATGTCACCTTTCGGGAGGGGGAATCCTATTTTTTGCCTTCGACTCACCTTTTTCGTCAGGGGGTGAGTAGTGGTGATACAGATATTACTCCAGCTACTCTTCCTCTTCTCCCTTCCATCCCTTCCATTTCTTCCCCTCTGGTACCCATAGCTCTTATCTCGGCACCAGACTCCTCTACTACGATTTCTCCTTTTCGCTACGTATACCACCGTCGTTTAGGTACACAACCTACTACAACTTCGCCTCTGTCAGTGCCAACTTCAAACTCATATTCTGATGATGTTGATCTGCATATTCCCCTTGCATTACTAAAGAAAGGTAAAACTACTCGTACGCAACATCCTATTTCTAATCATGTGACTTACCATCATTTTACCCCGATTCATCAGGCTTTTGTTTCGTCTGTTTCCCTAGTCATTATTCTTAATACATGTCAGGAAGCTTTGGAGATACCTGTTTGGACACAGGCTATGCAAGATGAGATGTCTGCCTTAGACAAAAATCACGCATGTGATGTTTATTCTCTCCCTCCAGGAAAGAAAACTATAGGTTCCCTGTGGATCTTCTATGCTAAGCAGAACCAAGATGACAGAGTGGAACAATACAAAACACGTCTGGTCGCTCAAGGTTACACTCAGACTCAAGGAATTGATTATTGGGAGATCTTTACTCCTGTAGCAAAGATGAACTCCATTCGGGTTTTGTTATCGTGTGCTGCTTGCCTAGACCGGGACTTCCACCAACTGGACGTGAAGAATGTGTTCCTCCACGGTGAGCTTGATGGGGAGGTGTACATGAAGTTCCCTCCTGGTTTTGTGAAGAAATGAGCTGAAGGGGTTGTCTGCCGTCTAAGGAAATCCTTATATGGCCTGAAGCAATCACCTAGGGCCTGGTTCAGGAGATTTCTCGCGGCTATGCTCAAGTTGGGTACAAGCAAGCTCTGTCTGATCATACCATGTTTATTCAGAGACATGAACAATGGGTTATGATTCTCATTGTCTACGTGGATGATATTGTGATTACACAGAAGAGATTTCTAATCTTGAGAACCCTCATATCTGCTGAATTTGAAGTAAAAGACTTGAGAAGATTACGATACTTTCTCGGTATCGAAGTGGTTAGATCTGAACATGGTATCTTTATATCCCTACGAAAGTATATACTTGATCTACTAAAGGAGACCAATATGCTTGGTTGTGTTCCTGCGAACACCCATATGGAGGAAAATCACAAGATTGTGGAAGATGGTGATGGTGATCACACAGATGTATCACGTTATCAAAGATTGGTTGAAAAACTTATATATTTATCCAACGCATGCCCCGACATTACGTTAGCAGTCGGTATCCTTAGTAGATATAACATTCTCCCAGGATCAGACATCAAGAAGCTGCATATCACGTACTGCGATATTTGAAGAAAGCCCCTGGTCGTGATCTCTTATTATCCAAAAATAACAACTTGAAGATTGAAGTTTTTACTGATGGTGATTGGGCTGGATGCCGGGATAACAGAAAGTCCACAACAGGGTACTGCTCCATTGTTGGTGGAAATCTGGTGGCATGACGTAGCAAGAAGCAGAATGTTGTGGCTAGATCAAGTGCATAGACAGAATATCGTGTCATGTATCCAGGATTATGCGAGGGGCTATGTCTGCGTACCGTGTTACAAGATCTGAGTTTCTCCGAGACAGCCCCTTTCTCCTTATTTTGTGACAATAAGACAGCTATTAACATCGCTCATAACCCAGTCCAACATCACAGAACAAAGCATGTTGAGGTTGATCGACACTATCAAAGATCATTTTGATAAAAAGACAGTTGTCACTCTTTTTGTTCATTACAAAGATCAACTGACTGATGTATTTACAAAAAGCTTGGGGTGTGATGTGTTTACTGATGATATTCAAAAGCTTGTGATGACCGACATCTTCCATCCGACTTAAGGGGGATAGTTGTAATTTATATGTAGTTTATTCCAAGTCGTCCGAGGTAGTTTGGTCTTTTTCTGTTTTTTAGGTTTCCTCCTTACTCAAGTATATGTACGAGTAAGGCCTGTATTGTTTCAAATAATCTGATTATTCCTTTCTACTATAAGCGCCATTAAGACTCATTAATTTTCATCCAGTGATTTATTATTGCACAAAGCGGAGCAACATCGATGCTCTAAATACACCCACATCATAACGGCCTAAACTCGTCATCTCAAAGCTCTCAATCATAGGGCTACATAAGGGATAATAAAATCTACCCTATGTCTATGGTCCAATATATGAATTGACGACTATACAGTGTGTTTTTCGATATCGTAAACTAAGCTGCGGCATAATGCAACGTCATCTAAACATCACTGATTCGATCATACAACCACTAATGTGTTTTGCACAGCATGCCTAATATGGAAACAATCAACAAATTTCTAATGCGAGTCATGTTGATGACGCAATTCCACCCCCTGGGATTCCAAAGAACCAAAGATGGTCGTTCCTCCACTAATTAGTGAGACGGGAACTCGCCTAATGCATCAAATCAAAGCATAAAAGCATGTGGACGATTCTAAGACCGAAGGAAGTAGTTGTTACCCTCGACATTTTCCTCAGTGTCATGGAAGCTTCAAAAAAATGGTGGAGAATGATCAAAGGAAGATGCTCTACGCTTCTACAGTCTCAGAGCGCCAACCAGAACCCTCAATCTTCTGCAATGGTGGTCTTCCTCTCCAAGAACCCTAAACCTTCTCTCTTCTCTCTCCCTTCTCTAAGACAATAAAAATTGAGAAAAATGAGGATTTAAACCCTCATTCCCGACTTAATAAGTCCTAGGGAAAATCATCCACCATCCCCCATCAAAGTCATGGCTGTGATTTAAAGTCACGTGTCAGTTTTCTCGTCATATGCGCGATTGTGCTCTTTAGGTTTAGGGCTCATGGTTGTGCATCCTACATAGACAGGAATTTGTACTGTGCACACGACCATCCTGAAGGGCGCACAATCTTTCATCAAGGAGGCACACAACTAGAATGCAGAAATCACAAAATTGATCTTTGCAGCTTATAGGCATGCACAGTCGAGCGCACAATTATGCGTTATAGCACGATCAGATAATAGAACTGCTAAACTGGCTTATAGTTATTGTAAGAGCCCAGGGTCATTTCCTTTCAAGGCTCACAATCTTGCGTGAGGAAATTTCAGACATTTCTAAAGAATTTTAAACATTGAATCCATACGTACGGTGCCCTACACATACAACAATGCTCATGAGTTCTAAGGTAGGAAAACGGGGAGTTACACCCTGAACCTCTGTGGTTCAATTTACATGTGGTTTGCTTGTGTGCCACTTGAGTGGGTGAGGATTGTTGGGTTCATCACCATTCTTTAACTCGAGTTGGACTAGTCTCCCATGTCATGACGCTTAGGTGCAACACATCATGTCTATCCGGGGCTTAGCATGTGACTTTGCGTTGCAATTTATTTAAGGAAAATATTTGTGCCTTTCCAATAACTTCGAGTTTATTGGCAAATTGTTAAGTGCTTGATTTTGCAGTGGGATCACCTTGTCGAAGGAACTCTTTCGGGAACATGAGCACCCGTACCATGTTAGTCTAAAGGGCCAAATGAGATACAATCACAAGGTATGCTTGCAAAAATGTCATGATGACGTTCATATAAGAGGGGACCGTTTTTTATGCGGACATTTGTGAAGTGTGGAGCATGATTATTTGTCGTGAGAAAAAAAGCCCTGATCACAAAGATCGATGTAATCTTGGTGGAGGTGTGTTAGAGGATTTGTCTTCGATGGTGGAACTAGAATTGAGGGTTGGAGAGGGGCACCCAGTTAATATTTGACGGAGGAGCTTTATAGGGTGAGAAAGTGAGGGCACATGCCTACTTGGGTGGCTGTGACGTTGTCATGTGTGGGGAATGCCCCCCCCCCCTGTGTTGTGGTAAATTATGCTTCTACAAAAATGACCTGATGGATGACCACATTGAGCGTGGGCAGGTTCGGAGTCCGCAGGCGATGTAAGCAATGCCTAATGTACTCGGGGTAATGGGTCATGGATAAGCCCAAGACATGATATGTCGATTTCACAAAATCATCGACGTAAGTCTATACCAAGTCGAGTTGTTGAACAACGCAGAAACACTAAAAGGCATTTTTTGGGCGACGCATGTTGTAGCATTGAATGAGTTCATCCTTGAGCATGACCCCCATCATATGCGGAGTTGACTGACAAAGACAACACATCCAATGAAGGACAAACCCTTCCGTGTAAATCAATGAAGGGAACCTTGCCAACTTTCAGAGTGAGTTATAATGCAAACAATTGTTCCACGCGTGTTGAAATCGAGAAACGGTCTCCTATGGAGTTCACCCTTGGGGAAGGGGTGATCGCGCACCTACTTCGCTCCTGCAAGCAAAACAACAAAAGAAACAAGGGAGGACTGACCCAAGGGCTCGGCGGGGAGGACCCACCACACACCCGGAAGATCTGAGAGCGCTTCCCCTCCTTAGCCAAATGCCGAGCTAAGGTACCCTCAGAAAGCACTTGAAAACTGGAGCAAGAGAGCACAAGAAGCCTTGCATTCTGAGGTACCCCTTGGGTCCTATTTATAGTTTTCAGGATATGAACTGCCAATAATCAAACTAAACTGACCTGAAATTACCAAAATGCCATTGGTTGGGTCTACCAACAGCCAAACTCCGGTGTTTTGAAGGACTATGGGCAGACCAGCGGGGGATAAACAGTAAAAAGTATCTCATAGATCTGGGCGAGCTGGGGAGCCTGGCCACCTCCGCGAATCCTGCTCGCCTGCTGTTGCCAAGCTCCTTTGCGCGAGTACGAGTTGGGACGACGAGCTCGCCTATCGGCCGGCCTCCGCTAGTCGACCTCAGCTCGACGAATCTTGGCTTAGCTCGGCGAATGCCGAGCTCGCGGTCGACGAACGCCGAGCTCGGGCTCGGGTTTCTCTGCCGAGCTCGCCTGGGGCCTTGGTAATCTGAGCCGGCCGGCCTGGTTCCTGGTTCACCCCGCTCGCCGGATACGGGGTTGTACACAATCCCCTCTCTTTTTGAGCTTGACAAAGCTCGGAAAGAAACATCCAACCCCAAGTGTTCGGCGAGCGCGGGGTGGATCGGAGGGAATCTTCGGGTGGGGTCCACTTGCGGCTTTATATATACACCTGCATACCTGCCTGACTTTTGTCATTCCCTTTGTTATAGCCCTGCCGAGATGCCGATTCCCAAGGAGATCCAAGAACGCCTTAACCGAGCACGCCAAGCCTCAGCTGCTCGCATAGCTGCCCTGACTGCGGTTCCGCCCACTGTCCCGCAGGGCGGCTCTGCCGAGCCCAACTCCAAGAGGGTGACCTGAGGACCACCTTGGAGCACGGGACCGGCTCCTCCACTCTGCCTGCCCCTGAAAAGGGCAAGAATATTGTCGAAATCTGCGATGGCCCGGACAGCCCGCTTGATGGCGTGGGGGGCGTCGCGCCGCGAGACACCACCCCGCGAGCCAAGACCACTCTTGGGGACTCGCGATTCATGACTCCGGAGAACCGTCCCCGGGACCCGTCCCCTCCCTTTGGGACCTTGGGGATAAGCTCGCAGAAGCCAAGCTCGCCTGTGCGCGCGCCCTCCCCTCAGCGAGCTGTTGTAACCACAGGGGCGGCCGCGGAGACCATCCCCATCCCGGGATTCGAGCTTCTCTCACCGGGAGCGCGCGGCCCAGAGCGCGAGAAGGACTTGAGGTTTGTCCCTCACCGCATCTCCTTTGAGCTGCCGAGTTTGTCAGGTAAATTTGGCCTTGCATTCTTGTCATGCGATTTTCCAGCGCATCTCCCCTTGCTGATGTTTATGTTTCCACAGCTCCCCCCAGCCAATCCGCTGCCGAGGAATCTTCGCGGGCAGCCCATTGCTCTCCCCTCCCCTCCCCGAGCTCGCTGGACTCTTACTTTGGCCCTGAAGTGGAGAACGATGAGCTGACGAGGAGGGGAATCAAGCTTTTCAAGAAGCTCGTGCGCGGGGTCCGCGAGGTGCAGGAGGTCAACGAGGCGCTTCAACGCGACTACGCGCGTCTCGCTGACGAGGTGCGAAGCGGCCAGACCGGCGAGATGACTTCTCCTTCCCGGCTCCTAGATGAGATAGATGACGGCCTCACGGTGGCGCAGAGGAATTCAGGGAGGATCCGCGAGCTCCTCCGCGCGCGGCAGCCTGGGGGACGGGGGATGCGAGGCCGGGGTAGATAAAAGTCGGCTCCCTTGTCGAGCCGACCGGTACTCGCCTCCTGGTTTTCCCCTGCCCGCGCCCCCCGCTTCTTTATTCCTGCACTAGATTGTTGTAATAAATTACTTCAAACATTCTTAGGTGTAACTTGTGTTTGAATAATAGTAATTATATTGCTTCTCATTTGACTTAGCCTTGGTTGGAACGCGCCGGAAGTCGGCGAGCTGGGGGTTGGCGAGCTGGGCCGATTGGACAGCTTGACCACCTGATTACTTTTTCTATAAATAGCCCCCCCCCCACCAACCCCGTACTACTGCCTTAACTGCTTGCTTTTCCCTCTTCCTGCTTTTCCTCTTTTCTGCTCTCGCTCCACCCCTCCTTCTGCGAGCATGGGCAAGACCAACCCTGACGCCGACGGCCGCTCCAAGTGCGCCCAGCACTTCACTGACTATTGTTTCTTTGAGGGGCACACGAGCGAGGCCGAGCTCGCTGAGTTTGTTCGCGACCATGTGTCGCCAGGCTTCGAGGCGCGCCGGCGGAGGCAGGGGGAGGCCATCAATACCTTTTATGATGACGAGCTCGCCTTCCCCATCTCGCACTTCGAGGTGGGGCTGCGCCTCCCCCTCTGGCCGGAAATCCGGCAGATTCTGAAATACTATGGCGCGGTGCCCGCGCTGCTGAACTCCAATGCCATTGCCATGATATTGGCGTTCGCGAGCTACCTCCGGCGAGAAAGGATAGAGTTCAACCTGACTGTGTTCAGGAAGCTCTTTTCCTACAAGGCGACGCTGGATGGGGTCGCCTACTTCGGGGGCTCCCTAATTAAGGTTCGCGAGATCGCGAACAAACACCATAATTGGATGACCAAGATCGCCTTTATCAAGGGAGATCTCGGTAACATCCCCTACTCGCCCCAGCAGAAGGGCGAGGAGGTCTACCGCCCGCCGGCCGTGTCCGGCAATGATACCGACATCCACAAATACTTCCTCCACAAGGACTTCGAGGTCGCCTTCCTGCGACGGGGCCTTGGCGCGCTTCTCCCCGTCCTACCCGGCGAAGGTATTGTCCTCTCCATATTGCCGAGTTCGCCAGATTGCCGAGCTCACCATATTGCTGTTGAAAATCTTCTAACTTTTTCAAATTTTTTCTTGTAGGGGAGCGGCTAATTCCCGTGAACCCGCCATTTGCGGACTCGGGACTGTACCCGGACCCTCTCGCTCGCGAGAAGGCTGCGGCGGCGGCCTGCCGAGACGTGGCTAGGCCTCCGAGACGTGGCGGCCTTCTCCAAACCTTCTTCCAGCAAGAGGCGGCCTGAGGGTGCGGGGTCTAGCCCGCCCCATCGCCAACAACTACCCAAAAAGATGAAGAGAGCCTTGCTGGCTCCGCGGGGGAAACAACATCAACAACATCAATCCAGCCTCAGATACATGAGCTCGCCTGAAGTCGCCCTCGACGCGTCGCCGGAGAGCCCGCTGAAGGAAGTTACCAGCAAGGGGCGGAAGGGCGGCGAGGCCTCCGCTCCCCCTGCAGCGATCTCGCCACCTCCTTCGGCGAAGAGGACGGCTCGCGAGTGCGGCGCGCCGAAAGAGCATCCCCTCTTCAACTTTGGGGAGGCGGTGGAAAGACTCGGAGGGCGAGCCCATGGTGCAGTGGGATGAGCTGGCCCACCGGGTTTCCATCTCCACTCTTCATCCCTCTTGGCATGACCGCGAGCCCGCCACTGGTCACGCTTACGCCCTCGGCTTCGGCCTCTATGGCCGGGAAGACGTCGAGGCCTACAAGGGCATGATCCTGCGACAGCTCGGCCATGAGGGCCTGCAGGCCCACCTGCGAGCCATGGAGCTCCATCATATGCTGGTCCGCCGCAGCTTCGGCCTCAGCAACCAACTCCAAAATGCCGAGCAAGACCGCGATGTCGCCAAAGACAAGGTCGCTGATCAGGCGAGGCGGCTCAGCATCGCCGAGGGTCTTCTCGCCCAGGCCGCCGGCGGGTTGGTGAGTATCAGACTTCTTCTCTCTTTTACTTGAAATATTTTGCGCTGTTAACGAATTTTTCTTTCTCATCAGGATGCCAAGGCTGCCGAGGAGCTGCGGGCTCGCAATGCCGAGCAGGAGGAGGAGATCGGCTAGCTGCGCGCCCGGCTTGCCGAGCTGGAGGGGGCGAATGTGAGGCTGAAGGAGGAGAATTAGAATCTCAGCCGCGAGGTCCGTCGTCAGACGGAGATCTTCTTCCCGGCCAGCGACGCCGATCCTACCCTCCCCTACAAGAGGCCGAGGATCTTTGGCGAGGCCGATCTCGCCGAGAGGTTGCAGATCAACTCCATCCAGGCCGCCGAGTGCACCCTCCAGATGATGAAGGACACTGGGGTGCTGGTGGAGGGGTTCGAGGAGATCTCCGCCAAGGACCTGATGCCGAGCTTGTTCCTGGCGACGCCGCCCAGCGAGAAGGAGGACAGCCTGGACGCGCTCTTTGGGAAAAGCTTTCAGGACCCATCCGACGGAGGGGAGGGGGATCGTCAATCCGGCGAAGGGGGCGGGGGCTAATCCTGCAAATTTCTTTCTTTCCCCTCTTTTTTTGTAACCTCGCCGAGGCGAGCTCGTCCTGTAAATATCATTACCTAATGAAAAACATTTTTGATACCTTCTGTGTTCACTGTAACTATATTACTATATACATATTTTTTATCCTTTGCTGGATCTCTGTCGTGCCCTGTTTGTGTGCGAGCACTTCCCCCAGCGACCTCGCGTAGATGGCGTTGCGAGTAGGACAGTCATTAGGGCTCGCCCCTGAGAGTTCATCTTGAGAGCTCGCCCATTCTTAGGACACGCCCTTTCTCGCACGCGAGCAGCCCATAACCTTATCAATATGAGACCAAATTCCCTAAAATTTTCCAAGTAAAACATAGCGGGGGGCGAGGTGTCATGGCGGGATTCGCCTCCCTTCGGCGAGGTTCAAGGGCCTGGCTCGCCACCCTTCTGCCAATGCCGAGCTAAACTGGCGAGCCCGAGCTCGCCTATGCCGAGCTCCGCTCCCTTATTCTTAGAAGGGCCAAGCTTGCTAGGCACTACCTGGGGAGTGTAGGACTTCTCTGAGTGACCTCCAGCCCTATCAGCTAGATGAGAGCCTAACAACTGGATCTGGTCGAGAACTAAGGATGACACCGAGTGACTTCCAGCCCTGCCAGCTAGGTGAGAGCCTGACAGCGGGATCTGCTCGGGGTCCAAGGCTGATACCATCGAGTGACTTCCAGCCCTGCCAGCTAGGTGAGAGCCTGACAGCGGGATCTGCTCGAGGTCTAAGGATGACACCGAGTGACTTCCGGCCGTGCCAGCTAGATGAGAGCCTGACAACGGGATCTGCTCGGGGTCCAAGGATGACACAATCGAGTGACTTGCAGCCCTGCCAGCTAGGTGAGAGCCTGACAGTGGGATCTGCTCGAGGTCTGAGGATGACACCGAGTAACTTCTAGCCCTGCCAGCTAAATGAGAGCCTGACTGCGGGATCTGCTCGGGGTCCAAGGCTGACACCATCGAGTGACTTCCAGCCCTGCCAGCTAGGTGAGAGCCTGACAGCGGGATCTGCTCGAGGTCTAAGGATGACACCGAGTGACTTCTGGCCCTGCCAGCTAGATGAGAGCCTGACAGTGGGATCTGCTCAGGGTCCAAGGATGACACTGAGTGACTTTATGCCCTGCCAGCTAGATGAGAGCCTGACAGCGGGATCTGCTCGGGGTCCAAGGATGACACCATCGAGTGACTTCCAGCCCTGCCAGCTAGGTGAGATCCTGACAGCGGGATCTGCTCGAGGTCTAAGGATGACACCGAGTGACTTCCGGTCCTGCCAGCTAGATGAGAGCCTGACAGCGGGATCTGCTCTAGGTCCAAGGATGACACCATCGAGTGACTTCCAGCCCTGCCAGCTAGATGAGAGCCTGACAGCGGGATCTGCTCGGGGTCCAAGGCTGACACCATCGAGTGACTTCCAGCTCTGCCAGCTAGATGAGAGTCTGACAGCGGGATCTGCTCGAGGTCTAAGGATGACACCGAGTGAGTTCCAGCCCTGCCAGCTAGATGAGAGCCTGACAACGGGATCTGCTCGAGGTCTAAGGATGACACCGAGTGACTTCCAACCCTGTCATCTAGATGAGAGCCTGACAGTGGGATCTGCTCGGGGTCCAAGGCTGACACCATCGAGTGACTTCCAGCCCTGCCAGGTAGGTGAGAACCTGACAGCGGGATCTGCTCGGGGTCCAAGGATGACACCATCGAGTGACTTCCAGTCCTGCCAGCTAGGTGAGAGCCTGATAGCGGGATCTGCTCGAGGTCTAAGGATGACACCGAGTGACTTCCGGCCCTGCCAGCTAGATGAGAGCCTGACAGCGGGATCTGCTCGGGGTCCAAGGATGACACCATCGAGTGACTTCCAGCCCTGCCAGCTAGATGAGAGCCTGACAGTGGGATCTGTTCGGGGTCCAAGGCTGACACCATCGAGTGACTTCCAGCCCTGCCAGGTAGGTGAGAGTCTGACAACGGGATCTGCTCGAGGTCTAAGGATGACACCGAGTGACTTCCAGCCCTGCCAGCTAGATGAGAGCCTGACAGCGGGATCTGCTCGAGGTCTAAGGATGATACCGAGTGACTTCCAGCCCTGCCAGCTAGATGAGAGCCTGACAACGGGATCTGCTCGGGGTCCAAGGCTGACACCATCGAGTGACTTCCAGCCCTGCCAGCTAGGTGAGAGTCTGACAGCGAGATCTGCTCGGGGTCCAAATATATTTTACTTCTTCATGCAAACTTATTGTGCCAGCATAGATGTGTTGAAGAACTTCTATTAAAATCAAAGCATCACTTACATGTTTCAAGGGAAAAAAATGTTTCAAGTCGTCACCACTCCAGGTGAGACTCAGGGTCTCGCCCTCCACAGTTTGGAGTCGATACCCCCCTGATCTTAAACCTTCTTTTACAATAAATGGACCTTCCCAGCTGGGGTTGAGCTTCCCCACAGCCGTCGACCTCCCTGCTGCATCCACCTTCTTCAGCACCAAGTCCCCCTCCATAAATTGCTTGACTCTGACGTGCTTGTCAAAGTACTTGACCATCCTCCTCTTTACCTCTTCTTGTCGGACGGCGGAAAGGTCCCGCAGTTCTTCCACCATGTCAAGGGAGAGCCGCAGCTCTTCCTCGTTCTCAGCCTGCCATTCTTCCCTGCCTTCCCCTGCTGCGACAACTCGAGGCGTTTGAACTTCGAACTCCACGGGGAGCACTGCCTCGCACCCATGGGAGAGCTTGAAGGGGGTCTCTCCTGTAGCTGTGTTGGGGGTGGTCCTCAGGGCCCAGAGAACCGCGGGAAGCTGCTCCACCCAGCTCCCCTTCAGATTTTCCACTTTCTTCTTTAGGAGGTTGACAATGATCTTGTTCGCGGCCTCCACCTGCCCGTTGCTCCTGGGGTGGTGGGCCGAGGCGAACCTGAGGTCGATCCCAAACTGCTTGCAGAAACTGGTAAACTCCGCGCTGGTGAACTGGGGCCCTTTGTCTGTGACAATTGTCTGGGGCAACCCGTGACGACAGATGATCTCCCCCCAAACGAAGTTCCTGATGACCTGGGAAGTCACCTTGGCCAGCGTCTTTACCTCCAGCCACTTGGAGAAATAATCGATCATCACCAGTAGGAACCTTCTCTGCCCACTGGCCTGGGGGAACTGTCCAACCAAATCCATTCCCCAGATGACAAAGGGCCAGGGGGCTGTGATACTCTTGAGTCGCTGAGCTGGTTGTACCTGGAGGGGGGCAAACAGCTGGCACTTGTGGCACCTTCTTGCGAACACCGTCGCATCTTGGCCCAGGGTGGGCCAGAAGTACCCCTGCCTGACAATCCTCCCTTCCAGGCTCCGACTCCCGGAGTGGCTCCCACACTCCCCGGAGTGGACTTTTTCCAAGATTCTTTGCACTTCCCCCTCAGCCACGCAACGAGCCAACATCCCCGAGAGAGTCTTCCTGTACAGTTGCCCGTCCCGAAGGAGGTAGTACGCTGATTTGTACATGAGCTTCTTCTTATCCGCCCCCTCTGGATACTCTCCCGTGGAAAGAAAGGCTGCGACTGGGTCCATCCACGAGGGCCGCTGATCTATCTCCATGAGCTCTCCTTCCTCGATGGAGGGGCGAAATAGATCGGTGATAGTCCCCCCCATCCGGGGGCCATGCTTCGCTAGTTGGTCAACCCGCTCATTCTCCTCCCGGGGCACGTGCTGGATGAAAAAAGTTTGGAATGTGCCAATCACCCCCTTCACTTTGGCTAAGTAGGGTAGACTCTCTCGCCTCAAACTCCCCGTTGATCTGAGAAGCTACTACCATGAAGTCGGTAAGGACCTCCACGTCGAATACCCCCAGCTCCCTGGCCAGGCGCAACCCTGCTATCACGGCCTCATACTCGACTTGATTGTTGGTGATGGGGAAGTGCACCACCACCGTCTGCTCAATTCTGGTTCCCTGCGGACTTTCAAAGATCACTCTCACTCATAAGGAATGTCTCCCCGAGGCGTCATCTACCTTCACCTTCCAAGGGGTCGGACGAGTGAGCTCCTCCTCCGCCACCTCAATCACATAGTCAGCCAATAAGTCAGCCATCGATTGAGCTTTGATCGAGAGGCGGGGGACGAAGGAGATGTCGAATTCACTTAACTCCACCGACCACTTGGCCAGCCTGCCAGAATGCTCCACCCCCTCAAAGATGTTGCGGAGAGGATGGCCAGTCACCACTCGGATTGAGTGTGCCTGGAAATAGGGCCGCAGCCTTCGGGCCGAGATGACCAGGGCGAAGGCCAGCTTTTCCAAAATTGAATACCGGAGCTCGGCCTTCCTTAGGACCCGACTCACGTAATATATAGGGAGCTGCTTCTTCCCCTCTTCTCGAACTAGGACGGAGCTCAGGGCCTCTGCCCCGACCCCGAGATACAAAAACAGGTCCTCCCCCTCCTTTGGCCCTTGGAGCAGCAGAGCCCGAGTCAACTCTACCTTGAGGGCCTAGAATGTCTCCTCGCACTCCTTGGTGCACTCGAATTTTTGACCCCCCTCAGTGCTTTGAAGAAGGGCGAACACTTCTCCCCAGCCCGGGAGAGTAACCTACTTAGCCCTGCCAGCTTCCCTGTCAGCCGCTGCACCTCCTTAGTATTTCGCGGCGACCCCAGCTCCATGATAGCCTTGACCTTATCAGCATTAGTCTCGACCCCTGCGGGGGTGAGGAGGTGCCCCAAGAACTTCCCCCTGCTGGCCCCGAAGACACACTTCAAGGGGTTCATCCGTATCTTGTACCTGCGCAGGGTAGCAAAGGTCTCCTCTAGGTCCTGGAGGTGAGAGTCCACATCCTGACTCTTGATCATGAGATCATCCACGTATACCTTCAGGTTCCTCCCCTTCTGTTCTTTGAAGACCCTATCTATCATCTTCTGGTAGGTCGCCTCTGCGTTCTTCAGCCCGAAGGGCATCATTTTATAGCAGTAGCATCCATCCCCCGTGATGAACGAGACATCTTTGACGTCCGGGGGGTGCATCCTGATTTGATGATAACCTGAAAATGCATTTAAAAAACTCATTACAGAAAACCAACGACTGAGTCAACCAGCGCGTCGATCCGAGGCAAGTGATAACAGTCATTAAGACAAGATTTATTAAGCAAGGAGAAGTCGATACACATACGCCACCGGCCGTCTCCCTTTTTAACCATGACTACATTGGAGACCCAGCCGGGGTATTGGATATCGGACACGAAGCCGACCTTGAGAAGCTTTGCCACCTCCTCTCTGATGGGCTCTGCCAGCTTGTCCGCGGTGGACCTCTTCTTTTGTTGGACGGGGCGTGTTCCCGGGTCCAAGTTGAGGCGGTGGCAAACCACATCCGCGTCAACCCTCGGCATCTCCGCGGCGCTCCATGCGAAGATATCCACGTTCTTCTGGATGCACTCCAGCATCCTGCCCTTGGCCTCCGGGGTCAGCCCTCCGCTGACGCGGACCTTCTCCACCCTGCCTTCTCGGGTGAGGACCTCCAGCTCCACCACCTCTTCCGCAGCCTCCAACCTGGACTGCTCTCCCCATTCTTCAACATCCCTCTCCTCCGGGTTGTGGACCTCCGCCTCCATCTCTTCTTCCACGACCATCGCCTCGGCCAACTCCTCTCGATCTCCTCCTGCCACCTCAATCTCGGTGCAACTCTTCTCTTCCAGCTCTTCCCTGCCAGCTTCCTGCTCCGCCTCCTCCATCCTCCGCTCCATCTCCTCGGCTCCCTCCTGCCAAGAGATGGAGTTCACGGCGGTGACGTAGCACTCTCGCGCCACCTTGGGGTCCCCCCTGACCCTGACCTGAATCCCCTCTGCATTGAACTTTAAGCATTGATGGAACGATGAGGGGACGCAGCGGAAGGCACTGATAAGGGGCCTCCCGAAAATGGCGCTGTAGCTGCTGGGGGCATCCACGATGACGAACCTGCAGTTTCTGGACTGCCCCCCCCAGAGTGACATGGAGGCCTACTCCTCCCTCCACTTCCTTCCTTTCCCCAGAAAATTCGAACAAGGGCGCATCCGAGGCCAACACCCTCTTCGCCTCTACCTTCATCGCGTCAAATGCCTTCTTAAAGACAAAATTGACGGAGCTTCCTTTATCAACGAGGATCCTGGAGACGGTAAAGTTTTCGATGGTTGTCTGGATGACCAGCGTATCGCAAAAAGGATCCTCATGATCCGCCATATCGCTCCTGGAGAAGGTGATCCTCTCTTCTGGGGGTGGGGTTTGGGATGTGGAGCTAACGCTCCGGCGGTACATGGTGTGGAGGCTCTCCTTTCGGGAAGCCTCAATCCCCACCCCCCGTGGATCACTCTGATCCCTCCTCGGGTCCCGACATCCACCCGGTCTTCGCAACGGTCCTCCTCCGCCCGAGGCAGGACCTCCTCGATCCTCACTTCCTGACGCCCCTGCTGCTGCTGCTCCCTGTTTCCCCTCATTTCGAGGAACTCCGGGCACGTGGCTGTGGCGCGCCCTTCCTCCTGATGGAAGTCGCAGTAGGGCAACTCCACCCCAACTTCTCTCCTCCTCCTCCTGGCCACTCTCCTCCTCTCCCCTATGACTATGGCCATAGCCTCTTCTTAATCGGGGAGTCGAGGTCTCTGCTCCCGCCTCCAACCCGGGGGGTGGAATTGATCTTGCCTCCCTTGGTGGCGGTCCCTTCCTTGGTACCCTCTCTGTGCCCCCTGCCCTTGCCACTCGGGCCTCCAGCCCAGCCGACGATCAGGCTCCTGATGCCCCCACCTGAGCTGTTGCTGCCCCTGGAGCTGCCTTTGCTCCCTCTGTCGGGGCTCTCCTCTCCTCTCCTCCTGTCCTCTTCCTCCTCTTGGCTCCTTCTCTTCCTCTGTAGCCCACCTGACCAACTTCCGGGCAAACTCTGGATTCGACGCCTCCCCGTCAACTTCTCTTGCCGCCCTCTCCATCAGCTCCTCGTAGGAGAGGGGGGGGGGTACTCTCTTCAACTCCATCCTGAAGAACCCCTGCTGCAGGTCCAGGGTGAAAGTCATCATCAAACTGTGGCCTGACATCTCCTGGACCTGGGTGACTTCCTCCTGGAACCGGTCCACGTAACTCCCCAATGTCTCATTCACTCCCTGCTTGATGTGGAACAGGGACTCCGACTCATTCTTCCTCCTCTTCGAGGTAGTGAACCTCAGCATGAACCCCCAGCGTAAGTCCTCGAAGCAGTAGATGAAGCTGGCCGGTAGCTAGTGGAACCACTCCCTTGCCTTCTCCTTGAGGGTGATGGCCAAGAGTCGGCATTTGAAGTCGTCCGACATCTGCCGGATCGAGACCACGTCCTCAAATCATTGGACGTGTTGGACCGGGTCTCCCTTCCCGGTGTAATAGGACATCTCGGGTTCCCTGAACCCCTCTGGGACTGGAGCTGAAGAGACCAACTCACTGAAGGGGCTGCCTCCCCCCACTGGGCGAGCTGGCACATCTCGCGGGCTCAGCTCGCTGACCCGGCCTCTGCCTGCCGAGCCGGGGAAGAGCTCGCGCCCGGGGAGCTCGCACCCCCGGCCCTCCTCGGCAACTTCCTTCCCGACTCGCCTGCCGGGGGCGTCCTCGCCCAGAGAGGGGGCGGCTGCGATCTGGACTGCTGGAGTCGAGCACTCGGCCCGCGTGTCGAGTGCGAACTTGACGAGGCCCAGTACCTCGTTCCTGAAATCTTCAAACATCCCCACTGTGGCCAGAGGTGGGGTGGGGTGGGGGGGGGGGCGGCGAGCTCGACCTGTCAGGTCCCCGTCCTCTTGTCATCTAGCTTGCTGAAGCTTTTCTTCACTGACCACGCTCCACGCTCACCGCACCAAAATGTTGAAACCGAAAAACGGTATCCTGTGGAGTTCACCCTTGGGGAAGGGGTGATCGCGCACCTAATTCGCTCCTGCAAGCAAAACAACAAAAGAAACAAGGGAGGACTGACCCAAGGGCTCAGCGGGGAGGACCCACCACACACCCGGAAGATCTGAGAGCGCTTCCCCTCCTTAGCCAAAGGTCGAGCTAAGGTACCCTCAAAAAGCACTTGAAAACTAGAGCAAGAGAGCACAAGAAGCCTTGCATTCTGAGGTACCCCTTGGGTCCTATTTAGAGTTTTTAGGATATGAACTGCCAATAACCAAACTAAACTGACCTGAAATTACCAAAATGCCCTTGGTTGGGTCTGCCAACAGCCAAACTCCGCTGTTTTGAAGGGCTATGGGCAGACCAGCGGAGGCTAAACAGTAAAAAGTACCTCATAGATCAGGGCGAGCTGGGGAGCCTGGCCACCTCCGCGGATCCTGCTCGCCTGCTGTTGCCGAGCTCCTTTGCGCGAGTGCGAGTTGGGATGGCGAGCTCCCCTATCGGTCGGCCTCCGCTAGTCGACCTCAGCTCGACGAATCTTGGCTTAGCTCGGCGAATGCCGAGCTCGCGGTCGACGAACGCCGAGCTCGGGCTCGGGTTTCTCTGCCGAGCTCGCCTGGGGCCTTGGTAATCTGAGCCGGCCGGCCTGGTTCCTGGTTCACCCCGCTCGCCGGATACGGTGTTGTACAACGCGGATGATCTAGACGTGTGTGTTTGAACCACTGAATCACCACACCTCTGTCTGTCAGGGTGCCATGTGCAAGACAATAAATAGCAGGTGAGCTCAAACATAGTGATCGGTGGATCTACTGAGGCCTGTCAGATCCATGACTGCAAAATGAGTGGTCAGAGACTGGGGAGCTTTGTTGGTGACTGGGTGGCCTTGACATAGGATCTGGAGAATGTCAGTTAGGGTGGATTCCACTACATCCATTCGCGAGGAGAGATTGTACGGATAACGTTTTACTTCGTCAAAACGACATGTCATCACGCGTGTCAATAACATCCAACAAACTAGAGGGAGTCAGCGACAAAAAACAATATCAGGAGGCCTCATTAGGAGGCACTGACGTTTGTGATCGATGGCTGGGGTGGTGCAAGGAAGTCTTTGTAGGCTTTGTTAGGGTGCACCAATGGCTGGGGTGGTGCAAGGAAAAGTCTTTGTAGGCTTTGTCAGGGTGCACCAATGTCTGGGGTGGTGCAAGGAAAAATCTTTGTAGGCTTTGTCAGGGTGGACAAAGAAGGCGTTTGGGCGGTTGCGTGGGAAGACGGGTCGGACTAAGTTTGTATGCTCCAAATTAGATTGCAGTAGAAGGAAAGTTGGATATACTCTAGGGTTTGCTCATGCCAAGCTCTTGAGGTTGTAGACTCTTAAGATAAAAGAATAAGACTCCACACCTCTCCTTATATGGTGGCAAACTACTCCTAATTACAAAAGTGTCATGATTATAACATATCCTACTAATAGACGCTCCTGACAAGTCGGGTCTGGTATCATATACGCATCACCATGGTCCATTCGCCACTGTAAAAATCCTCGTGGGGCGCAACATCATTCAAGTGACTTGGTATCTCCTGCTACCATCCAATGCTACTTGGCTGGATCATGAGGATTTTTTTCCGGCAATTTCTGAAGTGTTTTCTTTGAGAACAATACCAAATTTTTAGATGGTCGAAGGAGAACAACTACTCGAGGACGAGACTATCTCAGTGTTACAGAGCTACACGGCGACGAGCCTCTTTGGAAAGTTTACACGCGTCGAGCGCGTATATCGGAGGAGACCGCCATTACCGCATGAGATAATTAATCAATTACGGGACGTTATTTGTTTCTTTATTTGTTTGCGCCAATTATGGGCGTTATTTGTTGCTTTATTTGTTTGCATCATTTTTAATAATTTGTATTTCCTAAATTAAGTTATTTACTTTTGTATTCGCTCCTCATCACTATAAGAGGACAGGTAAGTCTTGTATTAGAACCATCTCGGATCAATGTTATGTTTTCTCTTCTCTATCCCTAATCCCCTCTCTCTCTACCTCCCCTCTCTATCTCTTGTCTCTTATCTCTCCGCTCCCCTCCCTCTCACTTGGCTCTGCAACAAAGTGGTCTGACCTGCCCTCTCCGGCCGCCTCCGGCCGCCGGAGAACCAGCCCCCCTTGTCCCGTACCGCCGCAGTCGTTCGTCGCCGCATTCCGCGGACGCCTTCCCCGCGACGCTGAGTGCTCGGCCGCCGCTGTTGCCTCCTAGTAGGACGTTGTTTCCCGTTCGCCCTCATGGCCCCCAACACTTGTTCAACTGTCGATCTTCAGCAGGAGGACACCGCCGCTGAGGCCCTCCGTCGCGTCGAAGCCCAGGAAGCCCTCGTCGCCTCCATCATGGTTGTCAGGATCGCGATCCGGATCTTAGGATCTTACGATCCCACGATCCTACGATCCAGATTTTATAAATCAATCCTGATTTTATAAAGCGATCATCGATCCGACCATACTATCTGATCCGATCCTACTTCAAAATAATCTCATCTTGGATCTCGATCCTGACAATCTTGGCCTCCATGCACGCCTCCATCCTCGCCCTTCATGCCAAGTTTGATGCGCTCCAACCGCCCGCCGCCTCGTCCACCAGCGGATCCGCGGGCTCGGGCCCCGGCGGGTCCCTCCTCGGGGCGCCACCGTTTCCGCCCATCGGGGAGACCCCGGCCCCGCCTCCCCCTGACCATCCGACCCTTTCCTTAGACCTCCTTAGCTTCGCCGGCGTAGATCCGATGGGGTGGATCTCCAAAGCGGAACAGTATTTCGACCTCAATCACACTCCCGACCACGACAAGGTCTCTACCGCCGTCGTGGAACTCGACGGCTCCGCCCTACATTGGGCCCGATGGCTCCGCCAGACCAACCCGTCCATCTCATGGTCGGCGCTCAAGCAAGAGATGATAAGCCGCTACGACACCCGCTACTCGGGCTCCGCTATTGAATGACTGTGTTGTGTACGCCAACTCGGTACACTGGATGACTACATCGATGAGTTCGTGGCCCTCGTGACCCATGTTCCAGGCTTACCATCGGATCACTACCTCGACTTCTTCATGTAGGGCCTCTTGCCCCACATCCGTTCCCGGCTTCGCACGCATCACCCCCGGACGGTGTCCGAAGCCCAGGACATGGCCCACCTCGTAGAGGCGGATTTGGCTCCTTGACACACACCACCTCCGGGCAGACACCCGCCGGGGGGGCGTCCTTGGCAGACCACCACCCCAGAGCCGCCAGCCCCTCGGGTTGCCCCAGTTGCTCGGCCAGCTCGTCCGGCCGCCCCTCAGCGGTTCTCCAACCATGAGTTCGATGAGCTCCGCCGCAAAGGGTTGTGTTTCTGCTGCCGGCAACCCTACTCCCCGACCCACGTCTGCACGTGTTGAAGCCAGGAAAATTCCTAAACTCGAATTTGGACCAAAGCCGCCTAAGGTTACCGGTTCAGAGGTCCGATCGGACGGCTAGGGTGACTAGGATGACGAACCAAGTCAAACAGGACCCCAAATGTTGCGGCAGGAAGGTCCCACCACGTACCCGGATGCTCAAAAGGAGCAGCCTCTTCTCAACCAAAGATGACCGAACTGGGTACGAGGGAGACTAGCTGACGAGGTCTCAAGGTCGCGACTTGATCTCTAAGGAAAAGGAATACAAAGGTTTGGCTAGTATCCCGAAAGTGAAGCTCACGAGTATCCTGCAGAGGATTTCAAGTGCCTCACCTCGTACCCCTGGGGTCCTATTTATAGGCAAATCCAAGGAGGGGGGGTCATATTTATACCCCACACCCCGGCGACTAGGCGACTTCCAGGGGAACTCGCATGAGCTGGGCGAGTATCTCGCCTAGTCGCCTACCTGGCGAGTATGCGAGGGGAGTTTGCCATACTCGCCCAGGCCTTCTATGCTCTTTCGCGCTGATGTTGACTTTTGTCTTGACTTGTTGACTTTGACTTCTGCTGACCTGGCTGTGGTAGGACCCATTCTCGACGAATACGGGTTGTACAACACGGTCAAGGAGTTCCGGGCCATCATCGGCGATGTTGAACTAGAGATCACCTTGGCCGATTTCGAGGACGCCACCGACGACACAAGCGTCGCGGCTTTCCATCAGTTGGAGCTTCCTTGTTTTTCCGTGGGTGGCATTTCTGGGCCGCAAACAATGAAATTGGTCGGCAAACTAGGCGACCGCCACATTATTGTCATGGTGGACAGCGGGGCGAGCCATAATTTCCTCTCCGCTCATCTGGCACACCAGCTCCGACTACCGATGGAACCCGCGCCAGACTTCATGGTCAGTTTGGGCGATGGCCGCCGGCGAGCGGTCCAGGGCCGCTGCACCTCCGTTCCCCTTTCAGCGGGCCCTCACTCGGTGACGGCGGATTTCTACATCTTCGGCCTCGGCGGAATTGACGCTATCTTAGGAGTGGCGTGGCTCTGGACACTGGGGGACGTACGGGTCAAGTGGAAAACTATGACGATGCGGTTTATCCAGGACGGTTGGGAGTGCTGCCTGGTGGGGGATGCAGCCCTACTCCGTGCTCCCGTCTCCTCCCGCGCGATTCAGAGGACGACAGACGTCGAGTTTTCAGCATGGCTCTGGTCTATCACGGACGTGGCCCCACTGACCCCGGCACCACCTCCGGATATGCAGGACCTCCTGTCGGAGTTTGCGGACCTCTTCACGACACCATCAGGCTTACCACCAGCCCGGCCACACGGCCATGCCATCCCTCTCCAACCCGGCGTGTCGGCGGTATCAGTCCGCCCTTTTCGCTATGGGCACGTGCAGAAGGACGAGATCGAGAGGCTCGTCCACGACATGCTGATAGGGGGCCTCATCCGCCCCAGTGCGAGCCCCTTTTCTAGCCCGGTACTCTTGGTCAGAAAGAAGGACGACAACTGGCGCTTCTGTGTGGACTATCAGGAGCTCAACAAAGCAACCGTTCCAGATAAGTACCCGAAAGCGGGGATCCAGGAGATTCTGGATGAGCTCCACGACGCCACCGTTTTTACCAAGTTGGACCTCCGTGCCGGCTACCACCAGATTCGCGTTCGGCCGGCCGACGTCGCCAAGACGGCCTTTCAGACCCATTACGGCCACTACGAGTTCCTGGTTATGTCTTTCGGCCTAACCAACGCACCAACAACCTTCCAGGCCACGATGAACGACATATTCCGGCCAGTACTTCGCCAACATGTACTTGTTTTTTTCGATGACATCTTGGTCTATAGTTCTTCGTGGCAGGAGCACCTACAGCGCGTCCGACAAACATTGGCGACTCTCCAACACCACCACCTCAAACTCCACCCGACGAAGTGCTCTTTCGGGGTTCCATAGGTGTGTTACTTGGGGCATACCATCTCCGCTGCAGGAGTTGCGATGGATAGCGACAAGATCGAGGCGGTCATCCGGTGGCCAACCCCGTCGTCTCTTCGTGATGTGCGAGGATTCTTGGGCCTGACGGGGTACTACCGGCCAACGTTGTTAAGATCACGAATAAGATCGTAAGATCGTCCGATCTTACACAGTCGACCGATCCACGTTCTGCGTGGGATCGCCGGGATTGAAAGATCGGTAGGATCGGAGCGTGACATCGTAAATCGGAAGGATCGCCGGGCTCCACGATCCCGTCTGGTAAGTTAAGAGTCCCGACCCTGACGGCTTTCTAAACCCTATTTCCTCTCCCGAATCCCGACCCCAACGGCTTTTGCAGGTGCTCCCCGTCTCCGACGACTTTTGCAGGTGCTCCCCGTCTCCGACGGCTTTTGCAGGTGCTCCCCGTCTTCCCCGATCCTCTTCTTCTTCTTCCTCTTCTTCTTCTTCTTCTGGCAATCCCGCAGCAGGTCATCCAGTGCCTTCTTCTTCTTCTTCCTCTCCCGTGCCTTCTTCTTCTTCTTCCTCTCCCGTGCCTTCTTCTTCTTCTTCTTCTTCTTCCTCTCTTGTGCCTTCTTCTTCTTCTTCTTATTTGTGTTGCTTTCTTATGTACATTCAGCTGGAGGGCAAATTTGGGGAACCTACCTTCAGACGGTTGTTATCAAGCTGAAATCGAGGTATTCATCTTCCATCCTCCTTTGTATACTCTGCTGCTTATGGCCTTATATTATTGTGTCTTCATTGGGTTTATACTATTATGTCTAATGCTTATATCATTAGGTTTATGTCCAGATTTGTGTGAAAATCTGGACATAAATTTTGTCCATAGTTGTGTGAAAATCTGGACAGAAATTCTATCCAGATTTCACACTAATCACACTAATCTGGACAAAATTTCTGTCCAGATTTTCACACTAATCTGGACATCAATTCTGTCCAGATTTGTGTTAATTTCAGTGTGTGTGACTGTGTGAGTGTGTTAATTTTAGTGCGTGTGTCCATATTTTGATCTCTTGTGTTAAATGTTAATTTGTTCTTAAAACTTTAATTTGTACAAAACTATAGGTACACTGTAGTGTTGTATTGTGTTAGTAATGACGTCAAGTAGTGGTTCAAATAGTGCATCTGGGAGCAATATTGCTGATGCTCGTATTGGATCTAAAACGCAAAAGACTGCTGTCGGAGCTAAAAGTGATGTTGGATGGAAGTATGACATTCCAGTAGAGGGAGATATAAGGAAAATACAATGCAAATTTTGTCAAAAAGTGGTGACGGGAGGAATATATCGGTTAAAACATCATTTGACGTGTACACAAAAGGATGTTGAAGCTTTTAGAGTCGTGCCAAACGAAGTGAAAAGGAATTATGGGATATCTTAGTTGGTTTGCAAGAAAGACTATTGAAGAAAACAATCGTCCCCGTAGAAGAAGAGTCAAGTGGAACTGCAAAGAGGAAAGTAGAGGATAAAAACTCTACTAGTTTTTCAAGAGAAGTGAAAAAACTCAATCTACAATCAACAACATTTTCAAAAAGGGTGTGCGAGAAGAAGCATGTAATGATATTGCTTTGTTCATCTACAACAACGCAATACCATTTAATGTGGTAAAGAGTGATGAATTCCACAAGATGTGCGAGTCTATTTCAAGACATGAATTGGGTTTCAAACCACCGTCTTATCATGAAGTTAGGGTCAAATATTTGAAGCAACAATATGATTTGACAATGAAGACTCTTGCTGAACATAAAGTTCATTGGAAGAAGCTGAGATGCACAATAATGACTGATGGGTGGACGGATAAAAGAAGAACACTAATAAATTTGTTAGCGAACAGCTCTATGGGAACAGTTTTCCTCAAATCTATTGATGCATCTCAGATGACTAAAACAGCAGACAAGATCTTTCAGATGATTGACGACATTATGAAGGAGGTAGGTGAAGAAAATGTTGTCCAAGTAGTGACAGATAATGCTGCAAACTACAAAGCTGCCGGAGAAATGTTGATGGCTAAGAGAAAAAAGTTGTATTTGACACCTTGTGCCGCGCACTGCATAGACTTGATGTTGGAGGATATGGAGAAGAAGATAGCGGTGCATCATGAAACAATTCCAAGGGCTAGGAGAATTACAACCTATATTTATTCAAGAACTAATCTCATATCTATGTTGAAAAAATTTACAAAAGATAAAGATTTGGTTAGAGCAGGAATGACTCGCTTTGCCACAACATACCTCACTTTGGGATGCCTTCATAATAAGAAACTTCCATTAATACTAATGTTTAACTCAGATGAATGGAAGGGTAGTCGGTTTGTAGCTTCAAGAGATGAAAACTTGATTGAAAAAGTGATTATGGATAGAGTTTTGGAAAAATATTGTTATTTGCTTGAAGGGGGCATACCCATTGATGAAGGTGCTGCGATTGGTTGATTCAGATGAGAAGCCTACCATGTGATTCATTTATGAAGAAATGGATAGGGCCAAAGAGAGAATTGCACAGACATTTGATGGTGTGCAAAAATAGTAAGTTGTTTTTATTAAATTGTTAATTTGCTCTCTTGTAGTATTGTTTTAACTTTTAACCTATTTGAAATTTTTTCATTGTTTAGTTATCAACCAATATGAACGGTTATTGATGCAAGATGGGACAAGCAACTCCATCGGCCCTTACATGCTGCTGGCTATTATTTGAACCCCTAATTTCATTACAGTCCTACATTTAAGACTGATTATGAAGTAAAACGTGGACTATATGACTGTATTGAAAGAATGACGGGGGGAAACGTAGATGAAATTTCAAAAATTGATAGTCAGCTTGAGGATTTTAAGAATAAAATGCATTTTTTTGATCTTTAATTACCAAAACCGGAATTAATATCAAAACTCCGACAGCATGGTGGATTCATATGGGGAGGAACATCCAGAACTTCAGAAATTTGCTCTTCGTGTGCTGAGCTTGACTTGTGATTCCTCTAGATGTGAGAGGAATTGGAGTGTCTTTGAAATGGTATATTTTAATAAATAAGAAATCTTTTATATGTTGCATTTAAATTATGTTATGTAAATTAACTTTTTTTTTAGGTACACACAAAGAGAAGAAATCGCTTAAATCAGAAGACCATGAATGATGTCATCTTTGTGATGACAAATTCAAGATTGAGCAAGATGAAAAAAGGGAGTGCGGATAATTACAATTTTGATGATATCCCTTCAGATGATGAGTGGATTGTTGAAGATGAAGATGAAGACAATCTGATGGTTGCAGAAGAGGAAGAAGAGACTCCAAATGAAGCGGATTTGGATACTCGTGATTTCATTGGAGAACTTGTTGGCGCTGCAGAAGAGGACGAAGAGGCAGAGCAACTGATGGTTGAAGGAGATGAAGATGCTTTTGGGGAAAATTTAAATTTTAACTTGAGTGATTTTCTTTAAAGTAGGATTGAACACTATTGACTTTTTGGTATGTAATATTTTAATGTGATGGTATGGTATGCGACTATGCATCTATGTCTTTTATATTAATATTTTGATGTGATGGTAATATAATATCATTGGTAATTTGGTATGATATGAAATATTATATTTTTATTTGATGGTATGTAGATTGTTACATATTTCTCATGCTTTTGATTTAATTTTTATTAAAATACGATCTTGCGATCCTTGTCGATCCTACGTTTTACGATTTTAGGGATGCCTCCCGATCTTAGTTAAGATCTCGATCTTCACAACATTATTATCGACGGTTCATTCAGGGATACGACACGATAGCCCGACCCCTCACCCAGCTTCTCAAGAAAGCGGTCGAAGGCCCCTTCGAATGGCCGGCAGCGGCCGCCGCCGCTTTCACCGCTTTCCAACAGGCCTTGGTTCGCGCCCCAGTGCTAGCTATGCCGGATTTTTCCCAACCCTTCCTCGTGGAGTGCGACGCGTCAGGTGTCAGCGTGGGGGCTGTTCTAATGCAAGCCGGCCGCCCGGTGGCTTATTTCAGCCGTGCATTCTCGGACACTATTCACAACCGATCAACATACGAGAACGAGCTCATGGGCCTCGTCCTCGCGATACAACATTGGCGTCCCTACCTACTAGGTCGACGATTTGTGGTTCGCACCGAACACCATAGCCTTCGCTACCTCCTCCAGCAGAAGATTGTCACGCCCGCTCAGCAGGTGTGGGTGGCCAAGCTACTGGGCTATGACTTCAGCATCGAGTTCCGGCCAGGGAAGGCGAACCGCGCAGCCGACGCTCTCTCACGCAACCTCATGCTTGCAGCCATCTCCTGGCCGTTGTGGGAGGACGCAGACACCCTTCAAAAGGAAGTGGAGGCAGACCAGGCACTGAACAAGATTCGGACGGCCTTCATCATAGATGACACCGCCCACCCACCGTTCTCCTTGGTAGATGGCTGCCTACTCTTCAAAGGTCGCCTCTTGCTCGCCCCCTCCTCCCCGAGCATTCCTCGATTACTGGCTGAGTTCCATGCATCCCATACAGGAGGACATGTCGGGGCGTACCAGACGTATCGACGGCTGACGGCCTTACTTTATTGGCCTCAAATGTTCCGTCAGGTCAAAGCCTTCGTGCCCGCCTGCCTTATTTTCCAGAAGGTCAAGTACAAAGCCGTTTTTCCGGGGGGCTACTCCAGCCGCTGCCTATTCCCGACCGCATTTGTGACGACGTCTCCATGGACTTCATCACTCGGCTACCCCGCTCTCAGGGATTCGACTGCATCTTAGTCGTAGTAAACCGGCTCTCGAAGTATGCGCACTTCATTCCCCTCCGTCATCCTTACACGACAGCCACAGTCGCCGACAACTTCATTCAGGGGGTCGTACGCCTTCACGGGTTTCCCCGATCGATCGTCAGCGACCGAGACCCGCTCTTCTTGAGCGCCTTCTGGACTACACTATTTCGCCTACAGGGCACCCGTCTCTGCATGAGCACGACATACCATCCCCAGTCCGACGAACAGTCAGAGGTTCTCAATCGGTGCTTGGAGACATATCTCCGCTGCTTCGTGGGAGAGCAGCCGCGTAGCTGGGCCAAGTGGCTCGGGTGGGTTGAGTACTCATACAACACCGCCCACCACTAGACGGCCGACATCACCCCGTTTGAGGCCATTTACGGTCGTTCCCCTCCGTCCATCGTTCGCCACCTTCCAGGGGAGTGCCGAGTGGAGAGCCTGACATCAGCTCTGCGCGACCGGGATACTATTTTGGATCACTTGAAGCACCACCTCCGACGGGCCCAACAGAAGATGATCTCTTTCGCCAACAGGAAACGGCGGGATCTCTCTTTTGAAGTAGGGGACAAGGTCTTCATCAAACTTTACCCATACCGCCAGCTTTCGGTGGTCCGACGACCATGCCCAAAATTGGCCGCCCGTTTCTTCGGGCCATTCGAGGTCCTTGCACGCATAGGAGCAGTAGCCTACCGCATTCGCCTTCCGGACGGGAGCCGCATCCACCCGGTCTTCCATGTTTTGCAACTGTGGCGCGCGGTGGGCGAGCACGCTACCGCGAATCGCCTTTCGGCCGACCTCGACCTTTCCGGAGACGCGCCTTACTACCCTGCCTCGATCCTCAATCGACGATGTCGCACCCCAGGGGACCATACGACCGACGAAGTTCTAAAGTGGCTTGGACTGGGCACCCTGACTCAAACGCATCGTGGCTCCCCAGGGATGATTTCCGCCGCCAGTTCCCCGACTACTGCCTTGAGGACAAGACACATTTTCCAGACGGCGGCATTGTTACAGAGCTACACGACGACGAGCCTCTTTGGAAAGTTTACACGCGTCGAGCGCGTATATCGGAGGGGACCGTCATTACCGCAGGAGATAATTAATCAATTACGGGACGTTATTTGTTTCTTTATTTGTTTGTGCCAATTATGAGCGTTATTTATTGCTTTATTTGCTTGCGTCATTTTTAGTAATTTGTATTTCCTAAATTAAGTTATTTGCTTTTGTATTCGCTCCTCATCACTATAAGAGGACGGGTAAGGCTTGTATTAGAACCATCTCGAATTAATGTTATGTTTTCTCTTCTCTATCCCTAATCCCCTCTCTCTCTACCTCCCCTCTTTATCTCTCGTCTCTTATCTCTTTGCTCCCCTCCCTCTCACTCGGCTCTGCAATACTCAGGCACACAGAGGGTGTAATAGTGACAAGCAAGCATGACGAATGTGGCGGAACCTTCCGACACCAACAACTAGCCCGGAATCCTTCTCTCTTTTATTTCATTATTTTTAATTGAAGCACTTTTTTTTTGGAGCTGTCATATTTTTGCCAAAATAGACCTATTAAATTGCATTTCCAAAACTCAGAAGAGTTTAGCTTGTTTTCAGTTCCGTATAACTATTATCTTTCATATTGTGGTGTTCTCTGTCTTTGCTTTATGGCTGTTATTAAACAGGTGAGTTTTTTGTGTTTAACATGTGACTTTCTTTTAACCATTTATTTTTACTTTTTGATCATGCACATCTAATGCAACCGACTTTTTTCATTTGAATTTGTAGCTCGTGTTTATTCTTTAAATTTTGTACAAAGTGCCGAATGCACGGCTCTTGATTTATTTATAACAGAAGGACTATAACTTGGTATCGGAAGGCCAGGACGAAATTCCTCTGCCCGACTGTTCGCGATTCCGCCGTTGAGTTCCGCCGCCCTGACTGCGTGCGGCTTCCGCTACTCCGACGGAGGACCTCCGCTCCTTCCACATCTGACGGAGGCTCTCCCTCTCTCTGTCGACCAATCCTGCGGCTGCCCCTGCTGATTCCGACGGAGGAACCCTGCTTCCCTCCAGATCTGCGCTCGATGGAGGACCTCCATCCCTTGGGATGCGGGATCTCCCCTCCCGCCGCTGTATCCTATGGCTGCCGCTATCTCCGGTTGCTGTAGTGGGCAACCAGCTCATCCGCAACAACTAGTGGGTCTTCAACGACAACACCTCCGCATCCTAGCGGATCTGACGATGCAGTGATCGGATCTAGGGCATGAGGAGGCATTGATTGGTACCGGACCGACTGCGGTGATCGGTGAGGAAGTGGATCCATGACGTCGAAGGAAGGAACGATGGAAGATGTCTTCAAGATGTTGGGCCCGGATGGGTTGACCACATTGTTGAGGGTGTTGGGTTCATCGCAACGGTCGGCAAAATTGGAACTTCCACTGATTGACTTGTAGCTTGACGGACCGACGACCTACCTGAGTTAGTCAAGTCGTGTGAAGAAAATCCTTGCAGCGAAATAGGTTGGAGGATTCTTGACAGGGGCGTTGAAGAAACCAGAGAACTTGGTTGGAGATGAGTGGGAGTCGGCCCACATGACGGTGTTTATGTGGCTTCTCAGCTCGATTGTCCCATTGATTGTCACCACGGTAGATGGCCTCGAGACAGTTATGGAGGTTTGGGACAAGCTGAAGAACTTATATGATGTCGTGGGGAACACTCTGTTGATCTTCCAAGTGAATGGAGAAATTTATGACACTGCTCAAGGAGAGAAACCAGTGCAAGAGTACGCCTCCGAGTTGGAACGACTATGGGTGGATTACGATCACGCCTATGGTGGGATGTGTTGCAGCAATTCTCAGTGTCGGGCTTCCAAGATCATCGTGGAGGAGAGGACGATGAAGTTCCTGAAGGGGTTAGATGACAAGTTCGATCAGCGGAGAACCCTACTTCTTTCTGGTACGTCGATTCCTACACTCACCGAGACTATCTCTGCTATGATTCAGGAGGAGACACGTCTCAAGCTTCAGGCAGGAGTAGGAGAGTCCACGACTGTGAAGTTAGCACTAGTGGTTGTTGCTCCGGGCGTTGCACCACAGAGGGTAGAAACCCGCCAGTGCTACAACTGTGGCGAGGTGGGCCATTTGAGGCTAGCATGCCCCAAGCCACCCAAGGAGAGAGATTCGGGTGGTGGACGGGGACATGGTCGTGCTCGTGGTGGCAGAGGAGGCTATCGAGCCAATTTGGGCATGAGTGAGAGTGCAGAGGTTGGCGTTTTCTATATAGAGGAGCAGACCCTACTGAGCATGATAGAAGACATCAAGAGGAAACAAGCGGGCGAAAGGAACAGAGATGGAGCTAGGGGGGGCGATGTATGCCCACCCAACTGATGGATCTCTCGCTCTTGCATCTATATCCTCCTTCAGGGCATCAGATTGGATCATCGACTCAAGCGCATCGCGTCACGTGACAGGAAATGCAGGCTAGTTCTCCTCCTACACTCGTCTAGCTACTGCAGATAGCATCCAGACGACTGACAGTACGTTTCAGCCAGTGATCGGTAAAGGTACTGTTAATTGTTTAGGTTCAGTATCGTTATCCAATGTTTTGCATGCTCATTTTTTCCAGTTAATCTCTTATCCATTAGTTCCATAATCATTCAACAGAAATGCGTTCTTTCTTTTGCTATTTCCTAGGTGCCTTTCCAGGAGTAAGGGACGAGACAAATACTTGAGATTGAGACTTGGCATGACGGGTTGTGGTATCTGGATCAGGAAGGATTGGATGCGGCTCCGGTATCTGTGGTAGAGAAGACAAGAGTTAGATGACAGAAGATGAATGCAGAGGACATGTTGATACTTCATCACAGGCAGTTGGGCCACCCATCATTTAGTACTGTAGCTTGATTATTTCCTACTATTGTTAAAACAGTTGATAAAACAAAGTTGGTGTGTGATGCTTGTGAGTTTGGCAAACTTATTAGAAGTTCGTATGCTAGTACGAGCCGAAGAAACTCTTCTATTTTTGATGTTATTCATTTCGATGTATGATGACCTTGTACTGTAGGTTTTTTGAATGGTTATAAGTACTTTGTAATGTTTATTGATTGTGCTTCTCTTGTTACTCATCTGTATTTGATAAAAACTAAGAGTGAAGTATTTACTTGCTTCCGAGATTTCCATAAGCTTGTTCAGACTCAATACAATGCAGCGATTAAAATACTACCATCAGATAATGAAACATAATACATTAACAAGGCAATGAAGGAATATGTATCAGCTCATGGGATAGTGCACCAGACCACCTGTGCCTATATGCCTGCACAGAACGGAGTGGCGAAAAGGAAGAACAAGCATCTTCTAGAGGTGGCAAGGAGTATGTTGCTCAACATGAAGGTTCCTCAAAGTATGTGGGGATATGCGGTGCTAATAGCGACACAATTGATCAATAGGATGCCTTCTCAGGTTCTGGGTTGGAAGTTCCAGTGTCAGCAGTTGCACGGACATAATGGAGGGATGCTTCCTTTGAAGGTGTTTGAGTGTGTGTGCTTCGTGAAGGACAGCAGGCCGGGTGTTAGTAAGTTTGATGCAATGACAGTCAAGTTTATGTTTGTGGGCTACCCTCGTACTCAAAAAGGGTACATGTGATGGAGCCCAATGAAGAAAAGATGTTTTGTGAGCATGAGCATCCACTTTAGAGAGCTAGAACAATACTACCGACAAGGGGGGCCTATATACAGCTGACTCATCAGATACCAAAAATATGAGGCTAGGGAGAGAAAGGTTGGTGACTGATCTGAGAGTATGACAGGAAGGATCTGTGGAGGATAAGCAGGACTGTGATGAGGAGCAGAAGGAAGAGATCGAGGAGAAGCGAGACGTGAGACCTATGGCTCAAGGGGAGTTGCTGACATACAATAGGATGAGGAGGCTGCCAGCAGTACCAAATTCAGTGCATGTTGTAACGGCCCAGAAAGGCAACCTGGCGCCACCGACCCTCCAGGAAGCACCACGTTCGGTGGTACAGCCGAATATACAAGGGCTGCACCCCGGTGCCACCCCAACCCATCACTGTGTGTGTTTATCAGCAACAGTAGGTTGTTGGCGCTAGGTTTCGAGCCCTCAACCCTTGATAAGCAACCTTCAACAATTCTCATCACCAACTGAACTGCTCAGTTGGTGATGAGAGGCGGTTGGAAGACTTTCTTATCAAGGTCGCGGATTCGAGACCTATTGACAACAACCTACTGTTGCTGAGAAACAGACACAGTGATGGGTTGGGGTGACACCAGACTTTTTTTTGTAACGGCCCAGGAAAGCAACCTGACGCCGCCAACCCACCAGGAAGCACCGCTTCCGATGGTACAGCCGAATATACAAGGGTTGCAACCGGGTGCCACCCCAACCCATCACTGTGCCTGTTTCTCAGCAACAGTAGGTTGTTGGCGTTAGGTTTCGAACCCGCAACCCTTCATAAGCAACTTTCAACAGCGCTCATCACCAACTGAGCTAAGAAATAAGCACAGTGATGGGTTCGGGTGACACCGGGCTATAGCCCTTGTATATTCGGCTATACCACCAGAAGCGGTGCTTCCTGGTGGGTCGACGGCGTCAGGTTGCTTTCTTGGGCCGTTACACCTGTGCCCAGTCTAGCTCCCAGTCCCTTGGCTACGTCGTTCCCTACTTTTGGAACACCTACATCACCACATGTCTCAGGTGATATCATTTTCCCTTTCCCTACTTCTCCTCTTACATTACGGAGGACTACTTACAACAATGCGGGAAATCCTCCTGATAGATACGGTTGGGACCTTGCGTTCTTTGTCTCTTACGATCATATCCCCTCTACTCACTGAGCATTCATTGCATTTTGGATAGTATTATTGTACCTAACAATTGACTGGTTTCCAAATATTATCCGAAATGAAAGGCAACAATGAAGGAAAATATGAGAGCTCTTGAGAAGAACAAGACCTGGGAGCTGGTACAGCGGCCAAAGGACAAGAAGGTTGTTGAGTGCAAGTGAGTGTTCACTGTGAAGCAGAACCCAGATGGACAGGTTGAGCGCTACAAGGCTCGATTGTTTTCCAAGGGGTACAGCCAGACCTACGATATCGACTACGATAAGACATTTGCACTAGTTGCAAAGATGAGAACCGTTAGGACTCTAATAAGCGTAGCGGTGAATGGTGGATGGACATTGCACTAACTAGATGTGAAGAACACATTTATTCATGGAAATCTGTCAGAGGAGGTGTATATGGAGATACCACCAGGTTTTGGTATGACAAAAACTGAAGGCAGAGTTTGCAGGTTGAAGAAATCTCTCTATGGACTGAATCAACAACCCCGTGTGTAGTTCGACAGGTTCAGGAAAGCGATGATTGAGATGAGATATCACCAGATCAATGCAGATCACAAAGTTTTCTCCCGGCAGAATGATGGTCACATCACCATGCTTGCGGTTTATGTGAACGACATGATCATTACGGGGGATGATGAGCAGGAGATTGACCGCCTCAAGGGGGCTCTGGGCAAGGAGTTTGAGGTGAATGATCTGGCCATTCTTAGGTACTTCCTTGGGATTGAATTTGCTTATGAGGCAGAAGGGATAGTCCTTTCCCAAAGGAAATACGCACTAGATCTCACTAAAATTGAGATGTTGGGGTGCAAAGTTGCTGCGACGCCAATCGATCAGAGGTATAAACTGGGTGCAGAGGACGAGGAACTAATAGATCGTGAGATGTATCAGTGGCTGGTTGGAAAGTTGATTTACTTGAGCCACACTCGCCCAGATATCTCCTTTTCTGTGAGCGTAGTGAGCCGCTACATGCATGACCCAAGGAAGGGTCATATAGATGCAGTGTATCAGATCTTGCGATACTTGAAGAGTGCTCCTGGGAAGGGGCTGACCTTCAGAAGGAATGAGCATATGAAGATTGAGGGCTATTACGACTCTGACTGAGCAAGCTGTGTGGATAATAGGAGGTCCATTTCAGGCTATTGCATATTTGTGGGAGGCAACCTGGTCTCCTGGAGGAGCAAGAAACAATCAGTAGTGATTAGATCAACAACAGAGACAGAGTACAGAGCCATGACATTAGTGGTTGCATAGCTCCTGTGGCTGAGAGGGATGCTTGTGGAGTTGAAGTTGGATCGAGGAGATAGGATGAAGCCGTGGTGTGACAGTCAGTCAGTCATCAGTATTGCAAATAATTCAGTCCAACACGATCGAGCCAAACATATAGAGATTGATAGATTTTTTATTAGGGAGAAGCTTGACAGTGAGCTACTGGAGTTGAGGCACGTGTCGACTAAGTGTCAGGTTGCAGACTGCTTGACCAAGGCACTCAGTTCAGAGGAATGAGCACATGAAGATTGAGGGCTATTGCGACTCTGACTGGGCAAGTTGTGTGGATGATAAGATGTCCATTTCAGGCTATTGCATATTTGTGGGAGGCAACCTGGTCTCCTGGAGGAGCAAGAAACAATCAGTAGTGATTAAATCAACAATAGAGACAGAGTACAGAGCCATGACATTAGTGGTTGCATAGATCCTGTGGCTGAGAGGGATGCTTGTGGAGTTGAAGTTGGATCGAGGAGATAGGATGAAGCCGTGGTGTGACAGTCAATCAGTCATCAGTATTGCAAATAATTCAGTCAAACACGATCAAACCAAACATATAGAGTTTGATAGATTTTTTATTAAGGCGAAGCTTGACAGTGAGCTACTAGAGTTGAGTCACGTGTCGACTAAGGGTCAGGTTGCAGACTGCTTGACCAAGGCACTCAGTTCAGAGGAATGAACTTAGTGAATATCTTTTGTCAATCTTGAGGAATGTTGTAATATTAATAGGTGTATTGGCTATAAATAGCCTTGGGTGCCCTATGTAGTTTTACGGTTCATTTTCTACCGGCTGCAATACTTATCAAGTTCAAAGCATGTCACAAAATTTGTTTTCGCCGGGGTTTGTTTTTTAACTTAACACTTTCTGATGTGATTTTCTCTGATTAATTGTTTATAGATTGCATCTTTTCGGGAAAGCAATTCTGATGATAAGCGATTCTATGTATTTTCTCCAACAAAAACACTTCAGTTGAAAACGAATTCAAAGGAAGATCGTGAAGCCTGGATTAAAGCTTTAATTTCAGCAAGAACTAAATTATCCTTGCCTGGGAATCTATCCTCTTTTCGAAATGGTACATCTTTTTCAACTGAAAATCTTAGAATTCGAATGCGTGATGCTGGAATTAATGAGGGTCTCATAAGGGATTGCGAGCAGATCATGCAGACAGAATTTTCTGAATCTTACAGACAATTGAAGCTACATTATGAGGAACAGTTAGACTTTATTGGCTCATATCAGCAGCGGTTGGAGGTATTTAGTTTTTTCATTTTTTTTATAATTTTGTTTTTCCTTTTTGTAACTTTTTCCCTTGCAAGTTTCTGTTTCATGGTAGCAGTATTTTTTTATTTTTATAGTTTTACAACCACTTCTTTGAACGTCATGGATAAATAAAATACTCAAAATGTTGGCATCCATTCAGATATTATCAGGACATCACCTTATGTTACACTTGGGATAGAAACTTCCCTAGAAGGATCCATTCTTTACATTTTCTAATTTTTGGCGTGTAACGAGAATATTAATCACTAAAGCCATTGTTTATAAGATATTGCACTATGTTCCAGCTTGCTTTCCATTGAAATAAAAAAATTAGCCGAGCAAATGATCCATGGATTAAATATCAGGGGACTAAATCCAAGAGGGGAGAAAGTTGTGGATCCTGGACACCAGAAGCCAAGGAGAAGCAAGTCCTTGACAATCTCATCAAAATAAACAGGAGGAAATCCTAACTGTTGAGGAATACAGAAGAAAGAAGTTCTTGGCATGACTAATCGAGAGAAAACAAAAGAAGTACTTGACACTACCCACCGAGGAGAACAAAAATAACTGAACTAAACCTAGTAGAAAGCAAGGTCAAAGTAACTTTAGGCCTCACAGTGCAAGTTCTTTCAAATAGATGAAAGACGAGACAACTGGAAAGATGTCATTGAAATAAAGTCTGATATCACATTGCCGATTACTACTATTTGATACCAGGCAGACTACCAAACCCAAATTCATACATAAGAGGTTGTGACCCTAAACAAAAATAAAACAAGAGAATTGTTATTGGTACCTCATAAATGAATATTTGTAATTCATTGATCTTTGTACTCAAATAGGATATTTGTACCCATAAATGATATTCGTACCTGTTGGAAAAGCCCATGTAATTAGGCTCATTTATTTGTTTCTCTTCTTCTCTCCTCTTTAGTCCCACATCTTGTATAAGACTCTCTTTCTCCCTCCTATAAATGTGTATTCATACATTGTAATTAATTATTGAGAAAGTATATACAAGGTTAAGCCTTTTTCTACATAGTATCAGAGCGAACGGTCCGGCCTCTCGTTTTTTAAACCGCCTCTCCTTCCGGCTTACCGCGCGGCCTCCTCTCCCGCTTTAGCCGCGGTCTCTTGCGGCCTGCTTCTTTCTAGTCGCACGGGCTTCGTCACCGCGGGTTCCCATGCGGCCTGGGTCTCTCTATCCGCTTCCTCTGCCCCGTCTCTCTTGTGGCTTCCACCTTTCCTCGTCCTCCTCCCTATTTTATAACCTTTCTCATCGCTGGGGACCACCCCTTCTATTTCCCAGCTCGCGCGGCCTCCCTTTCTATCAGCGCGGTCTCTCTCTCATCTCTCTCCGACTTTGGTCTTTCCTCTTCTCGTGACCTATCTACAGTCGCCGCGACCTATCTCTAGTCGCCGCGACCTATCTCTAGTCGCCGCGACTTAACTTTGTCGCCTCAGCCTCTCTTCTCGCCGCGGCTTGTCTTAGTCGCAGCAGCCTCTCTTCCTGTCACTCTCTGCTCGCCACGAACTCTTTTCTCGCTGCGTTTTACTTCTCTTCTCGCAGCGGTCTCTCTTCTCGCCACGACCTACTTTAGTCGCAGCGGCCTCTCTTCTCGCCACTCTCTGCTCGCCGCGATCTTCTTCTCGCTGCATTTTGCTTCTCTTCTAGCTTGCGGCTTCCCTCTTAGTCGTTGTGCCCTGTCTTACCGCCCGCGGTTTCTTCTTTCTGCTGCGGACTCCGCCCTCTGGTCGTGACATTCTCCTTGTTGTTGGTGCTCTCACCGTGACCGGGCGATTACTCCAGCTCTCTGCACCACATTCTAGTCACGGCGACTTCTCTGCCTTGCCACAGACGGTCTGCCCCTTGGCCGTTCGGACTCCAGTCTGGTCGTGTTCCTTGTGCTGTCTGCCGGTCTTGCCTCCTGCTCATCTCAGTCATGGCAACCTCTCCGGAATCAACTGGCCAGACTGCGACTTCCTCTGCAGACCGTCCGGTCTCTGCTCCTGAACTCCGTGATGAATTGCGCATTACTACCATTTCACTTGCCGGGAAGAAGAACTTCGTGGAGTGGGTCCATTATGTTCGTCGAGTACTCCAATCCAAAGGTTTTCTCCATCACTTGACCCAAGCTCCTCCTGCTCCTCCTACAGATGATTGGTTGCGCAACGATGGTCGGGTTCAGACCTGCCTCCTCAACTCCCTTGATACTGAACCCTACCGAATGACCATGTATCACGACACGACCAAAGTAATGTGGGATGAGCTCCAGTCGCTCTACCCCGGGAAAGATAGTCTTCAACATCTCTATGACATTATTACTGATTTCCAGTCTCTTGATGTTGGCGGGGCCACCGACCTCACCTCATTTGTTGCTCGGGCCAAGACTCTTGTTGAGGCATGGATCCAACATCAATCCCTACATTGGATCTGGCTACACAACACTTTCAGAAAGAAGCCGTCGGGGTGGCTATGATGATGGCTCGTGTTCCACCCCACCTTCACAACATTCGCGCCCAGGTCCTCTCCTCGGTTGCTACCCCCTAACTCTCAAATGTGTGCTCTATGCTGCTCAAGGTCTCACCGCCTCCCGATCATTCTCCTCCTCCATCCCCGGCTCTCCTGCAGCAGACTTCTGCTCCCCTGCTGCCTTCCCCCCTCCTACTCGGGGGGTGGGGGGGTGGGGGGTGCGTACTGGCTCTCGCGACCGCGGACGGGGGAGGTCGGCCTCTCCCAAAGTGTTCCTTCTACGGAAAGGACGGCCATCTCGAGGCCACATGCTATCGCAAGCATGTAATTCCACCTCGTCCACAGGCTACTGCTGCTGCTGCCGACTCCTCTGCTCGTACTGACCTTGAAGAGGTTCGCCTTCAGCTCCAATAGCTCCAGGGTCTGCTCAGTCGCCCGCCTGCCTCCGTTGCCTCTACTACCTCCATCTCCCAAGAAGGTATCACTTGTCTCTCCACTAGTCCGCGTTGGATAGTGGACTCGGGTGCCACTCATCACATCACCTCCCTGCAGCCACATCAATACTTGAATTCTCCTCATCCTAAGTGCATCACAGTGGCCAATGGGGACACTGTTCCCGTCTCTAGATCGGCTGACATCCCTCTCACTTCTTCTCTCTCTCTACGCTCGGCTCTTCATGTTTTGGGCTCGTTCAATTTGCTTTTTGTTGGTCGCTTGACCAATGATTTGAACTGCTCTGTAACATTTACCTCTTCCTATTTTCTGATACAGGATCACAGGACGCGAACTATCATTGGTAAGGGACGACTACAGAACGAGCTTTACCTCCTTGATGAATCTCCCGCCATCCTCTCTTCCGTCTCCTCCGTCGATTGGCACCGGTGTCTTGGTCATGCCCCTTCACCTGTCCTCCAGAAGGCTCTACCCGATATATGTTTACCCTCTTTTCATTGTGAATCATGTGTGTTAGACAAGCATGCTCGTTCAACTTTTTTATCTAAATGTACTCGGAGCATTGCTCTCTTTATTTTGGTACACTCTGATATTTGTGGTCCATACAAAGTTAATAGCATTTCTTGTTATCGCTATTTTCTGACGTTTATTGATGACTATTCGTGAATGACATGACTATATCTACTTCGTGATCGCTCTGAGCTTCCTCGTGTTTTTCGGGAATTCCTTCTTGAGACCCAAATGCAATTCTCCACTAACCTCAAAACTCTTCGCACGGACAATGCTCGCGAATACATTAGCCGCGAATTTGCAACTCTTTGCTCTGACTTTGGGGTTATTCACCAAACTTCATGTGCCTATACCCCCCAGCAAAACGGAGTCGCGGAACGGAAGAATCGTCACCTTCTCGATATGGCCCGCTCCATCATGCTCCAAATGCACGTTCCCAAAAATTATTGGAACTTTGCTCTTTCGACGGCTTGCTACCTGATTAACCGTCTTCCTTCCCCTATCCTCCACAATGCCACTCCATTCAGCCTCCTGTTCCCCTCCACTCCGGCATTCTCTCTCACACCCTGCATCTTTGGGTGCACTTGCTATGTTCACAACTTTGGTCCAACTTTGGACAAATTGGACCCCCGGGCTACCAAACACGTCTTTGTCGGTTACTCACGGACACAAAAAGACTACGTATGCTACTCACCAACTACCTGAAAGGTGACAGTGTCTGCTGATGTTACCTTTCGAGAGGATCTCCCGTTCTTCACTACTTCAGCTCCTCCAACTCCACCACCAACTGTCTTACGCCCAGTTATTCTCGTTACCACTCCTCCACCACCAAGACCTACAGGCCCGGCCCCTCCTATTGCCAAACCTCCTGTTATTCGGGTTTACACTCCTCGCCATCCTGCCTCCGGTGCCCCACTGCAGTCGGACTCGCCCTCTAATGCTCCGCGTCCCGCTGATCCAACACCAAAATCTACAGCTCATCGCATGGCGAATTATGTATCCTTACATCGCCTTTCTCCACAACTTCAGATTTTTGCCACTTCATTATCCTCGATTTTGGTACCTAACTCTGTGCAGGAGGCTCTCCAACATCCTGGCTGGCGGACGGCTATGGAAGAAGATATGACGGCTCTCTGGGCTAACCAGACCTGGACATTGGTACCATTACCTACCAGTCAAACACTTGTTGGGTGTAAATGGGTCTTTGTGATCAAGCATGCTCCTGATGAAACGATTGACCGTCTGAAGGCCCGTCTGGTGGCTCGTGGCTTCACCTAGCAACAAAGCCTCGATTATGAGGAGACGTTCTCCCCTGTGGCCAAGCTGAACACCGTTCGGGTTCTTCTCTCGGTAGCTGTGCATCGACAATGGCCATTGCACCAAATAGACATCAAAAATGCCTTCTTCAAAGGCGACCTCCAGGAAACGGTTTTCATGCAGCAACCGTCCGGGTTTGAGACCACGGGGGAGTCCCGAGCTTGTCATCTCAAGAAGTCCATCTATGGTCTCAAACAATCCCCTCGGGCATGGTTTGACAAGTTCAGTAAGGCCGTCCGGCAAGTCGGCTTCACTCAGAGTTCAGCTGACTCCTCATTATTCACACGTCATCAGGCCACAGGAACTGTTCTTCTATTTGTATGTGTTGATGATATCTTGATCACCAGAGACGATTCAAAGCGCATCCAAGCAGTTAAACAACACCTCAGCTCAGTCTTTCAAACCAAGGATCTGAGACATATTCATTACTTCCTTGGTATTGAGGTCGCAAGACGAGCAGATTGACTCGTCATTTCTTAAAGGAAATACTGTCTGGATCTCCTTCAGGATGCTGGTTACTCGGGATGCAAACCTACTACTACTCCGATGGACACGAATCATAAGTTGTTTGCACATTCTTCTGATACAGATCTTCCTCTTCAAAATCCGGAATACTATCGACGATTGGTTGTAAAATTGATCTAACGGTCACAAGACCAGATATTTTCTTCGCCGTTGGGGTGGTCAGCAGATTTATGCATGCTCCGCGAACATCTCACCTCCAAGCTGTGGAACATATTCTTAGATACCTTAAAACAGCCCTGGGTCAAGGTTTGGTATACAAAACCGCATCCTCTACTCCAACATTGGTTGCGTACTCTGATGCAAACTATGCTGGTTCCTTGGATTATCGCCGGTCAACCAGTGGTTTTTGTACCTATTTTGGAGGATATATTGTTACCTGGCGGAGTAAGAAACAAGCAGTGGTTTCTCGATCATCAGCTGAAGCAGAATACCGATCAATGACGTCTGTTGTCTCTGAGCTTACCTGGCTTGAAAGTCTCCTGGCCGATCTAGGGGTAAAACTTCCCTCACCTGCCATCATGTTTTGTGATAGCCAAGCGGCTATACATATTGCGAAGAATCCAGTCTTTCATGAAAGAACGAAACATATTGAAACAGACTGTCACTTTATCCGAGAGAAAGTCCAAATGAGGAAGATAGAATTGAAACATGTTCCTGGTACTGAACAAGTGGTTGATATCCTCACAAAAGCTCTACCTAGCACCCTATTCTACCAGTGTCTGTCCAAGTTTGGTGCATACGACTTGTACGCTCCAGCTTGCGGGGGAGTGTTGGAAAAGCCCATGTAATTAGGCCCATTTATTTGTTTCTCTTCTTCTCTCCTCTTTAGTCCCACATCTTGCATAGGACCCTCTCTTTCTCCCTCATATAAATGTGTATTCATACATTGTAATTAATTATTGAGAAAGTATATACAAGGTTAAGCCTTTTTCTACAGTACCCAATCTTAAGAACAATCTTTTTTGATCTCATATGTATATACATATGTGCTTGTTCGTCACTGATCTTATGCTTATATACCTTTCCAAGGAGCTTAATGATCATTATCCTCATAATTTTATCTTTCCACGGCTTTATGTGATTCTATTAAATTCGATAGCAAGCATATTACCCAATCATTGTTAAAAGCAAGCATATTACCCAATCATTGTTAAAAGCAAGCATATTACCCAATCATTGTTAAAAGCAAGCATATTACCCAATCATTGTTAAAAGCAAGCATATTACCCAATCATTCTTAAAAGCAAGCATATAACCCAATCATTCCTAATATCTTCACGGATCCATTTGTTAATTGCAAGCAATTTAAAAGAGACTAAATCTGAGTACAAAAGATCTTAAATTTATGAACAAATGAGGTAAATTTTCTAAATCACACTGCAGAATAGAACAAGAAATAGCTCAGTGGAAGAAACGTCAAAATTTCCTCAAAATCACATTGCATGCATCTTTCCCTGCCAAAATAAACTCCCCCTACAAGGACAAATGATTTAAATTAACATTGTAAATTTAAATCAATAAATAACTAAGTAAATATCTTATATTTTTTTAACTTAATGCGGTGCGTTACTTGAAAAACCAAAGTGCTAAAACCATTTGCACTCTACAAAATATAAAATAAATTAATTGATAAGTACTCAGCTATAATACAATGGGAATGAAATTATTTAAATTGACATACCTGACTAATTAAATTAGTCGTGTAATATATGGAATGTCTCACTTTTCTGCTGCTTGTTCATGATATGTTCTTCACACCGAAATTATAGGAGGTAGTGGACATTCTTCTTTCACCCTAAATAGAACTGTTAGACTCATTAATCTCATATCTTTTTTTTACTACTTGTATGTTGTTCTCTCTTAATATATATATATATATATATATATATATATATATATATATATATATATATATATATATATTCCCTTGGACCTCTATTGGAGGTACCAATCATTCCAATACCGCACAACATGGTATCAGAGGAGGTTTAGGGCACGCTCGCTCGATCCCGCCTCGCAGTCTCGCCGATCCCGCTTCGCCGCTTCGACGCCGATCCCGATCGCTTCGCGGCTTCGACGCCGATCCCGCTTCCACGCGCAGAGGCCATCACCGCCGTTGATACCGCTGCCGCAGGTTCGTCGTCGCCGATCCTTCGTCGTCGATCCTTCATCGCCGATCCATCGTCGTCGTTGATCTCTTCCCAGACCACTATGCTCCTGCTCCCCCAGGCTTTTGATGCTCCTGATGATGCTCCTGCTTCTCCCAGGCTTCTTCCCTGGGCTTCTCCCAGGCTTCTGATGCTCCTGCTCTCGATCCCTATGTTGTGGGTTCCCCTATGCCACTGAGCTTTGTTGTCGTCCAGCATCTCGTCTTCCTTTATCGCTGATCTTGGTCATGGGTTCCTCAGTTACGAGCACCACTCAGACGACTGTTTCCTCAGGGGATTCTACCAATACCTTTCCTCTAAATGCGACGCTTGCTACAACTATCCTTACCTCCTCCAACTTCGAACTATGGAAAAGGGGGGTTACTATATCCCTATCGGGTATCCGACCTATGCACCACCTTATCCGTCTCCCAACTCATGTTGTGGGCAGTACAAAGTATGAAGATTGGTATAGTGATGATTGCCGCATCTTTGCCCTTCCCCTGAGCTCCATGGATCCATCTGTTCAACAAATGTGCAAGAATTGTAACAACACTAAGGAACAATGGGATACTCTGCATATGATGTTCTCTCAGGCGAACAATCTCTCTCGTCTTGGTGAATTCTTCCCCAAGATAGCTGAGCTGAGACAAGGGGCGTGCCCTGTCACCGAGTACTTCGCGGAATGGAAAGTTCTTGCTGATGAAATCTTGGATCTTTGGGAGATCCCCTCTACTAGGTAAGAGCATCATGCTCAACGCGAGCATCTTGTACTTCTTTGGCTCCTAAATGGACTCGATCCTAACTTCTCGATAACGAAAACTGAAATGCTAACGAGTCCTTCTACCTTGCGAACTGCTAGTGTGTACCATCGTCTGACTAAAGCCAGTTCAGCATGTACTCCATCTGCCCTACATATTTCCTCCAGAGAGTCGATGGCTCTAGCTTCTCGGGGTGGAAGAGGAACTAGTCGAAGGGGCTGCTCTGGCCGTGGTCGTGATACCGACACGAGACATTGTACCCATTACGGGCGTCGGGGACACACGAAGGATACATGTTGGGTGGTTAATGGGAAGCCAGATTGGGCCTCCAAACCTCCTCCTTCATCTCGCTCTGCGCACTTGGCCGACTTTACTTCTAGACCTCCGAATCAGAGAACTTTTGAAATATCTGAGGATGAGTATCGTCGCTTGCAGGCTCTCCAGACTAACTCTCTGAATCATACTGTTGCTGTGATCCAAACCATTCAGCCTGTTTGCACCTCTTAGCGTCCCGTCCAGTGGTTGACAGATTCTGGTGCTTCTGATCACCTGACTAGTACCTTAGGTATCTTACACAGTTACACTCATACAAACCTCATAGTTGGTCTTCAATTACAGTTGCGGATGGATCAACTGTGCCCATTGTTGGGTTTGGTAGCTGCAATGTGACACCTGACATGATTCTATCCTCTGTTGCTTATGTCCCTCAATCTGCTCACAACTTATTGTCCATTAGTAAGCTTACTCGTGATTTAAATTGTATTGCTGCCTTCACATATTCTGGTTGCATTTTTTAGGAACAGTCGACGAGCCGTATTATTGGTAGAGGAAAGCTGCGTGGTGGCGTCTATGTTCTGGACGAAGTCTCCCATCTTGCTTGTTCTGCTTCCTCAACCAAATTCTGGGATCTTCACCGTCGTCATGGTCATCCGTCTATGCAGGTCATCCGTCGCTGTATCCTAAGTTTGGGAAGGTTTCCCATCTCAGCTATGAGTCTTGTTTGTTTGCTAAACTCCAGAGTTAGCTATGTTCCTCGTTTTGATGTTCGTGCTTCTGCATCTTTTGATTTACTTCATTCTGATGTTTGGGGACCGTGTCTTATCCCTACGTTGTTAGGACACAAATATTATGTTACGTTTATTTATGATTTCTCTCGGATGACTTGGGTGTACTTAATAAAAAATCGTTCTGAGCTGCCGTCTATTTTTCAAAATCCATGGAATGAAATCTTCACTCAATTCTCTGTTCGTCTTAAGTGCCTTCGAACTGATAATGGTCGGGAATACCTATCTCAGTCCATGTCTAACTTTCTTTCTGACAAAGGTATCATTCATCAAACCAGCTGTCCTGATACCCCCCAACAAAATGGTGTTACCGAGAGGAAAAATCGACACCTTGAGGTCACCCGGGCCATTCTTCACCATAAGCATGTAACCAAACACTTTTGTGGTGATGTCGTCCTTACCGCTGCACACCTCATTAATCATCTTCCCACTCATATCCTCGAGAGGGAGACACCCTATCACACCCTCTACCCAGATCTTGCTGGTCGTCTTCTACCTTTGAGGGTCTTTGGGTGTGTTTGCTATGTTCTAGATGCTCGTCCCTTTATCTCGAAACTTGATCCTCGCTCTTTGAAATGTATTTTCTTGGCTATTCTCGGACTACTAAAGGATATCGGTGTTATTCTCCCGATCTCCACAAATACATTATCTCATCGGATGTTGTCTTCCTGGAATCAGACTCTTACCTTGCAGGTGGATCACCATGTCCTGACCCATCTCTTGATGACATCTTGGTTCCTCGTCTTGCTCCTGCAATCCTCTCTCCGACTGACCTTCTGTGTCCCCTTTGGGGGCAAGTTTACTCTCGTCGCTCTTCTGATAGTACATTAGTGCCACCACCTCAGCCTACCTCTCCCACCGCTGATATGCCGACTGTTCCTACGGAAGCACCTGCTAGCGTGCCTGCTGCTCAGCCCAGATCTCCCTATTGTAGTCAGGAAAGGGAGTCGGACCTGTCGGAACAAACCACTATATGTTAGTTCTTACCAGGGATTGCCAGCCTCTCATACTGCCCCGCACTTCACTTTGGATCAATACCGTCTCCCCTCTACCGTTGCGGAGGCCAAAGCTCATCCTGGCTGGATGACTGCTATGCATGATGAATTGACAGCCCTTCAACTTAACAATACATGGGACTTGGTCTCTTTACCTACTGGCAAGCGGGCTATTGGATGCAAATGGATCTATTCCATCAAAGTTAATGTGGATGGTTCCCTCGATCTTTTGAAGGCCCGCTTGGTTGCCAAAGGCTATGCTCAGACTTATAGCGTGAATTATGATGAAACCTTTGCCCCCGTTGCTAAGATGTCCTCTATCCGCATCCTGCTTTCTCTTGCAGCCTCTCACCAGTGGCCCTTGTACCAGTTGAACATCAAGAATGCATTTCTTCATGGGTCCTTAGATGAAGAGGTGTATATGGAACAACCACCTGAGTTCATGGCTGAGGGGGAGCGTGACAAGGTTTGTCATCTCCGGAAGTCGTTATACCGATTAAAGCAATCTCCTCGGGCATGGTTTGCTCGTTTCCGATCTGTGGTCACTCAATTCGGGCTTACCAAGAGTACAAGGGACTCCTCTCTCTTTTATCAGAAATCTTCGGCTGATACTCTTCTTCTAGTGGTTTATGTCGATGATATTGTCATCACAAGCAGTAATTCTGAAGGGATAACAAGTCTCAAGGCATTCTTACACTCCAACTTCCAGACAAAGGATTTGGGCTCATTACGGTACTTCATAGGGATTGAAGTTGCTAATTATGATGATTCCCTCTTTATTTTTCAACGCAAATATGCTCTCGATCTTCTATCCGACCTTGAAATGTCTAACTGTGGCCCTATGGATTGTCCACTTGAACCAGGGGAAAAAGGTCTTCATGTTGAAAACAAACCGTTTGATTCACTAGAGAACTATCGTAGAATAGTTGGAAAAATGAACTACCTTACCATGACTCGTCCTGACATTGCTTGTGTTATAAGTAAGGTCAGTCAGTTCATGGCTGCTCCAACTATCTCTCAATGGGAATCTGCTCTCCGAATCGTCAGGTACATAAAGAAAGATCTTGGTCTCGGGATATCATACAAGAATCGAAGCCATTCTAATATCGAGGCATACTGTGACTCTGACTGGGCAGGCTGCTTAGCCACCCGAAAGTCAACCACGAGATTTACTATCTTTCTGGGTGGGAATCTCGTCTCCTGGAAGAGCAAGAAACAGACCACAGTTGCTAGATTTAGTGCTGAGGTGGAATATTGGGCTATGTCCCACTTTGTTTTTGAGATCATGTCGGTTAGACAAATTCTTGGTGAAATCGGGTACCCTGTCCAAGATCTCACTCCTTTATGGTGTGATAATCAGGCTGCGATACAGATAGCTACTAATCTTGTGTTCCATGAACGCACAAAACACATAGAGGTCGACTGCCACTTTGTAAGGGAGAAGTATGAAGAACTTATGTCTCTAAGTCTTGTGAAGACTGGAGATCAGGTTGCAGATATTCTTACCAAGGGAGTTAATGGGGTCAGAATGAACTTTATATGTAACAAGTTAGATCTGGGAAGTTCCCACGACCCAACTTGAGGGGGAGTGTTAGACTCATTAACCCCATATCTTATTTTACTACTTGTATGTTGTTCTCTCTTAATATATATATATTCACTTGGACCTCTATTGGAGGTACCAATCATTCCAATACCGCACAAGAACGAACTGGTTGTCATTTATAAATCCCATATAAATTGTCCTTCGAATTGTCGGTGGAGTTGAATGAAGCAGTGAAAAGGTGAAGGATTGTATGCTGTGAATAGCATCGCCTAGATGTATTGTGTAGAAAATCATTATAAGTTGTTACAGATCGGATGAAATGGGGTTGCAAAACAAACCTCACCGTCGGGCGGCGAAATAAAGGGGCTTCGACGGAGGGCTGCGACGAAATGGAGGGGCGTCAGGTGGCGAGGGAGGAAAGGGCTGCCAGTGAGGAAACATGCGGAAGATTGTGATGGATTAGCGGTGGCGTGGGGCGGCAAGGAAACATGCGTCGTGCGAGAACAAAGGAGAGGGGAGGGTTCGGCTGCGGGTTTAGGGTTTGAGAGAATGGAAAGATGTGGGTACAAATATCGGGTGGGTTTTTATAAAAAAACGCTAAAATTTCTAATCTTATGGGTGTGAATATCCCATTTTAGGGTGTGAATAACAATTCCCTAAGAGAATTCAGCTACTCTTTAGGAGCCTCCAAAGAAAAAAGAAAGAAAAAATGACCTAAGTCGACTTAAGAAAGATGACAAAAAGATTGATGAACAAAGCCAATCAAAGGTGGTGCATGAATAAGTCATCCCAACAATGTTCTCATTCGAATTTGTGTTGTCAGCAATGCAGGGAAACAAAAATCCAAATGTAAATGACACCAAACTATTCTCGATGATCTACTAGTGAGACCACTCACAATTCACCGTGAATAAAGATGATTTTTTTCATTATTTTATTTTATAAAGAAAATCTCAAAATTTTTTCCTTCAAAATTGCACTAAATTTTGGCAGCACATGCACTTCTTATAATGCCACAAAGTATCGCCTTGCCTTTTATATAAATGTGGGATATCCGGATAGCAACTAGAAAGGTATTCAGGTTGTAATGGACGCTTTAGAGAGGATTAGAGATGGAGAAAAAAAGCCAGGTTTAAGTTTAGCGGCAGGGTTGTTAAAGTGGTAAGAAGATCCCTTGAAAATTGGTCTGATTTTGGTTTGGACCTAATCCAACTGATCTGGATCACGAGTTTCGAGCCAAAACTCTACTCGATTTTTAATCAAGCCGATTTCGAGCTAGCCTTGGTGTTACGGTTGCGCATGCCGACGAAACACGTGCACGCCGACGAGACACCGTGGGGAGTCCACACACGAAGGAAGACGATGACGAGCCCGTCTAAAGGAGTGACCGAAGTCGCGCCTATGACATGATTATCTTATTTGTATTTTTTTATGTTATACGTTTTATTTTGGCATCATCCTTTCGTTATCCGCACCCCCACATGTATAAGGGATTGTGTTGTACTTTATTTTGTTATGCTTGGATGTATGAGATTTAAGGTTGCTCCCTAACTTTTCTTCTCGTTCCCTCCTTCCTCTCCCTCACCATTGTCGGCCTTCACCCTTGCCGGATTTCTCTCCAGGATCGTATCAATTTGGTCCGACCTGCCTTACTTCCCACCACCACGCCACTGGTGCTCGCTATTGCCCTCGTCCGCGGTCTTAGTTCCACGTCGGTTCTGATTCTATCTTCCCCGCTCGATCGCAATATTTGTTCCGCTCATTCGGCGCCCCCCAGACTCCCGCCGCCCAACCAAGCTCGATTCGTCGGCTCCCAGCCCAGATTCGTCGGTTCCGCGGAATCCCAGCCCTGATCCGCCAGATTTCCGCAACTGTCGGTGTTCTTCCTTTGGTTGCCAGCCGATCCTACTAAATCCATCCATACCTGCCCCCTTCTTGTCGCTCTCTCCCATTTCGCTGATTCCAGTATGATCGGTCGCGTGCGTCCCGTCAACCGCAACGCCCCTGCTCCTACCCGATCTCCGTCGATCCCAGGTAGATCCGCTCCTCTCCTGTGGCCGTCCCCGACTCCAGTCCATGACTTCCAGCACTCGCTCCGCCGGTGATCTTCCTCCGGATGCTTCCACCAAAGCCCTAAGCCGCCGCTTGGAGGCTCAAGAGCAACTCGTCGTCTCCATGCATGTCTCTCTCCTTGCCCTCCACTCCAAGATCAACTCCCTCCAAGCATCGACTGCTGCCTTCGGATCCGGCTCGCCCGCGGACGACAGCTCTGTCCTCGATGCTGGGCCGCCGCCCATCCCCTCCGGGAACACTCGTTCGCCCATTCCAAACCAATCCGCCCTTTCTCTCGACATTCCCTCTTTTGCCAGTGTTGACTAGATAGGTTGGAACGTCAAAGCGGAGTTATATTTCGACCTCAATTACACACTGGAGCACGATAAGGTGTCTACAGTTGTGGTTGGCATGGATGGCTCGGCCCTCCATTGGACTCGGGGGCTTCGCCAAGCCAACTCGTGCCTCTCCTAGTCTGAGCTCAAGCAGGAGATGATCCGACGGCATGACACCTGCTATTCTGGATTCTTTGCTATCGAGCGTCTTTGCGGCGTCCGCCAGATAGCCGGCCTGGACGACTATATTGATGAGTTCATTGTCTTAGTCTCCCACATCCCCGGGTTGCTATCTGATCATTACCTAGGCTTCTTCATGCATGGTCTATTGCCACATATTCGCTCTCGTCTTCGCACGCACCACCCCTACACAGTCTCCGACGCCCTGGACTTGGCGCGTTTGGTGGAAACCGACCTCTCCGCCCGACCACCTGCTCCTACGGCCTAACACCACCAACCTCGACCATCTTAGCGACCACCGGCCCCGACTCCTCCGTCGCGGTCGCCGCCTTGGGGAAACCGGCGGGGCTGGCCGCCGACCTCTCAACGCCTCTCAAACAATGATTACAATGAGCTTCGCAACAAGAGTCCATGTTTTCAGTTCTGTCAACCCTACTCCCCTAACCATGAGTGCTCTGTGAAGGAGTTCCACGACATCATCTCTGAGGTTACCCTGACCGACTTTGAGGCCCAGGAGCTCTCAGCGGAGGATACTCCCGTCTACCCCACCACGATTACGTTCCATTGCCTAGAGTTATCCCGTGCCTCAGCGGGCGGGATCTCCGGCCAGTAGACCATTCAACTTTCGGGCACATTGCAGGATCGCCCGATCCTCATCATGATGGACAGCAGCACAAGCCACAACCTTATCTCTGAGCGCCTGGTACAACAACTCTATCTTCCCTTGGTTCCCTCCCCGAATTTTGCGGTCCGCCTGGGCGATGGGCGACGCCGACCGACTCAGGGTCGTGGCACTGCCGTGTCTCTCTCCGCGGGGTTCTGTTTCGTTGCCGCGGACTTCTATACGCACAGCCTAGGCGGTATCGACGTCATTTTAGGGGTGGCTTGGCTCCGCACGCTCGGCGATGTACGTGTCAATTGGGTGACTACTACCATGCAATTCATCCACAAGGGCCAGACATATCTCCTCGATGGGGACTCCGTTCTCCGGTCTCCCTCTACACAATCTAGCGGACCACCAACGTCGGCCTCTCCACGGGGTTGTGGCCCCCTCGGGCCCGTCCGATGTGCCTTTTTCCTACCTTGACTGGCCACCCAGAGCTTTCCACTGCGCTCACTGACATCATCCAGCCTCCGACAGGATTTCCACCAGCCCGGTCGACCGACCCCACAAATTCACTCCAGCCTAGGACCACAGTAGTCTCGGCGCAGCCTTTCCATTCTGACCATGGGCAGAAGGTTGAACTCGAGCCTCTGGTTCAGGGGTTGCCGATGGGGGCCTTACCCGTTCTTGTGCAAGTTCATGTTCTAGCCCGGTTCTTCTGGTCCGGAAGAAAGACGACAGTTAGCGCCGTACTACCCAGCCAAGCTACTTGATCGCCGCTACCACCTTCAGGGGAACTCTGGGTCGCAGGAGGTCAATGTTGCTGGGTTTTACCGTCTGGAGTCTGAAGCCACGTGGCTGCCCCAAGATCACTTTTGTCGCCAGTCCTCCCACTACTGCCTTGGGGCAAGGCATATTTTTCAAACGACGGTATTGTTACGGTTGCGCATGCCGACCAGACACGCACATGCCGACGAGACACCATGGCGAGTCCACATGCGAAGGAAGACGATGACGGATCCGTCTGGAGGAGTGACCAAAGACACGCCTATGACATGATTATCTTATTTGTATTCTATTATGTTGTGTGCTTTATTTTGGCACCGGTTTTTCGTTATCCGCACCACGCATCTATAAGGGTTGTGTTGTACTTTGTTTCATTATGTTTAGATGTATGAGATTTAGGGTTGCTCCCTTACTTTTCCTCTCATTCTCTCCTCCTTCCTCTCCCTCACCATTGTCGGTCCTACCCCTTGCCAGATTCCTCTCAGGGATCGTATCACTCGGGTTGGATCACGCAGGCTCCAAATCAACTCCAAATAAATAAATAAGTAATAATAAGTGTTATACATACATTTTACCCAATCTTGTTGATGTATTAATTTGGCTCAAATGGCGGTGGCGTGACTGTTTTTGAAATCAATTGCTATTCTATCCTATTCGACTGTCTCTATCTCGTGGCTATTCTAATTATTTTCAATTGTTTGTCTAGCATCCATAAATTCTTTTTCAGTTCTAGTCCATTTTGTGCCAGTTGTTTTGATTTTGATCTGATTTCAATTTGAGATTGGCTCACTTGAAATCAAATCAATAACCGCCCTATGTAGAGCTAAGAAACCTTGGGCTCCATATTCTGTAATCCTCATTTTCTCTATATTTAATTTCACAAATCAATAAAAATACCGGATATTTTCATTGATATCAACAAGCTTGCCTTCTTCTTCTGTTTGTGTATGAGTGGAGAACTTGAGTGAAGAGAAAACTTAGAGATACAATACCCAAAGCGGAATGTTTTGTGTGCTCAAATTTCCCCAAGTAGGCATTGAGGTAGGGCTCCTTCAACTTGTTTGGTACTGGTTCCATGATAATTCTCACACTGAAGTGCGAAGTGAACAGCTCATTATCTTTGAGCTTGTTGGCACTTGCATCATCCAAAAACTCTTGCCCGTGAATGATAAGTGGTTGCAGAGATGGTTGCATTGGATATGCATGCAACTAAGGCGAGTAGATTGTAGAGAACCGAGTCCTAAAGAGTGCCTAATTCAGATGCTAGAGAGCGCTCGAGTGAAAAATACCTCTCTAGTGCTATTTACAGGTATTTATAGAGCTGCAAGAGTTTTTTGAGTTTTGCTAGCCATGGTTAAGCGCATCATGAAATAACATCGAATGGGGCGATGAACGAGATTCAATGTCTGGATGGTTCTTGTAAGGATCTGATTCTCTAATGGATCCTCCTGAATTCTTCCTCAGGACACTGCCAAGTATCTTATAAGATTCTTCTTGTAAAAGTCAAGATTCTCTAACGGCTCCGCCCGTATTCTTCCTCAGGACAGACTGCTAAGTATCTTATAAGATTTCTTTGTGCCGAGTATGCCGAGTATACCAGTCAATATCTCTGTCAAGTAAGGATCCTATCTATTACTACTGCTGAGCAGGATTTTTTTATCAGTCTGTTGCTGAGATAGATTTAGTGAGGGCATTTTTCATGTGCCGGCTTCTTAATGCCTTATTTAACAATGCTCCTAGCTCGGTCATTTCAGATGTGCCACTATTATGACATCATTTTTTGGGGTCACATACTAAAAATCATTTACTATTTTTAGAGCTCTATGTAGATAATTTATCATGGTTTTTTTCAGTTTTTTTCCTATTTGGATGAGCATTCTGTCTCCTAGCAATAAACATCAATTATTTCTGCATCTTCTTGAAGTTGTTTTCTGTTTTTGTAGGGAGTCCATGTGGAAGATGGTACGACAACAATACATGATGAATCATTGCAGTTGATGAAGAATGAATTTTCTAGCTCGGGGCATGGAAAGTTCAGTGGTATGATATATTTTTAACTCTTAATTCTTGCTGGCTTCTTACTTTTGAGATGATGCAACCGTCTTTTTAGAATTGTTCTTCCATCACATGCATATGTTGTCATAATTTCCTTACATGGTTCCTTTTTTCCTTCGTATTTCGGTCAAGATTGAAATTTCTTGGTTCCTTTATCAGGGTAATATTAGTTGTCCTAATGCAACAAATAAAAACTTGTTATTTGTTGACGGCGCGTCACGACCGACACACGTGTATTCCCGCAGGAGGCGGTGATCTGCTCCCCTGACAGACGATTAGAGTCTGTGGTTGCATCCGGATGATCGATCTGAGTCACTTTTACATTTTACTTTTTTTTTATTTCAAGATGTATTTAATCCCCTCGATCGGTCCAGACAGTTTGAGCCATCTGATTCTGGTGGTTTGATTTTACAGTTTTATACTGCAGTTATTTTTAGGTCTTTATGTAGGCATAGACAGTTCAATTGGCAGACATTGTGGGTTTTGCTAAAGCAGTAACCGCACGGTCTCTTCTTCACTGGTGCGACGCAGAGAGTTTCTCTCGGTCCTGGTGCGATTCCAGGCAGCCGCCTTCCTCCCTAGTGCCCTCTTCCTTACTTCTGCTTCTACCCTGTCCGCCGAACCCCCTTCCGATCCAAAACCCACACCCTGCTCGAATACCGTCGGCCTTTCCCCAGTTGAAATTTCCGCCTTCCTCACTTCTCCAGATAGCCCCTCACCGCCGAAAATTACTCCCCACCACCTCCTCCACCGCCGGACCTCCTGAAGCCCAATCCCCCTCCTACGGCCTTCCAGAAGCTACCCCGCACCATTCATCCCACAACCTCCCCTCCCACCAGCAACCACCTACCCCGCCTCCCTCTACTCTATAATTTCCCTCACCCATTAAACCCCTACCAGTCCAATCCCCTCCCCCCACCAGCCACCCTTCAGGCCCACCAAAGCATAGTTAACCCAGATCCATAGTTCTGAAGCCCTCCTTGCTTGCTACAACCTTGGATGCCCGCCAACAACCGCATTTGCCGCCGTTGCATGCGTGAGTTGTGGTACGAAGTTTGTATTTTCTACTGTTGTTTATTTCGGAACTATACCTGCAATTGTTGTTTATTTTTATTTGTTGTTAGTATCGACGTACGTGTGACTTGCAGGTTTTTTTTGTTTGTGCTTAAAACATTTGCGCCTCACTTGTCTGTGAACATTTATTGTTTTTCTTAATTAAATTTTGTGAACGTTTGTACTCCTGTCAAATTTAAATATAATTCATTACTGTTGTCATTTTGTTCGGACCTCTTTCTTTGCATTAGCATAATAATTTCATTGCATATGAGACTGCATTTAGAGCATTCACTTCGAGTCATCCCCACCACTGCATCACTTGTATTGTGATTTTAGCTCGTTTGCTGCAGCGATACAAGTGCAACACACTGCTGTTTTTTAAACGCCATGTTAAACATCAATTTAACACTAGCAGTGGCAAAATAGAATTTGTACAAAAGCTGGATTTCCTCTTCTTTTCCCATCGTGGGTCATGGGCCACGGGCCACGGGCCACGATCAATTTTCAGAAATCGATTTTTCAGCCTTTCGCATGGAGTTCCTGATTCTTCCGCCTTTCGCTCTCGATTTTTTCCCACGGGGCCCGAAGAAGCTCTTTCTCATTTCTAAAAAAGGCAAAATCAACTCGTTAATTCATCCTCCATTTTTGTTGCTTCATCGTCAATTTGTGCTGATTTTTTTAAAAAACTTGATACATTTCTGCACTTTCATGGTCGTTTTGTCTGTTTTTTTTAAACCTATTCATTTCTGCTGGAACCCTCTCCTTATTCGTCGTTTAGGTCTATTTTCTTCAAAACTTTTGTCAGTAAACCTGGAGTTCCAGGTTTACGATTTCAACCTGGGTGGAAGAATTTGAAAATAGTATAAAAATGGAAATTTCAGAAACCTAACTCCATTTCAGCATGATTAGTTTCCTGTATTGCTAAAAATTTGGTGGAAGAATTTCTAGCTTCATTCTGGAATGATTGTATTACTGAAATTTGTGCTTCACGATTAGTTTTCTGTATTGCTAAAATTTGATTGTTTGGAGCTTGATTTCTAGCTTTCTTGTATTGCAGGAATTTGATATGGAGTTTTATTTTGTTTATGATGACAAATTTTCTTGTTCATAAATTTTCTCACCGCAGTTTCTTCCAAATGGTTAAAAATAGTTTACAATTTCTAAACAACATTGAGAAATTTGCACTTGCATACAGTTTCACTGATTTTTGCACCATTTTTTCACCACATCTTCCCACCACTGAGTCTTTGTTTGGCTTGGCTGCAGCGATGGGAGAATCAGTGGTGAGAAAATTTGCTTTTTTGCAGAATGGTGGGAAAATCTGCAAAGCTGTTTGGAAGTACAGATTTCTCGGTGTTGTTCAGAAATAGAAAACTCTTTCAACTGTTTGGAAGAAACAGTGGTGGGAAAAGCTGGGATATTTTTTCATAAAGTTAATAAAAACCAAATTAAAAATGATAATATTGAATTGTTATACATACAAAATTAAAATCACATATCATAACCAAATACATTTGTCCTCCAACATTGACGTACATCACAATCTTCTACGAATTTTGAATTTGATCTGCTATGAGATCTTGTAATTCCGCCATAGCAGTTGACGTAGACCCTTCGGTGTTAACAAGATCTATGTTTGGATCGGCTTTACTTAGGTTTTCCCCTGTTCCATGCTCGTAAGCTTTGGGATATACCAAATTTTCATCTTCATCACATGGACCAAACTGTAGATCAACGTGTGAAGGATGTCGTCATATGTAGTTGTGTAGAGCCATTGTTGTCATCACAATTACACATTACTTTGAGAATTTGTACGGTGGCATCCCTCATAGGATACTCCATCTTTTTTTTTCACACTCCAAATGTTCTTTCAATTACGCTTTGAAGCAAAGAATGAGTTTTATTGAACATTTCACGCCGTCCTTCAATCGATCTTTCACCCCTTGTAAAGTCCGGCAAGTGATATCTCGTTTCGGGATATGGCTTCAGTAATCCATTTTGTAATGGATAACGCGCATCCACTAGATAATATTTTCCTACATTAACAAAATAAATTACAGTTCATATATTTTTTACATAACAATTTGCAAATTAGAAATTTGTTGAAGTTGCACCTTGAGGTGGATATGAGAAGTTACATCTTGGATCCCTGTATGTGCGTTGAAATATGTGACTATCATGAGCAGAGACTTCCCATCCAGGTACCATATAGGTGAAACACATGTTGAAATCACATATAGCCATTATATTCTGAGTTGGAGTACCATGACGGCCAATATATGACACTTGTTGGTGCATAGGAATACATGCATCAACATGTGTACCATCGATCGCTCCAATACAGTCACGAAAAAATAGCATATAACGTTCATCATGCAAAATATGAGATGGAATCACTCTAAATAATCTGTCTTTTGGAGCAATAACTTTCAAAGATAAACTAGTAATTGCTTTAAGACCCATAGAGAAAAACCTACTAATTGTTTCAGTTGAGTGTTGAAACCTCTCAGTTATCACTCGAATCGGCTCGTTGTGTGCCAAAATATATAAAGTAACTGCCAACACCTCCCGTGACGGTGTTCGTTGTGAGCCTTTAAATCCATGTGACCGCTCCAATACTTTTAGCAAGTCAAAAAAATCTCTTTGGACATACGGAACATGTTATGAAATCGCACTAGATGACCAGAAATTAGCTCACATAACCATTTATGACATGTTTGTTTTGTTGTCATGCACGGTATCTTGTCGCAACATAATGAAACATATTCGTGAATCAAACAAACTGATGAAGCAAGTATATTGGCACGACATACATAATGATTCTGTCTATCCAATTGATGATTCAACATCAACTCATATTCCTCATCTTCAGATAACTTTGGCTCCGCTGGCTCGAATATTTTCAACAAATTGTGTACAAAAAAAGTTCTAAAATAATCAAATGGCAAGTACACTACCATAAACACAAAAACATCCAAAATGATGATAAACTGAGTACAATACAATGAATACAAAAACATTCAAAATGAGCAACATAAATAGTTCTAAACAAGATCCAAAACATTGTTCCAAAATAAAATGTCTCGTAACATAATTCGAAAATACAGCCCAACAAAGTTCTAAATCTGAGTACTCCCAATGCTTTGAGTGTATTGATTCTTCAACCAAGTTATCCTTTTATGTTTTGGTAGTTTTAGGCTTCGTTTCGTTTGGCTTTTTGCTCCGGCGACGGGAGGAGGGCTTTTGGAACCGGAGGGGGGAGGCTGTGGTTGGAATCCCTCCGTTTTCCTCCATTTCCCATGGCGCGGCGGGTGCAAACGGAGCAAACGCCATCGCTGGCCATTTGGTTACCCGCCGTGCGGCGGCGTTTGCCCCAAATGGAGAGTTCCAAACGATGCGCCAAACGAAGCCTTAAGAATGTGGCTCGAGTCACAATTGACAAAAGAAACACGGTGGCAAAGTCGTACAAGTCTGGATCACCCGAAATCTCCTCATGCTTTTCTAGCTCTTCAACTGCTTCATCAAGAAGAAAAACACTAAGAGGAAGGATTGGTGCAGACATTCTACTACCAACTGAACGTGAGGATTCAACTAGATCATCCACGCGTGATAGTATTTCCTGCTTCATGTCAGTATCTTTCTTTTTTCGTTAATCTAATTTTTTAGGTATGTTATCCTTGGGCAATGTTATCAAAGTTAGGCACAAAGGATCTACTATTTTCAGCATCATTATCTTCATCCCCGACTACTGCTTCCTCATTCAAAAAAATAGAAGGCATTGACCCAGTTACTGGAATCCAAACATTATCCCCTGAAGCAACAACCTGGTTAAACATCCTATCGAGCTTCTCCTCTAACTCAGGAGCAATTCCTGAATATCGAAATTTTTTGGCCATAAGAATCATCTACATTAACAACAATATTATATGTTATTATAAGCAATCATTAGAATTGGACAAACAAAATGAGAGATGAAAAATAACCTTTATTCGCTCTTGCCGCCATTTCATCAGAAGCATCTATTATTTTTTAAATAGGGTCCCAACCCAAGCCAGTCTCTCCTTTTTTTCAATTCCCTCATAATTTACACTCTCGTTTTAATTGATCTCATTTGTTTTTCAGCTAAGCACAATCATATAATAGCTCGGTACGTTCTTTGAATTTCATTACCAAATTCTTCCACCCATCTTTGCTGAAGTGGGTTGTTAGTCTATTACCTAATTCAATCTCATGAATACACGGGTCACAATAAAAAAGGACATGAGAGGATTCCCAGTTGGCGGAAATTCCTTCTTCCTTAGGTTTACCCATAATCTATGCACATACAAAAAAACGGACGATATACATTAGTTGGACTAACACCAATGGATCTACCACCATGGATCTACAAAAATATGTGAAGACTTGGCTATACAAAATCCGACCACCATGGAAAAACAAAAACTAGATAATACTATTAATTTACAATAACTACCACCAAAGATGTACAACAACGAAGGTTCTAAAATGAACATTTGAGCCTACGCAACATTTGGATGTACAAAAATTATGGTTATACAATAATCTGTCAAAAATAGAGGAGAAGGCCATGAATCCGCTATTTTCCGAAAAAAAATCATTCAAAAATTAATCAAAAAATGCCATGGATTTACAGCTATTTTCCGAAAAAATCTACACACCATTCATAAAAACTGATGTGAACTAATGTATTTGTAGAAAATCGGTCAAAAAATGCCCTAAGAAAGATGATCTATAAAAAACTAAACATTAGCAGGAGGATCTTCCGAAATGCACAAAAATGGGAAGGGGAAGGAAATACCAGGGAGAAGGAGAAGCTATCCACTGCGTAGAGCCGTCGGGGAGCACCGTGCACCAGTCGCGAGTGAGGAGAGTGCGTCGTGCTCTGTCGAGGTGGGAGGACGATGACTGGAGTTCGTCGGCGATAGAGGAGAAGGCCTCCAGGGGGAATGTCGCGCGCGGGGAGGGACAAATCGCGGAAACCCTAACAGGCGGAGAGGGAGGGGGAAGTCGCGAACAGGCGTCTATCGGGAAATAGATTTCTAATCGCGCGTGGGGAGGCACGACCGGAATAGAGGTAAAAATCATGAATATTTTGAAAATCTATTTAGCCACCGCTCCATCCAAATAGCTGTTTGGCGCGACTTTTAAAAAATCTTCAGTCCACAGCACCAAAATCGTGGCGCCAAACAGAGTCTGATTCTCCCATCGCTGCTGCTTGTGTAGTCGAGCCAAACAGAGCCTTTAAAATTACAAACCAAGACTATAAAATCCGAGATGCACACATTTGACTTCTTAATTCAGTTTCCTTTTAAATTTTGAGATTGCATGGTCATATTACCAAATTTGTCCTTACATTCTTTCTATTCTCATATAACTTTTTGTTATGGATATTCGCGGCGAGCGTGGCACAGACCGATGAAGGTGGACCGGGCGCGTCGGGAGCGGCTTCGACCGGCGAGGACGACCCAGGCAGGGTCGGCGCGGAGGGATAGTTAATATTCAGTTTATGTTTTATGTTATGTTATTTTATATTTCTTGGTATTGACACTCCTCTATAAGAGGGGCCGATTTGTACTTGTAATGTATCTTGAATGAACGTTGTGTTTTCCCTTTTCCCTTCAATCCTAATGCCTCGTCCTCTCTTTCTCTTCCTCTTCTCTCTAATGCTGACACCTCTCCCCTCTACCGCCGGATTCCCTAGTTCGTACCAAACTGGCCTGACCTGCCGCTCTGCCCATCGTTGGCCGCTGGTTGATTTTTCGTTGTCGATCTCTCTGCATCTGCCGTTTCTGCGATCCAGACCCACGTCCGTCATTTCTGCGATCCAGTCCTGCGACTGACGTTCCGTCGACGCGCTTGTGCCCTCGTCCTGTCAGCGATCCGTTCCGTGCGTTCAGCCTACGATCTATTCCTGCGATCTGTTCCCAACCGATGCACCGTTCCACCGACGTGTCTGATCCAACCCGTGCCCGCGTCCCGCCTGGTTCGTCGTTCCGTGCCGGTCCCGACCCACCTGCATCGCAGCGCCCTGAGCACTAGCTACCGCCATGGCCCCTACGACCCGGTCCACTGTCAAACTGCCGTCGGAGGACTCCACCGAGGCCCTCCTCCGCCGCGTTGCGCCCAAGAATCCATGGTGGCCTCAATGCACGCATCCATTCTTGCCCTTCACGCGAAGTTCGACGCACTCCAACCCACTGCTGCCTCTTTCGTGAATGGCTCCGCATTCCCGGCCGCCGGCGCGTCCATCCTCGGAGCAGCGCCTCTCCCTTACATTGGGGACTCCGCGCCCCCGCCGCTTCCCAGCCGCCCCGCGCTTGCTTTGGACCTCCCCACTTTTGACAGGGTGGACCCGATTGAGTGGATTGCCAAAGCAGAGCAGTACTTCGACCTCCACCATACTCCCGAGCAGGATAAGGTCTCTACTGCCGTCGTGGGCCTCGACGACTCCGTTCTTCATTGGGCTCGGTGACTCACACAGTCCAACTCGACGATCTCTTGATCGGAGATTAAGCAGGAGATGATCCGCCGCTGTGACAACCGTTATTCTTGATCCGCCATCGAACGGTTGTGTGGAGTCCGCCAAGCCGGTGCATTGGATGATTATATCGATGAGTTTGTGGTCCTCGTTACCCATGTTCCGGGCTTACCGCTGGATCATTATCTTGGCTTCTTCATGCAGTGCCGCTTACCCCACATCCACTCTCGGCTCCGCACTCACCACCCCCGGACGGTTTCCGATGCCCTCGACATGGCCCGCCTCGTGGAGGCGGATTTGTCACCTCGACCACCTTCGTCGTCACGCGAACTTCTGCCAGGTGGCCGACTGTGGCAGACCGTTACTCCAGAGACACCAGCTCCTCGGCCTCCTCCAGCCGCTCTGCCTGGCCGACCGACCCCTCCTCAGCGATTCTCCAACCGTGAGCTTGATGACCCCCGTCGAAAGGGGTTGTGTTTCTGTTGCCTTCAGCCTTATTCTCCTACACACGTCTGCGCGGTCAAGGAGTTCTGCGCCATCATCGGCGACGTCGACCTTGAGGTTACCTTGACTGACTTTGAGGCCCAGGAGCTTTCGCTGGAGGATACCCCTCTCGACTCCACCGCAGCTACATACCACCGGTTGGAGCTATCTAACACCTCGACGGGTGGGATTTCCGGCTAGCAGACCATGCAGCTTCCGGGCACACTGCGAGATCGTCTGGTCATCATCATGGTGGACAGCGGCGCAAGCCATAACTTCATCTCTGAGCACTTGGTGCAGCAGCTCCGCCTTCCTCGGGTTCCCTCCCCGGATATTGCAGTCCGCATGGGCAATGGGTGTCATCGTCTGACTCAGGGTTGTTCTACTGTCGTCTCTCTCTCTATAGAGCCCTATTTCGTGACCGTGTACTTCTACATATTTGGCTTAGGTGGCTTCGACGCCGTGCTGGGAGTGACTTGGCTCCGCACGCTCGGCGAGGTATGCGCCAATTGGGAGACTATGTCCATGCAGTTCCTACACGAGGGACAACCATGTTACCTCGACGGTGACTCTGTCATCCTACGTTCTCTGATCTCCCTCGGCACGATCCAACAGCCCACAAACGTCGGTTTCTCTGCGAGGGTCCACTCGGGCCCGTTCGTTGTGCCTCCTCCGACGAACTACCAAAAGCTTCCTTCGACGCGCGCCGATGTCACCCAGCCTCTGACAAGGTTTCCACCAGCCCAACTGCCTTTGGCTTCGGAAGAAAGACGGCAGTTGGCGCCGAACTACACAGCCAAGCTACTTGGTCGCTGGTACCACCTTCAGGGGGACTCTGACCCATAGGAGGGCCCGGTTGCTGGGACTTACCGTCTGGAGTCCGAATTCATGGGTCCTTTCCAGGATCACTGTTGTCGCCACCACTCGGACTACTGCCTTGGAGACGAGGTATATTTTCCAGACAATGGCATTGTTGCGGATATTCGTTGCAAGCGTGGCACGAACCGTTGAAGATGGACCGGATGCGTCGAGAGCGGCTTGGATCGACAAGGACGACCCAGGCGGGGTCAGCGTGGAGGGATAATTTATATTCAGTTTATGTTTTATGTTATGTTATTTTATATTTCTTGTTATGGGCACCCCAACTCTATAAGAGGGGATGATTTGGACTTGTATTGTATCTTGGATGAATGTTGTGATTTCTCTTTTCCCTATAACCCTAATTCCTCCCCCTCTCTTTCTCTTCCTCTCTACCGCCAACACCCCTCCCCTCTACCGCCGGATTCCCTAGTTCGTTACCACTTTCTTAGATGGTATTTTTACCCATACATTTCTCTATCATGTTTGAAAATCCCTGGTTCCTAAGGTCATGAAATATAGGAATCTTAATGCAGTATTAACGACTCTTTGGGCTCATGACCACCTCGCTAAGCATCGTCTCCATAGTCTAGCATGCATTATTTTCTATGTAGCTATAGTGACATTTTTGTAATTTATGCACTCCCACTCCTGCCTATATAGGGTGTGAAGGGGAGTATCTTAGATCTTGGATCGTTGTCTTGTAAGACTCTCATAGGAGAGATAAGCTCTTAAACGGATCCTGCCCAAAAGATTGGGTATTGAATTTGCATTTGTGGAGAAATACAAAAATTAGAGAATAAAAATAATTCCTTAATTAATTTCTCACTTTTTATATACAACTAAATACATGACTTGTACATTTATAGGATGAGAAAAATACACGATACTTTCATTATAAGGTGTGAGACTAAAGCTTAAGGAGGATAATGGGCTCTTGTTGGGCCTTACGACGGGCCTTAGTACAACTTTATTTAGCACTCCCCACAAGATGGAGCATACAGATTGTAGGTACCAAGCTTGGACAAGAACAATTAATAAAGCGGACTAGATAGGGCTTTAGTAAGAAAGTCAGCAATTTGCTCCGCAACAAGAACATGTTTCAACTCTAATTTTTCAGTTGAACCTTCTCCCGAATAAAGTGAGAATCAACTTGGCAATATGAATAGCAGCTGGACTATTGCAAAAGAGAGTGACTGGAGATGAGAGTTTGACACCCAAATCACTCATAAGGCTTTCCAGTCATGTGAGCTCTGATACTACAGATGATCGTGCAACCACAGACTGCTTCTTGATGCAATAGGTGATAAGGTGTCCACCAAAGTACGTACAATATCCACAGACTGCTTCTTGCTGTGTCAGGTGACAAGGTGTCTACCAAAGTATAAACAATAGCCACTTGTGGAACGACAATCATCCATAGAGCTGGCATATTCAGCATTAAAGTAGGACCACACAACTCTTACTAGAATGAAGGGGGATAAGATCCCAAGTCTGATTGGCCCAAAGAACAGTCATTTCCTCATCCATGACCGCTTGTCACTCTAATGCATAAGAGCCTTTTGGATAAAGTTAAAGGTGGAAATAAAAGATAAAGAGGTTGCAAATTGGTGAAGTTCCGGATAGAGGCGATGTAAGGACACATAATTGGCCAATGGGTGAGCGGTATACACTGGTGTCAGATCTTCAGGCTGTGCCATATCATTATTAGAGGGTAACTCTCGTGGGGCATCAAAACGAGTTTGGCGATGAGTTTACACATGAAGTAGAGGTGGTTTGGAGGGTATGGTGGTTGGAGTTGGTAAAAGTGGTGGAAGTTGTTTAGTAACAGGGACGATAGGGCGTGGAAGTGTAGGAGGAGGTGCTGGAGGAGACATAGTGAAAGAATGAAAAGGCTGGTCTTCGAGGAAGGTCACACCAATAGATGTGACCACCTTGTGATCGACGGGAAAATAACATACATATCCTTTCTGAGTGCGAGTGTAACCAACGAACATATATTTGGTGGCATGAGCTGCAAGCTTGTCAGTAGAGTGACCATGGTAATGAACATAGCAGGTGCAACCGAAGATGCGAGGCAAGACTGGAAAGGGGACTGTATTGAGAAAGAGAAGACTAAAGGGAGTTGCATAGTTGAGATTTGAGGAGGACATGCGATTGATGAGATAACATGTTGCAGATACCGCAAAATGTCAATAAAGCTTGAGAACCTGCATTTGAAACATAAGTGAGCGGCCTCAAGAATATGACGATTCTTGCACTCAGCCACACCATTTATTTGAGGGGTATAAGCACATGAGCTTTGGTGGATGATCTCAAACTTAATACGGTGATTACTAAATGCATGACTTGTGTATTCACCCGCATAGTCGGTACGAATTGTTTTAATTGAGCTGAAAAATTGTGAAGTAATAAATGCACAAAATACATGAGTTAGATCAGAACAATTGTGAAGTAAGTACAACCATGTCATGCGAGAGTAGTCATCAATAAATATAAAAAAATAATGATAACCAGACACAAAAGTTGTTTTATACGAGCCCCAAATATCAGAGTGCACTAAATCGAAAGGAGCATTGTTCCGATTCTGATGAGGGGGAAAAAGAACGATATTTTTTTGTCAAAGATATAAGACTCACAGGTAAAGTAAGTGAGAGACAGATCTGGAAGAGCTTTCTTGAGAATTGGGAGAGGTGAATTCCCAAGACGTCGGTGCCAATCAACAAAGGTAACATAGGAGAGAACTGTGTGAGAAACATCCAGAATGTAGAGCACGTTAAACAGTCATCATTTACCAATGATATTCTGCGTCCGTCGATCCTGCACAACAGAAGAAGAAAAGGAGAGCCCAAAACATATAGAACTGAGCAAATGGAGATAAATGAATTAGGAGACATTTCAGCAAAATCACAAACAGGGGCGGTGTCGTCATTGGCCACTGTGATAAACTTGGGATGTGCAAAGTCCAAGTACTGAGTAGGTTTGGTGGAGTAATATGGTGTGTGACACTGGAGTCCACAATCCAAATTTTACTACGGGAGATACATGCAATACATTCATGGAAATAGAAGCAATAAAGCCAGACGTACGCCTGATTAACCCCTAGAGATGCTGAAGTTGGGTGCGCACGAAGTCAATGTCGCCGCGGGTGGTGGAAAACACATCAATCGCAATGGAGGCATGGTGTGACGCAAACATGTCATGCTTATGATATCATGTTGTTTCAAGATGTCCATCATGACCACAGTGAGTACACTTAAAACGAGGCTTGTCGTTGCGACCTCTACCCCGAAAGGAAAAAAACTTTTAGCATCAACCCATTTTGATACCATGTAGAGAAATACAAAAAATGAGTGAATAAAAATAATTCCTTTATTAACTTCTCACTTTTTATATACAACTAATACAAGACTTTACATTTATATGATTAGAGAAATACACAGTACTTTCATTCTAAGGTGTGTGACTAAAACTTAAGAGGATAATGGGCTCTTGTTGGGCCTTACGATAGGCTTTAGTATAGATTTATTTAACAACATTGATATATTGTATCTTGATTCATATTATTCTAGTTGTTGTTCGTATCAATTGGTTTGACGTGCTTATCAATTAGGGCTCAATTTTGGGCCCTCATCTACCCTGTCTCTTCGGCCCTTATCAATCTACGTAGGCCGCACTGTAAGATCGATTTTTTTACATATGATTGCTCCGTCTTCCATCATCAACGTGATCACAGTCTACCTTGTTCTTCTTTGGCGATCGTTATCTGTTGTACAAACGTCAATTGCACTCTCTGACAACTACGTAAATTGCTAGTCTCCAGCACCGCGCGCCATTAACTTGTCCATGAACCCTTATTCTGTATTGACAATGGCGATTCCTACTTGATTTCTCCTCAATTCCATTGTGCGCTTGCAGCGACTGCCCCTGACTTCCTCCAACGACACTCCTAGCATTGTATCGGCGTCCAACATCCGTACATGCAGACATCATTACAGTTCTGCTTGCATCATATCTTCTCTGAAATCTTTCTGGTATGTCATACTCTTAAATCCTCCAGTTCATGCTCAAGACTCGTTCAATGGTCCTGCACCGATGAGAACGCCTCTGCTTCATCCTCCATCGATTCCACACGCTTGGATTACTTCGAAGCTCATTTAGAAGATATCATACTCCGCGTGCTCGCAACATCAAAAGACACCTGCACCCTGTCCATGTCGCCCCCCCTGCCGACCCGTTATTGACTATATGGGGTTTCTACACCCTATCAAATACATTGCCCAACCCATCTCTGTCGTATTGAGATTCTGATGTTCGACGACATTGACACCCTAGGTTGGAATACCCGCGTCGAACAATTTTTCAACCTCCAGTCCACCCCCTACCAACCAGAATCCCCATGACGATTATCTACATGGAGAATTCTACATTCCACTGGATGCGTTGGACACACTCATAGTCTACACTTAAGGAAGAACTCCTCCCGTGACTACTACATGCACTAAACAAGCAATACATACTAGCACCTCAGCTCCATTCTCTAGTTTGACAATGTTATTAACTACATCTCTAAGTTCATTGAGATCGCCACACATCACTGGGCTCTCTGCAGACCATTACATGGGGTAGTTCCTAAGATATCTACAACCCCAATCTTCGCTTGTGCCTTCATGTCCACGACCCATATACTATGTCCCGCACTAGGGAGCAAACTCATTTCCTCATTGAGTAACTCTACACGCCCTCCTCAATTCGGCCTCCCATCAGCTACTGTCACCGCCGACACCTCAACCACCACTCCATTGATTGGATCCCTCACCTCTACTTGGACCTCCGTTGATTGGTCCATTTCCGATGGTACCCCCACTTTCCCTGCTTTTATCTATTAGGAGTACCTGTTTTCGTTGCCAACATTCATACTTGTCCATGCACAAATGTGCTCTTAGGGATTTACACTTGCTGATTGGTGCTAAAGATGACTCTGACTTCACTGATTTGGATATGACTCTGACTTCACTGATTTGGATATTTGAAGCTCGTGGATGTCCCTTTCAGTCCTCGACCTTGAGGAGTTCAATTTGTGGGGCGGAAATATTGATACAAATTCAACTCTCTGGCCCCATTACAGCCTCACCAAGCACCGTCATCATAGTCTAACACATGTTATACTATATAGAGCTTTAGTGGCATTTTCATAACTTCATGTATGCCCACTCCTACTATAAGGAGGTGGAGGGGTGCCGCGTAGATCATCTTGGATCATTTTGTCTTGTTAGACTCTCATAGGAGAGATAGTCTCTTAGAGGGATTGGATATCGAGATTGCCTTTATATGTTGTATCTTGATTCGTTTAGTCTACTTTGTTGTTTGAATCAAGTACACATGCACTTCTTCATTTGGAGCACATGTTAAATTAAGAGTTTTGGTTTCATTTTTTCTTTATTTAGTCATTTGTTTTTTTCTCCTTTTGTTTGATCCTGTTCTTTTCTATCAGAGTACAGTACCACGGAATCATCAGATGATGTTGAAAAACAAGAACTTGAGGAACTTTCTGATGAAGAAGAACCATGCTTCTTTGACACGAAGGAAAGTTTCAGTGACTTAAGTGTAATAGGTGCATCTCCTGTAATGGTCACAGAGCATACAGACGAGATATGTAGCATTGAAGATCACACAGTTGGTAGAGAGATCATGATAGATGTTGAGACAAACATTAAGCATTTTCCCAAATTTCCAGAAGTCGAAAGGCGCAAGAAGTTGCCAGATCCTGTTGAAAAGGAGAAGGGCGTTAGCCTTTGGTCAATGATCAGAGATAACGTTGGTAAAGATCTCACACGAGTATGTCTTCCAGTTTACTTCAATGAGCCTTTATCATCACTGCAGAAGTGCTTTGAGGATTTGGAGTATTCACATCTTTTGGATAAAGCATATGAATCTGGAGCGATGGTAATAATCTGACTTCAAGATGCTCTTTTTCAATTTGTTTTTTTTTTACTATCTTGGAGAACGATAATGATTCCTTGTATGTTTTGGCCAGTCCTTTTAAAACACGAGATTCATCAAATTTCAAGTTCAAAATAATGATAATAGTCATTACATTGCAGTCTACTTTTCATTGTTAACATGGTCTTAAAAGTTAAAATGGTGGGATCAACAAAAAGCTTATGACTCATGGTGTGATTGTATGTACATGATAGTAGTAAAATGAAGACAAGATTTTCATCCTGGAAAATTATGTACAAATAAGCTCTTAGGTTTCTAGAAGGGTAAAATAATTGTATTTTTTGAAATTCATTATTTGGTGTAGGTATAGGGAAATGATTCATAATCCTATGTGCCCTAAATAGCTTAAAGGTTGCTCGATCAGGTTTTGATCCTATCCTTTTACATAGCTATTCCTCAATCTGGACAGGGCAGTGAAAGCTAGAGTGATCCTAAGATTCTGATGGCAGATGGTGTTAACATAGTATAAACAGTGTTATAATTACTTTATTTTTTACTCATGTTATACTGTATTGCCCTTGTTGGTCCTCCCTCCTATATATAGAAGAGAGCCTCCTCTTAAATGATAACATACCAAAATATTTCTCTTCAACATGGTATCAGAGTCCGTGATCCTGGTGCCCTCGCCATTGTTTTCCGCTTCCGCCGTTCTCGCTCAACTCGCTTCCGCCAACCCGAGTCTTCCTCGTTTTCTTTCTTCTGTTTCGCTCAGTTCCTTCCCGCTAGCCAGCGCTGGTCCAGCCTTGTTCCGCTTTTCCCTCCAGCCTTGTCTCGCTCCTCCACCGTCTGGTCCCTCCAGTGTTTCTTCCTCTCCCAGCAAGTGTCGGTCGACCCCGCCTTTTCCTCTTCCCACAAGCGTTAGCGCCTGTCTTCCTCAGCCTTCGCATGGCTGCCCGAGTTCTTTTTACACCGGATTTATGCAGGGAAAGCTTCTCCGGCGTCTGTTTCCCCTTTGCGTAGGGATGTCTATTCCTCTCTTTGCGTGATTGCGCTCCTCCGGGCTTCTCCTCTTTCTATGAGTGAGATTTCTCTCAATTCGCAACCTGTTGTTGTTCTTTTACCTCGCACGTGATTGTGATGTCGGGAAATGGTGAAACTTCGGATGTCTCCTTCGGCGGGAGTGCTCCTCCAGATTCTCTGCCTTCTACTGGATCTCTTTGTGTCGCTCATGATCACGGGACTCTTCAGATCTCTTTGTGTATGAGACCAATTATCTTTCGTGGGTTCGTTCTGTTACTTTGGCCCTCAAGAGCCGTCGTCTGTTTGACTACCTCAGTGGTACTACTAGGGCACCTACTCCTACCTCTCCAGATTGGCCATAATGGGACTTTGAGAACTCATTGGTATTGTACTGGAGACTATTGCATGCAACTACCTCTTTCTGGACACTGCGGACGACATTTGGAAGCGTGTCACGATTACCTACTCTTGTCGTGGCAATGCGGCTCAGATTTTTCAGTTGCGGGGACAGATTTTTCTTTTGTGTCAAGGGGATCGTCCTCCCATTGTCTACTAACTGGAGTTTACCCAGCTTTACCAAGAGTATGATCATTTTAATTCGCTTACTCTCCTCTCCCCTGAGGATGAGTTGTTGATCCGTGCCCGGGAGGAATGCAACCGGATCTTTGAGTTCCTTCATGGCTTCCACGTGACAAGGAGAATTTGACATGTGTTTATTGTGGGAAAGTCCGCCATACTCGGGACACTTGCTTTAAGCTTCATGATTTTCCCTCTCCTCACGGAGGTCCCGCTCCTCGTGGCGGTCATGGCTATGGTCGCAGTCTGGGTCGACCTTCTCCGTCTTGCTGGTCTCATCTCTCTGATGTCGTTGTTGATTCTGCTCCTTACGGAGGACCGGTTGCCCCTGAGGTTCCTTCTACCCTCTCTGCTGAGGAGATTTTTGTTTTCCGTCGCTTCATTCTTGGCCACTCCTCCGAGTCAGCCAGCTCCTCATATGCCCATCAGGGAGTTCTTAGTGCTCACTCCTCCACCGCTTGCTCTTCCTCCCAATGGATCATCGATTCTAGCGTTACAAACCACATGACTGGTTTTGTTACAGGTTTTATTTCTTATACTCCTTTGTCCGGTAGGGACAAAGTGAGCATTGCTGATGGATTCCTGTCTCCCATTGCCGGAAAAGGATCCATTTCTTGCTTCTCCCTCACCCTCTCTTTGGTACTTAATGTGCCTTAGTTTACCCGCAACCTGCTTTCCATTATTCACCTTACTAATTCTATGGATTGCTCTGTAAACTTTTCTCCTCCTCGTGTGTCTTTCAGGAACTAAAGACGGGAAAGGTGATTGGCTCTGGTAAACTACGTGATGGCCTCTACCTGTTTGACCCCTCCAGCTCCGCCTCTGCTCCGACGGCTCTTTCTGCTGCTCAGACCTCTGTAGACCTCTAACATTATTGCCTATCTAAATGTGATCCTTCTCTATCTACTATGCATCTCTTATTTCTGCATATGTCAAATGTATCTTTAAATACTTTTAAATGTGATGTGTGTGTTCTTGCTAAACATCATCGTGCTTCTGTTAATCATATATCTACTCCTAGTGCTTTTCCTTTTTTTATGTTTCATACTGATGTTTGGGGTCCATGCCCTGTTGCCTCTATTTCTGGTTTTCACCGGTTTGTGACGTTTATCAATTGTTTTTTCGTTGTACGTGGGTCTACTTGATGAAACAGAAAATTGATGTTTTTCATTATTTCAACGTTTCCACAAGATAGTGGCTACTTAGTTTAATGCTACCATTAAAGTTTTGCGCAGTGATGATGACCGGGAGTACGTTGACTCCCCCTTTGAACGTTATCTTAGTGATCAGAGCATTATACTTCAGACATCTTGTGTCTATACCCCGGCTCAAAATGGGGTCGCCGAGCACAAGAATCACCATCTTTTAGAGGTAGCTCGGTGTCTCATCCTGAAGATGCACCTCCCTGAATATTTTTGGGGTGATGCGGTTCTTATTGCGGCATACCTCATTAATCGTTTGTTGATTCGTGTTCTGGGCCACAAATCACCTCTTGAAGCTCTTTTTGTCTCTCCCACAAATCTACTCCCTTGGATCTTTGGGTGTTTGTTTGGTCCATGTGCACCCCACATCCAAACTAGATCCTTGTGCCCTCAAGTGTATCTTTATTGGGTATTCTCCTACCCAGAAAGGATATAAATGTTTTCATCCAGTTTCTAGAAAGATCTTCGTTACTATCGACGTCACGTGTTGGGAGTCTGAGTCCTACTACAAGTCCTCAATTCATGGGGAGTCTCACCCAATGGATGTGAGTTCTCTTCCTCTTCCTATTCCTCCTACGATGACTATTCCCACTCCTCCTCCTGTGACCGCTCCTATGACCGCTCCTCATGGGTCCACTTCTATGACCGCTCCTCTTTTACAGGTGTATACTCCGCGGAAAAGGGGTACACGTACATTAGCATCTTTCAGTCTACCTGCTCCAACATCAGACCCTTCTTTGGGCTCTCAAGGTAACTCTACTCAACATTTGATGCCCCACTTTGTGTCCTACAACTCATTATCTCTCTCACATGAACTCTTTATTGTCGCTCTCTCTTCTATTTCTATCCCCTCAGCTTGATAGGATGTTATTGCTCACCAAAAGTCGTAGGATGTTATACGAGAGGAGATGTTGGCCCTGAAAAAGAATTACACATAAGACTTGGTCCCCTTGCCACCTGACAAGACTGTGGTACGATGTAAGTGTGTGTTCTCCGTCACGCAGAACTCCGAAGGTGTTGTTGAGCGGTACAAGGTTCGGTTGGTAGCTAGGGGCTACACCCAGACCATGTGGATTGACTACCAAGAAACTCTTGCACTTGTGACGATGATGAATTCTATAAGAGTTTTGCTCTCATGTGATACCCGCAAAGAGTGGACTTCGACTCAGTTAGATGTGAAAAATGTGTTTCTTCACGGGGACTTGAAAGAAGAAGTCTACATGTCATTACTGTCTGGTCTTATACTGACAGGATTTGGGGAAGATATACTGGTTGAAAAAAGTCTTATATGGTCTAAAACAATCTCCTCGGATCTAATTTGATTTCATAGAGCTATGGTTGTATGTGGATACTCCCAGAGTAATGTTTATCTTACTTTATATGTTAGACACAAACATGGGAGACTCAATGCTCTTATTGTTTATGTGGATGATATTATTATCACGGGCAATGATACTGAAGAAATTCAGACTCTGAAACAAAGACTGGAAAAAGAGTTTGAAGTAAAAGACCTAGGAAATCTCAGATACTTCCTAGAAATTGAGGTCGCTCGATCGAAACATGGTATATTCATATCTCAGAGGAAGTATATCCTTGACTTGCTCCATTCGTGTGGGTTGAGTGGGTGTAGATCTGCTGACACCCCAATTGAAATCAAACACGAATGGGTAGAGATGTTGGGGAAGTGGTTGCTGATATTACTGGATTTTAATGACTGGCTGATCTCCTTATCTATCTATCTCATACTCATCCGAATATTTCATATGTCGTTGGTGTCATCGGTCACTTCATGCATTCACCCAAAACACGTCACTTAGAGGCTGTCTACCTTATTCTTCGGTATCTCAAGTCCTTTTCTGGAAAGGGTATCCTGTTCTCCCCGGGCAAAGAACTGGCTATTTAAGTCTATATTGATGTTGATTGGGTCGGTTCAGTTGATGACAGGAGGTCCACCTCTTGTTATTGTTCTTTAGTTGACGGTAATTTGGTAACGTAGAGGAGTACGAAATATGTGGTTGTCAGGTCAAGTGTAGAGGCAGAATTCAGAGTTATGGCGTATGGTATTTGCGAAGAATTGTGGATTAAATCCCTTTTAAACGATCTTGACATAAAAACAAAGACTTCGTAAGACTTTACTGTGATAGCAACGCCGCCATTAGCATTGCTCACAATCCCGTCCAACATGACCAAACAAAGCATGTGGAAGTTCATCTCCACTTCATCAAAGAGAATATAGAAAGAGAAGTTGTGAGCACACCATTTGTTCCTTCTTCAGATCAACAGCTAGCTGATGCTCTCACCAAGGGCTTAAGTCAAACCGTGTTCAAAAAGATTATGTGCAAGTTGGGCTTGCCAGATATCACACGCTCAACTTGATGGGGGGTGTTAGAATTACGTTTTTTTACTCATGTTTTACTGTATTGCCCTTGTTGGTCCTCCCTCCTATATATAGGAGAGAGCCTCTTCTTTAATGATAACATACCGATATATTTCTCTTCAGCAAAATATTTTGCAAATTAATCTCAACACCCTCCTGAGTATTCTGTCTTTACCACCATTTTTTTAAGGTTTTCTTTAGATCAGTCAGTGCTGATAAATGAATACATACATAACTTTATTATCCCACACAGATCAATAAAACTGTCGACCTCCATTTCAGACATTTTGAAATTGTGTCAGTGTGATTGAATTCTGCTTGAAGGCCTATCGGGAGAACTTAATGTTTTTTAGCTGGCATAATTTGTATGCAAATTTTGAGTTCCTCCAGGATATTTTTTATTTTTAAGATGCTCTTATTCTCATTTAACTCATAGAGCATCTAAATGAAGAGAGGGAACGAGGAGAAAAAACGAACCTTAGGGTTTCTCCTTTCTTACCCTTCCATTGGGCCGAACCACCATTAATAATCAACCACATAATTTGATATTGTCACCACCTGGTGAGCATAAGTTAGCTTGCTTCATAACCCCCCCCCCCCCCCCCCCCCCCCCCCCCCCCCCCCCTCAAGCTAGCTTGAGGGAGACAGACTTAAGAGATTTGCCGGATACAACTTCGGTAAAGATGTCAACAAGTTGATCATCAGATGGCACAAACACCATAGTAATAGTCTGATTATGAACTTTGTCCTGCACGAAATGGCAATCGATTCCAATGTGCCTTGTCCTCTCATGAAAAACGGGGTTGTTAGCTGTACGAATCGCTGCTTGGTTATCACTGTAAAGGTGCATAGCCTCAGGAATAGGAAAGCCCATTCCCCCACGATAGATTTAACCCAGATGAGTCGCATGTAGTGACAGCAATGACACGATGCTCTGCTTCAGTGGAGGAACGAGCAACAACATTTTGTTTTTTGCTTCTCCAGGCAATCAAGTTGCCACCAACAAAGATAGAATATCCACTAGTAGTTCTCATGTCTGAAGAAGAACCCGCCCAATCAGCATCACAGTAACCGTGGACCTTAAGGTAGCCATGATCTTCATAGACAATGCCCTTTCTGGGATCCTTTTTTAATTATTTGAGAATTCGGAGGACTGCTTAATAGTGATGAACTTTAGGGTTGAGCATAAATTGACTAATTAGGCTAACGACAAATGAGATATCAGGTCTGGTAATTGTCAGATAAATCAACTTTCTCACAATACGTTGAAATTCTGACTTCCTCTCAAGATCAGGAGACGTCTTCTTATGAATGTCATAATTAGGATTCACAGGATTATCCACAGGTTTGGCTCCCAAATATTCAACGTCACTGAGAAGATCTAAAACATATTTACGTTGTGAGATCATAATTTTACCCGCAGATCGAACAATTTCAATCACAAGGAAGTACCGAAGAAGGCCTAAATCCTTGATTTCAAAGGCAGAAGTCAGTTCCTCTTTAACATGAGTTATGTGGCGGTCGTCAGTGCCGGTAATAATGATGTCATCCGCATAAACTATGAAAATAGTGGTACATTCCTCCTTTTTATAAACAAAAACTGAGTGATCAAACGTACAATGAGTGAACTTTAGATGAATAAGTTTGTCACTTAGCTTGGCAAATCAGGCATGAGGTGACTATTTATCAGGCATGTGGTGACTATTTGAGACCATACAAAAATTTCTTAAGGCGACCCCCCATGTCCTTTATTAACATCCATACCAAGAGGACGGGTCATATAGATCTCTTCCTCCAATACACCATGGAGGAAGACATTTTTTACATCAAGCTGGTGCAACGCCCAAGACTTATGAGCAACAATAGACAGTAAGATTTTGACTGAGTTCAGTTTAGCGACCAGAGCAAATGTCTCTTGGAAATCAACTTCATCAATCTGAGTGAAGCCTTTGGCTACCAATCTTGTTTTATATCTATCAAGAGTTCCATCTTGACAAAATTTAATAGTATATATCAATTTGCATTCGACTGGGTGACGACCAGGAGGGGTAGGAACAATTTCCCAAGTCTTCTGATGTTGAAGAGCATCCATCTCCTCCTCCGTAGCCTTTATCCAGTGGGGATTCAAGCTAGCTTTTGAAAAACTATTAGGAATAGAAATAGTGGAAACAGATGCAAGATATGTTTGTAATGAGTGAGACATAGAATGATACCCAACATATTTATCAATAGGATATATAGTCCGACCACTATGAATTTGAAGAGCAGAAGTGGTCTCCTGAGTATTGTTGCTTGGATTTGGCAGAATGGTGGTGAGGTATTCTGGATTCGTAAGCAGCTCGTCGGAGTCAGAGCAATGGGCCGATAGCCTGTGATTCGCGTCCATTGGAGTATTTGTAGGTTTGCTTCCTGAATAGCCAGCATCATGAAGAAGATCCATACAATACTTCCTTTGGGATAATACAAGACCATCAGGCTGTCGTGCAACCTCAAGCCCGAGAAAATACCGTAGGTTACCAAGATCTTTGGTCTGAAAGACGGAGTTCAACTGTTGCTTGGTATGTTGTATCCCTGTAGTATCGTCGCCAGTAATGAGGATATCGTCAACATAGACAAGTAGAATCACTGTTCTGGTTGGCCGATGTCGAGTGAAGAGAGAGAAGTCAGCCGAGCTCCTAGTGAAGCCAATATTGCGGACTACCGTGCTGAATTTGTCAAACCAAGCGTGCGGGGATTGTTTGAGACCATAAATGGATTTCCGAAGATGACAAACCCGAGACTCCCCCGTGGTCTCAAACCCGGGAGGTTGAGGCATATAAACAGTCTCCTGAAGATCACCATTGAGGAAGGCGTTCTTAACATCCAGCTGATAAAGAGGCCAATGACGGTGAACAGCCAAGGATAGAAGAACTCGAACAGTGTTCATTTTGGCCACCGGGGAGAACGTTTCCTCATAATCAAGGCCCTGTTGCTGAGCAAAATCCCGGGCCACAAGGCGGGCCTTGAGACACTCAACGGTGTCATCTGCCGCATGTTTAATAACAAAGAGCCACTTGCAACTAACACATGATTGACCTGCAGGAAGAGGAACTAGATCCCAAGTGCGGTTGGCCCAGAGAGCCTGCATTTCATCTGCCATGGCCGCCCGCCAGCCGGGGTGGTGAAGAGCCTCATGTACAGAAGTAGGAGTGGAGGTAGAGGATAAAGAGAGAGCACTCTGACGGAGTTCCGGAGAGAGGCGGTGAAGAGAGACAAAGTTGGCCATCGAGTGGGCAGTGGAAGCAGTTGTCGGATCCGCAGGTTGCAAAACATCATTAGAGCGGGGAAGCTCTTGTATGGTAGTAGACGAGGGAGGACGTCGAGTGTACACACGAATAACTGGTGGTGTAGGTGGTTTAGGAGGGTTGGGTGGGGAAGGTAGAGGTGGGATGGTGGAAGGGACGGGGATAACAGGTCGCGGGAGAGGTGGCGGAAGAGGAGGGTCAGTAGATGGAGAGTAGTATGACTGATGTTCCAGGAAGGTGACATCAGCAGAAGTGACCACCTTGCGGTCCGTGGGAGAAAAACAAAGGTAGCCCTTCTGAGTGCGAGAATAGCCCACAAACATATATTTAGTGGCACGGGGAGCAAGCTTGTCAGTGGACGGACCAAGATGATGAACAAAACACACACAATCAAACACGCGTGGGGTGATGGAGAAGGTAGGGTGGGAGGGAAAAAGAAGATTGTAGGGAACCGCAAAATTGAGGATAGAGGAGGGTAGGCGGTTAATAAGAGTGCACGCGGTGAAAACCGCAAAATTCCAATATTGTTTTGGAACATTCATCTGAAGCATAAGGGAGCGGGTGAACTCGAGCAGGTGTCGATTCTTGCGTTCTGCAACGCCATTTTGTTGGGGGGTATAGACACAGGAGGTCTGATGGATGACCCCAAACTCCGCACAGAGGTGAGAGAAGGTATGACTGGTGTATTCGCGGGCATTATCGGTGCGGAGGGTTTTAATGGTTGTGGAGAACTGGTTGCGAGTTTCAATAAAGAAGGTCCGGAATACACTGGGTAATTCAGAGCGGTCACGAAGGAGGTACAACCAGGTCACCCGAGAGTAGTCATCGACAAATGTGACAAAGTAGCGGTATCCAAAGACACTGGTAATTTTGTAAGGGCCCCAAATATCGGAGTGAACAAGATCAAAGGGAGCAGGACGCCGAGAAGGATGTGGTGGGAACGTAGAGCGATGATGTTTCCCATAGATACAAGACTCACACGTGAACTCGTGGAAGTACACGTCGGGGAGAGATTTTTTGAGAATGTTGAGAGGAGCATGACCCAGACGACGGTGCCAGTCAACGGAGCTAAGAGACGACAACACCGTTCGAGGATACGGGTTAAGGATATAAAGATCATTCGACAGATGCTCTTTTCCAATGATGGTTTGTGTCTTGCGATCCTGCACAACACATGAGTTAGAAGAAAATATAACAGCACAATCGAGGTCAGCAGTGAGGCGGCCAATAGAGAGAAGGTTGAACGGAGAGCCCGGAACATGAAGGGCAGAGCGAAGAGTAATGAAGGGAGTGAGGTGGATATCTGTAGCACCAGAGATGGGAAGTGTGTCCCCACTAACAACAGTAATGAACTGGGGATGCACAAAGGGCAAGTATTTCGGTGATTTCCGTGATGTAATGTGGTGAGAGGACCCAGAATCCAAAATCCATGATGAGCTGTGAGCAAGGCAGGAGGTACCACCACCGGAAACAGATACCACAGAACCCGGAGGACAGCCGATCATTTTGCAAGGAGACGACCGCAGCAGACAGGAAGACCGCAGCATGCAGCGGCAAGAAACGGCAGGCGGTGCGGTTAGGAGAAAACCGCAGCAGGAGCACACCTCTGGCGAATAAGGAAGGAGACCGGGCGGATAGAAGCAGACCGTACCAAGGTCAAACACAGAAGGCCGCAGCGAGAGGGACAGACCGCGCAGTCACACCAGCGAGGAGGCAGATCGCGACCAAAATGCCGAAACAGAGAGTCCGCACGGTCTGGGTGGACAGCAGCGGTCACAGCACAGGAATCAGTCTGCAGCGGACAGGAGCAGACCGCACGAAGAGAAGGAGAGGCCGGCGGATAAGAGCAAAGACCGCGGGAGGAAGCCGAGCGGCTAGAGGAGAGAGACCGCGACCAAGATGCGGGTGAGACAGAGACAACCCGCACGGTCAGGCAGATCACAGCGGCGAACAGAGGCAAGTCGCGCGGACAGAGAGGAGAGGAGCAGGAGACCGCGACCAAGATGCGGGTGAGAAAGAGTCAACCCGCACGGTCAGGCAGATCCCAGTGGCGAACAGAAAAGAAATCCGCGAGTATAGAGACAAGCGGATTCGGGAAAGCAGAAGTAGGCGAGCGGGAACAAGACCGCAGCGAACAGGAACAGTCCGCAAGCAAGTCAGTCTGCGAACAGACCGAAGCGAAGAGCAAATCGGCGGACTGACGACAGGCCGCTGGCGAGTCCGCAGCGGACAGACAAGAGGGTGACCCCACGGATTAGGAAGGAGGAAAGACTATAAAAGGCAGGGAGGGGAAGGTGGATCCACGGGAGAAGAGCAACACAAGGAAGCAGAAAAGAAGCGGACTGAGAGGGGGCAGGCCGCAGAGGCAAGCGGATAGAGAAGAGCCCGCAGCGGATAGAAGAGAAGAGGGCCCCACGAAGCAGAGAGAAGGTGGCTATAAGAAGCCTGAAAAGGGTGGAACCACGGAGAGGGAGAGGAGAAGCGGAGGCAGAGTTGCAAACCGCAGAGCCCGCGCGGACAGGAGACCGGAGCGGATAGGTGTCCAGGCCCAGGAGCCAAGGTCGCGGATAGACGCGGGTAGGAGAAGGAGGCCGCAGAGAAAACTGCGGACCGGGAGGGGTGGGGGGCGGGCTGGGCGGTTAGAGAAGGGGAAACCGCAGGTGACAGACCGCTGGCTCTGATACCATGTAGAGAAAGCTCCAAACCTTGTATATACTTCTTCAATCAATAATTACAAGTATGAATACATTTATATAGAGGAAGAAGAAAGAGAGAAATCCCAATCTAAGATGTGGGACTAATACAAATAGGGAGAGAAAGAGAGAGAGAAGAGGGAAGAATGGGCCCCTAGATGGGCCTTAAAGTAGGCTTTTCTAACAAGAACATTGTATGATCAGTGTTGGTTTGTTGATATCCCACATTAACCGTAGCCTTTTTAAACTTATCAACCCAGGCTCGAGGAGATTGCTTTAGTCCATACAAGGATTTCTTGAGTCTACACACTTTGTCTGCCGTTTGTTTTGTGTCAAAGCCCGGCGGCACTTCCATGTATACCTCTTCCAACAAATCCCCATGAAGAAAGACATTCTTTATGTCGAGCTAGTTTAGCTTTCATTCCCCATTTGCCGCCAATGATATTAGTGTCTGCACCGTGCTCATTTTGGCGACGGGCGCAAAGGTTTCATCGTAGTCGATGTCGTAAGTCTGGTTGTAACCATTTGCTAACAATCGAGCCTTATAACATCTGACCCTCCGGGTTTTGTTTCACCGTGAAAACTCACTTGCACCTAACTGCTTTTTTTCTTGATGGTAGTGTGTTACGGATCCTCGTTGGGGCAAGACGTACAAGCGCCGCGAGTCTCGCGTAACAACCGCCTAGACCGCCGCGGCGTATCATCCTTATTTTGTTTTCATTTAAGTATTTTGATCCTCATGTTTTAAGCCTTATGAGGAGGGCATTTTAGTATTTTGGGTGAACCGGTTTTTATCCACTTTATAGGTAGGGCTTTGTGTTTTGGGAAGGCGAGAATAAATTAAACCAAAATTATCTCTCTCTCTCTCTTTCTCTTGGTTCTCTCTCTCTCTCCCAATATTTCCCTCATCCGGTCGGTCCGCATCCCGCGTGCCCTAGCTGCCTCTCGCTCGGCCCCCATCACCTCCCTCAGTGATGCCGCATCGCGCCGTGAGGAGCTACTCCTCTGCATCTCCACCATTGCGCACAAGGGATCGAGGAAAGGCTCTTCCTCCCTCCTCCGGGACCTTCCTCTCCACCGGTCGTTGACACGTTCGCAATCCCTAGAACGTAACATCTTGGTATCAGAGCCACCGGTCCTTCCACCGGTCGACGACATCATCTCTCCGCCACTGTGCCCCTCCGACGCCGAAACCCGCCCCGATCCGGTGAGCCCCGACCCGAGCAGCGCCTTCCCGAGCTTCCCGCACCAGATCCGGACGGCAGCCGCCCCGTGCCGCCGCATCCGGACAGCGAGCGGCGCATATTGCTGGACCAGCCTCAGATGGATCTCCGCTTGGCGGAGGTTCTCTCCTCGCCTCATTCACCGGTCTACTTCCTCTCCCAGTTTTTTCTCCACCCCGATTATCTCTCTCCATGGCGGAAGACACCAACACCGACCCAACATTGACCCAAATTTTGGAATCATTCAAATCCATGATGGCGGACAACCACCAAGCTCTCCTCGCCGCGATCTGACCAACCGGCATGCCGCCACCTAATGGGATGGCCTCCGCCTCCTCTCCATCGGTTCCCGAGCAACAACACCACCCTCTACAGACCGAGCTTCCAAGTCGCTCCGACTATTCTACGATGCCACGATTTGTCAAGTTGGACTTTCTGATCTTCGAGAGCCGCGAGGATCCCCTTACTTGGTTGACTCGTTGTGAGCAGTTCTTTGCGGCACAACGTACCTCGTGGGAAGATTGGTTGGGCGTCGCCTCTTTCCACTTGATGGGCTCCGCGCAATTGTGGTTCTCCCAGCTTCATCGGGAGAAACCCCTACTTACTTGGGAGGACTTCAAGACTCAGTACAGCCTTCGCTTCGGGCCTCCACTACGCTCCAACCCCATTGGTGACTTGATTTTCCTGAAGCAATCGGGTTCTATTAACGATTACTTGGAGCAGTTTCAGGTGCTCCTTGCTCGCGCCCCGCCAGTACAAGCGGCGCACCAGGTGGATTTCTTCACTGCAGGACTACATGAGCGCCTCCGAATGGACGTGGAGTTCCAGAGCCCGCCGGACCTCACTACCGCCATGAGTCTCGCGCGTATCTGCGAGCGGCGCATATTGCTGGACCGGCCTCAGATGGGTCATCGGGCCAACAACACTTCTTTCCGATACCCCAGTCCTGCTCAGCTGCCACCAGGGGGAGGCGCGACTCAGACTAAAGAAGGGGAGCGACTGACACACATCCGACATTTGTCCATTCAGGAGATGGGCAAATGTCGTGCAAAGGGGCTCTATTTCAATTGCGATGAGCCTTACACCAAGGGACACAGATGTAAGCGCCTTTTTTTGGCTAGAGGTCGACGACCCCTCCGACGACGATGTCGGGGATGACGAGCCCGGACACCCTACCTTCTCGGTCAATGCCATGTTGGACCTACATTCAGGGGACACAGTGCAGATGGTCATTTCTGTGGCGGGCTACCAATTCCTTGCCCTCATGGATACCAGCACTACACACAGCTTCATCAGTGACCTCACGGCGCAGCGGCTTCAGCTACCAGTTACTACTCGCAGTCGTCTGCGTGTTGTCGTGCCGAATGGTGCAACGATGGTCTGCACCGGGGTTTGCCGAGACATTCCGATCAGTGTGGGGGAATTTTAATCTCGGGTGGACTTCTTTGTCATAGCCCTGCGGGGGTTCGAGGCAGTTTTGGGAACGCGATGGTGGCGCACTCTTTGACCTATTCTGTGGGACTTGGACACTCTGACGATGACTTGGGGACAGGGGCCCTCGTGGACAGTGTGGCACTGTCAACCGACGGGGGATCTTGGCCACGCTTTCTCCTTCCAGCCTGATTATTCTGAGCAGCCCGACCTCTCTACTCTTCTTCGAGAGTGCAGCGACCCCATGGCCGCGCCTACTGGGCTCCCTCCCTTGCGTCGTCAGGATCACCGTATCTGCCTTCTTCCGCACATGGCCCCGGTGGTCGTCCGTCCTTACCGCTATCCCTTCCTCCAAAAGGATGAGATTGAGCGCCAGTGTACCGAGATGATTCAGCAAGGGATCATCCGCCACAGTGTCTCCCCTTTCTCTTTGTCGGTCCTGCTGGTCCATAAGAAGGATGACTCGTGGTGCTTCTGCGTGGACTACCGGGCCTTGAATGCGCAGGCAGTGAAAGACAAGTTTCCTATTCCAGTTGTGGAAGAGCAGTTGGATGAGTTACATGGGGCGCACTATTTCTCCAAATTGGATCTTCGTTCGGGGTACCACCAAGTCCGCATGTTTCCGGCGGACGTGGAGAAGACCGCTTTCCGCACACATCATGGCCACTTCGAGTTTATCGTAATGCCCTTCGGGCTCACCAACGAAGAAGAAGAGTGTGGAATACCTCATTCATGAGGGCACTGACAAAGTCGCCTACTTAGGGCTTATCGTCGATCACACGGGCGTCTCGGCCGATCCGACTAAAATTCAAGGGGTCCTCGACTGGCCGGTTCCTCAGTCGCAGCGTGAGCTGCGCGGCTTCCTGGGCTTAACTGGCTACTACCGGGCGTTTCATTCAGGGCTACTCCGTCATTGCCGCCCCCTTGTTATCTCTTCTACGACGCCAATGTTTTTCATTGGACGCCACCTCCTTGGAGGCGTTTCGAGCACTGCAGCAGCCTTGGTCTCGGCCCCAGTCCTTCAGCTACCAGATTTTGGGGCGGAGTTTCAGGTGGAATGTGATGCGTCGGAGCATGGTTGCGGCGCGGTACTTCAGCATGGAGGCCACCCGATAGCTTATTTCAACCGCAAGACGGCTCTCCACCACAGGAAGCTTCCCGCCTACGAGCAGGAGCTTATCGGCCTGACAAAGGCCGTCCACCACTGGCGTCCCTATTTATGGGGCCGTCCCTTCTTGATCCGTACTGACCACTTCAGCCTCAAGTACTTGTTGGAGCAACGATTGACGACGGTGCCACAACGCTGGGTGAGCCGCCTCTTGGGCTACGATTTCAGGGTGGAATACAAGGCCGACCACTTGAATCGTGCGGCCGACTCTCTTTCTCGTCGCGACTTGTCAGAGGCCTCTCTTTATGCCGTGTCCGAGCCATCATCCTTAGTTCTTCCTCGCATCCTTCAGGAGATCGACGACACACCCGCCCTCAGCGAGCTACGACGCCGCATCCAGGAGGGGCGCCTTCCACCATGTTGTAGCAGTCATCCACGACCGTATTCACGAAGGCGTCCACAAGACCCTTCAGCGCCTACGCACCGAGTTCTTCTGGCCGGGACTCAAGCGCAGTGTTCAATCTCACCTAGCAGCATGCATCATCTGTCAGCGCAGCAAGACCGAGTCTCTCTCTCTAGCCGGTCTACTACAACCTCTTCCAATGTCGACACAGATATGGGTCGATATCTCCATGGATTTCATCGAGGGACTGCCTTCTTCCCGCTGATATTCTGTCATTTTTGTGGTGGTAGATCGCTTTTCCAAGGGGGCCCATTTCATTGCCATGAGCCGCCCCATCACAGGTCCCATTGTGTCCCGTGTTTTCTTCGATCGTGTGTTTCAATATCTCCGACTCGACAGCGACGCGCAGATCCAAGACGTCTTTCACGTATCGCAAGTCAAGTCGTTCGTGGGTGACCCTCCATCCGCACCCTTGGTCCCATTAACACCGCCACCACCGCACAAGCTTGAGGACAAGCTTGATGTCGAGCAGGGAGGAGATGTTACGGATCCTCGTTGGGGCAAGACGTACAAGCGCCGCGATCCTCATGTTTTAAGCCTTATGAGGAGGACATTTTAGTATTTTGGGTGAACCGGTTTTTATCCACTTTATAGGTGGGGCTTTGTGTTTTGGGAAGTCAAGAAGAAATTAAACCAAAATTCTCTCTCTCTCTCCCAATATTTCCCTCATACGCTCGGTCCGCGTACCGCGTGCCCTAGCCGCTGCTCGCTCCGCCCCCGTCGCCTCCCTCCGTGACGCCGCACCGCGTCGTGAGGAGCTCCTCTGCATCTCCACCATTGCGCCCAATGGATCGAGGAAAGGCTCCTCCTCCCTCCTCCGGGACCTTCCTCTCCACCAGTCGTTGACACGTTCGCAATCCCGGGAACGTAACATAGTGACACGAGGTTCCAGGTATTGTTCTTCTCTAATGCCCGAAGTTCTTCTAGCATTGCAGCTTTCTATCGTGGATCCTTCTTAGCAACATGCCAATACTTATGAATAGAAACAATGTCCAATGATGTAATGAATGCTCCATGTGCAGGGGATATATATGAGAGTAGGAAACAAATTGGGTAATGTCATGAGGAAAGTCATATCGATCGTGTAAGACTCTTGCATCCTCGCGGGAACTTCGTCTTACCAGAATGGGAGTGAGAGTAGAGAGATGAGGGATTATCTTACCAGGGATTTCTGAAGTTGTGGTGGATAGTGCAGGTGTCTCAAGGATCAGAGTAGGCTGAGGTAAGGGACTTGACACAGGTGGCAATGTAGGCATTGTGGTCTCGCTCGACTGTCTTCTCCTCGTAAACACTCTTAACTCCCCCTGAGCCTGCGGTCCATCGTCAACAGATTCTCTCTTCTCAAGAACCGGCACCTGAACTGACTCTGATACCTTTGGCACGTGCAATAGTGGGATACTTACTATCCGCCTCTCATCATCACAGTCATTCTCCCTCTCTTGTCTCATATTTCTATACCGAGTGATTCTCCAAGAGGCGAGTCAATCGAAGAGAAGTAATATGACTCAAGCTCTCTGAATGTGACATCCATGCTAACAAGTAACTTTCTCTCCACCAGATTCCAACATACATACCCCTTTTGGGTAGCTGAATATCCTACTATTAGAAAAGACTATGTAAAGGCCCATATATTGGCCCATTTATATTTCCTCTTCTTCTCTTGTAATAGTCTCACATCTTGTAAATGAGGCTCTTCTCTCTCTCCTCTCCCTATATATATGTATTTGTACATTGTATTTACATACACAAGAAGGATATACAAAGTTTTTCCCAAGTGTCTTTGTTCTTTTCTACATGGTATCAGAGTCATCGATCCCTCTGGGCGGTTAGCGTTTTTCTAACTGCTGGTCATCGATATCTCTTGTTTCGGACGGCTAGCTTCTTTTATAACCATTCGTGTTGCGGCCTACCGACTCTACCCGCAGACAGTCTAGTGTTGTGGTTTCCTTCTTTCTAACCGCATGACACTTTCCCATTGACCCACCCACCGCCCCACCTCTCTCTCCTTTTATAATCTCTCCAGCCTGCTCCGTGGGACCCGCTTCGTTTCTCGTACCTGCGGCCTCCTCTCCTCCCATGCGATCTACCTTCTCGTCGATGCGGTTCTTTTCTTACTTGATTCCTGCGGTATCTTTCCGCTACTTGCGGTCTCCTCTTGCGGTCTCTTGCGGTCTCTTGCGGTTAGCTTATCACGGTCTCTCTACGGTCAGCTTATTGTGTCCATCCTGCGGTCTCCTCTCGTCGCTAGCCAGACCGCTCTGCCTTCTTCGCAATCAGCTTATCGCATATGATTCTGTTATTGTGCGGGTTGCTTGTCGCACGGCCTGCTCTTGCCGATCTTTCGACCTATTCTTGTCGCGCGATCTTCCCGCTGCTTGCCCCTTCTCTACTGTTTGACGCAGATTGATGGTTTCTCTTCTAGCTGTTGCTGACTCCTGTGGGCTTGTTGCTCTGTCACACTCCGTGATGTCTGCTTCAGCCACCGCGGTCTTTTCTTCTCTCTTAATCCGTTGCGGTCTCTTATGAGTCCGCTGCTCTGTCTTCCATGATCTCTTCTCAGTTGTTGCTCAGTCCAATGTGGCTTTGCCGGTTAGACTGCTTCAAACCGCGTCGTCATGTTCTATGTTCGATGCGGCCTTGCTTAGTCGATGTTGTTCTTGTCGTCGGTTGTTGCTCAGTCTGACGTGGCCTTGCCGGTTTGCTTGCTTCAAACCACGCTGTCGTGTTCTCTGCTCGTCGCGGCCTTGCTTAGTCGTTGTTGTTCTTGCCGCCGGTTTTCTACTGTTGCTTCTCCCTGTCCGTTGTACCTTCTTCTCCTAGCTGCAGCTCTCCTGCCTGTAGCCGCCTACCCGCCTTGTCGGCTAGCAACTTTGCTTTACCACGGTTCCTTGGCCATGGATACATCCAGCTGAGGCGGTTGTCCCTGTTCCTGAACTCTGTGACGAGTTGCGAATTACCGCCATTTCTCTTACTGGGAAGAAGAACTTTGTTGAGTGGGTCCACTCTGTTCGCCGAGTTCTTCGGTCAAAGGGATTTCTGCATCATTTGACCCAGGTTCTTCCCTTTGCACCTACCGATGACTGGATTCGTAACGATGGTCGTGTTCAAACATGACTTCTTAACTCCCTTGACGGCGAAACTTTTCGCATGGCCATGTATCACGAGACGGCCAAGGCGATTTGGGATGAGCTCCACTCTCTTTACTCAGGCAAGGACAGTCTCCAGAATCTGTACGACATCATCACTGATCTCCAGACCCTTGAATTTGGCAGTGTTGCTAACTTAACCTCTTTTGTTGTTTGGTCCAAGACACTAGTTGAAGCCTGGATTCAGCATCAGCTCCTGACTACGGATCTCGCTGCCCAGCGTGCTCAAAAGAAAGCTGTTGGGATTGCAATGATGATGACTTGCGTTCCACCTCATCTTCATAGTGTTCAGGCTCAAATCCTCTCGTCTACTACTATTCATTCATTCTCTGATGTATGCTCTATACTGTTAAAGGTTTCGCCGCCTCCTGATGTTATTCGCCCTCCTTCACCGGCTCTTCTCCAGTACTCTTTTGCACCATTACTACCTCTCCCTTTCCCTACCCGTGGAGGACGTTCAAGCTCTCGGGGAAGGGGTTGAGGTGGCCGGCCACGGCCTAAGTGTTATTTTTATGGTAAGGATGGACACCTGGAGGCGACCTGCTACCGCAAACATGGTATTCCTTCTCGTCTGACTGCTTCTGTTGTTGCACACAGTCCTTCTGCCATTCATGCTGATCTTGAAGAGTCCGCCTCCAGCTCCAGCAACTTCACGACATGCTCAGCTACCCACCTGCCTCCATCTATAATAAAGGTATCACTTGTCTTTCCATTAGTCCATACTGGATAGTGGATTCAGGTGCTACTCACCATATCACTTCGCTGAAGCCCCATCTATACTTGGATTCTTCATATCCTAAATTTATCACAGTAGCCAATGAATACACTGTTCCTGTCTCCGGCTTTGCTGACATACCTCTCAATTCCTCTATTTCTCTCGGCTCGACTCTCTATGTCCTGGGCTCCCCGTTTATTTTACTTTCTATTAGTCGTCTCACTACCAGTTTGAATTGCTCTATCACATTCACCTATTCTTCTTTTCTGATACAGGATCGACGGACGCAGAATATCATTGGTAAAGGATGACTGCAAAACGGACTATACCTTTTTGATGTTTATCCTGCCATCCTCTCCTCAGTCTCCTTGGTTGATTGACATCGGTGTCTCGGTCATGCTCCTCTTCCGGTCCTCAAGAAGAATCTTTCTGATATTTCTCCTCCACTTTTACATGTGATTCATGTATTTTTAGAAAACAACATCGTTCCTTTTTTTCCTCCACATTGTACCTAGAACTCTGCTCCTTTTATTTTAGTACATTCTAATATTTGGGGTTCGTACAAAATAATGAGTGTATTTGGGTATAGTTATTTTATCACTTTTATTGATGATTATTCTTGTATGACATGGTTGTATTTAATTCGTGATCGCTCTGAACTTCCTCGTGTGTTTTGGGCTTTCGTCCTTGAGACTCGCACACAGTTCTCCAACAACATTAAAACTTTCCGGACGGATAATGCTTGCAAATGCACTAGCCATAAATTTGTTAATGTGTTCTGAATTTGGAGTTATTCACCAGACTTTGTGTGCCTATACCCCCCCCCCCAACAAAATGGCGTGGCTGAACATAAAAATCGATATCTTCTTGATGTTGCTCGCTCCCTCATGATTCAAATTCAGGTACCCAAGTCTTATTAACACTTTGTGTTTTCGACGACATGTTATCTCATTAACCGTCTCTCTTCCTCCGTCCTCTGAAATGCTACTCTGTTTAGTCTTCTCTTCCCCTCTACTCTGTCATTCTCTCCCACGTCTTGCATATTCTGTTGTACCTGATATGTTTACTTACTTGGTCCGTCCACGGACAAGTTCGATCCTCGGGCAGCCAAACACATGTTCGTCGGTTATTTCTGTACTCAGAAAGACTATGTTTGCTATTCTCTTACTACCCCGCAAGGTGACCGTTTCAGCCGATGTTACATTTTGGGAAGGTCAACTGTTCTTATCTGCTCCAGACCTACCTCTTCCACCACAATCCTTGTCAAGACCTGTCATCCCAGTTACCTCTCCTCCACCACCTCTCCTCCACCACCGCTCCTCCCTGACTCGACTCATGTTCTCCACAACCCCCCTCTTATCTGTGTCTATACTCATTGCTCTCTTCGCTCTGACACCCGGATGCAGTCGATTTTGACCTCTGACACTTTGCAACCTGCTGATCCGACACCAGCCTCCAACGCTCATCCCATGGCGAATTATGTATCTTTACATCGCTTGTCCCTGACGCTTCACACCTTTGCTACTTCATTATCCTCTATTTATGTCTCTAACTCTGTGCAGGAGGCTCTTCAACATTCGGTCTGACGGGCAGCCATGGACAAAGAAATGACATCCCTTTGGGCTAACCAGACATGTGGTATGGTTCATCTCCCTCCAAGCCAGACTACTGTTGGTTGTAAATGGGTTTTGTCATCAAGCATGCTCCTGATGGGACAATTGACCATCTTAAAGCTCGGTTGGTGGCTTTACTCAACAACAAGGTCTCGATTATGAGGAAATATTCTCTCCAGTGGCCAATCTCAACACGGCTCGTGTCCTCCTTTTAGTGGTTGTGCATCGTCAATGGCCCCTAAATAACCTGGATAACAAGAATGCTTTTCTAAATGGCGATTTAGAAGAAACAGTCTACATGCAACAACCTCTGGGGTTTGAGACCACGGAGGAGTCCCAAGTTTTTTACCTCAAGAAGTCGATTTATGGTCTCAAACAATCCCCCCGGGCATGGTTTAACAAATTCAGTAGGGTTGTGCGAGAAGTTGGTTTTACTCAGAGCTCGGCAGATTTCTCTATTTTACTTGACATCACACAACAGATACTGTTCTACGCTTAGTATATGTCAATGACATCCTAATCACAGGTGATGACTTAAAGGGAATACAAATGATCAAACAGCACCTGAGCTCTATTTTTCAAACAAAAAACCTGAGAAACCTCTGATACTTCCTTGGCTTTGAGATCGCAAGACGTCCTGATGACCTTGTCCTATCTCAACGGAAGTACTGTCTCAACCTCCTTCAGGATGCCGGATACTCTGGATGCAAGCCGACCAATACTTTCATGGATGTCAGTCATAAGCTTTGTGCACATTACTCGGATACAGATTTACTTATTCTAAATCCAGAATACTATTGATGTCTCATTGGAAAACTGATTTATCTAACGATCACGAGACTAGACATATCCTTTGTTGTTGGGATTGTCAGCCGATTTATGCATTCTCCTCGGATGTCTTATCTACAGGCCGTCAAACGCATCCTGAGATATCTAAAAACGGCCCCTAGTCAAGGACTGGTATACAAAACCTCTTATTCTAATCCAACATTGGTTACGTATTCAGTTGTAGATTATGCTAGTTCCCTGGATGATCGGCGTTCTACCAGCGGATTTTTTACTTACTTTAGAAGTCACCATGTTACCTAGCGCAGTATGAAACAAGATGTGGTTATTCGATCTTCAGCTGAAGCTGAATACTGTTCGATGGCGTTGGTTGTATCCGAGCTTACATGGCTTGAAAGTCTCCTAAATGATATGGGAGTAAAACTTTCCTCACCAGCTACCTTACTCTGTAACAGTCAAGCTGTTATACACATAGCTAAGAATCCGGTCTTCCACGAAAGAACAAAACACATTGAAGTTGATTGTCACTTCATTTGGGAAAAAGTTCGAATGAAAAAGCTGGAATTGAAACATGTTTCAGCTATTGACCAAACTGTTGATCTTCTCACTAAGGCCCTACCGAGTGCCCTATTTTATCAGTTCTTGTCCAAGATGTGTGTCTACGACTTGTACGCTCCAGCTTGTAGGGGAGTGTTAGAAAAGACTATAAATACCCATATATTAGCCCATTTATTTTTCCTCTTCTTCTCTTGTAATAGTCTCACTTCTTGTAACTGAGACTCTTCTCTCTCTCCTCTCCCTATATATATGTATTCATACATTGTATTTACATACACAGGAAGAATATACAAAGTTTTTCCCAAGTGTCTTTGTTCTTTTCTACACCTACAAAAACACATTTCAGGACTCTTGGATCTAATTTTCTCACATTTGATCTTTTATCATGCACAAAACACATGCAACCAAATGTTTTGAGGGGAAGAATATTTTCACTCTTACCTCGCAGCATCTCAATTAGAAACTTTTGTTCCAGTACTTGTGTGGGCATCCGATTGATTAAGTAGGTTGTTGTTAGCACGACTTGTTCGTACAAGTTCTTTGACACCTTCATCGCTATCATCATACTCTGAGTCACTTCCAGAAGATGTTTGTTCTTTCGTTCTTCTACTTCATTCTGCTTCGTTGTGTATTGACACGTAGTTTGATGTTGGATTCCCTGTGAGGACAAGTACTCTTTAAACGCTCTGCTGGTATATTCTGTCTCATTATCAGACCTCAACACTTTTACGACCGCACTGTGTTGAGTTTGAATTTCTTTATGAAAATCATTGAAGCAAGCAATGTCACAGCCCGTATTTTCTCCGCATTTAACGATATATCAGAGTAAGAGAAAACGCGAGTTATGATGACACGTCAGCAGGGGATAACTGCAGACGCTCGGGCAAAACTCTAACTTAACAATGTTATGAAAGACCCGTAAATTATTATGAGGAAAATCCAGTTAAAGTTTAAGCGGTTAGCCGTATCACTCGGCTCAGTAGCTCGTCTAGATCATGAGAAAAAGATAATTATACGCTGCGAAAAATAATTTATTTATAATATTAGATGTCCTATATGAGTATAAACATTCTCAGATGACAACTCATGCTATGCAAGACTCTAGATTTATAATAATTATGAAAGTATCTTTTACGACTATTAAATATAATGTTTTAGATTTTCGGCTCAGTGGCTCGTCTAGATCATGAGAAAAAGATAATTATACGCTGCGAAAAATAATTTATTTATAATATTAGATGTCCTATATGAGTATAAACATCCTCAGATGACAACTCATGATATGCAAGACTTTAGATTTATAATAATTATGAAAGTATCTTTTACGACTATTAAATATAATGTTTTAGATTTCAAACATTACATGTATGAAGTAATAATAATAATAATTTTTATACTTTAAAATATCTAACATGCAATCTAGCATAAATCTTTCTCAGAGAACAAGTACAACCAACCAAAAGGTAAACTAGCAGCTAGCAAATTATTCAACATTTCAAAAGAAAACTACCAGTGGGCGTCAACAACCTGACACGAATCCACTGAAAGTATGCATGTCTGAACTAAAATCGAAAAACAACAAACTACCTCACGACGGTGAGGAAAACCACTACAACAACTGCAGTCCACAAGCTACCACCCAACACAGCTGCTCCACCGGCTACAGCCCCGAACCTGAGGCATTCAAAGAAAGCACTTCTCAGCAAGAAATTACAAGTGGCAATGAAAATATGCAGGTAATAATTCAAAAGGCAAGGAAAGATTTACCAAACCCGATAATAAAAAAAGCTGAAACCACAGCTGATTAGCCAAATAGAAACAGGTAAAGTGAAAAGTTTCCAATACTGGAGTTTAAAAGAAACTTGCACCAAGTGTGGAACGAAGTCATGCTGCGACAAAATTTGCAAGGATAAACAAGAAATAACATAAACTGAACTATAAAAAGCAAGTGAGCACAAAACAACTCGAAAAAACGTGAATCATTAACACTGATAAAAATAACCGGGCCTGAGTCGGGGACCAAAACGTCCAAACCCGAACTACCAGACTCAAACGTCTCACAGAGGCATTGCGGTGGTGGCCACCTGACCAAACACAACCCAACAGTACACAAATCAGAGACCAAACAAACCACCAAGTGTAATGATTCGCAAACCGGCGTCCAGCCGAAAAAAACATCATACTCAAACATCCTGAACCAAACCCAAGACTAACCCAAAGAAATACCTTGACAAGCCCTAAATTGACTCTAAGGACCATACACGACGAATCGGACACAAATCGGCGAAAAACACTAAGTCCACGGAAAAAGCGTCGAGTCAACACGACGTCACGTTGAGTGTTTTCAACGCACTCAACCCCAAGCCAAATACTCAGCGAATACACCTTCACTCAACGCCGCATTGAGTGCTATCAGCGCACTCAAGGTAGCGAGTAAGAGGCAGGTGAGTCTCGGCTTCATCGGGCACTCGCCTTCAGCTAGGAGCAAATGGGTGGTTGTTGTCCCCATCTAAGCATTCGCCATTTCAGGGGAGTGTGACATCATGGTTAACCCGTCCTAGCAAGATTCTCCATGCAATAATATGTTTTTGTCTACGCCAAGCCAGCGATACTCGACGAATTCGTCGAAATTACTCGACAGATTTGACTTAGGCTCCAGATCACTCAACGCTCTCGGCGCAAAGCCTAAACCATTCAACGCCAAGTCCTATACTCGACGAACTAGACGCCAAACTAGCCTTACTCGACGAATTCGTCGAGAATACTCGACGAATCTAACTTCACTCAACGCCACGCCCGCCGATACTCGACGCTTAGATACTCGACGAAAATGACTCGCCGAATCTAACCTTACTCGACGAATGATACTTTGCTACCTGCTGATCCGACACCAGCCTCCAACGCTCATCCCATGGCGAATTATGTATCTTTACATCGCTTGTCCCTGACGCTTCACACCTTTGCTACTTCATTATCCTCTATTTATGTCTCTAACTCTGTGTAGGAGGCTCTTCAACATTCGGTCTGACGGGCAGCCATGGACAAATAAATGACATCCCTTTGGGCTAACCAGACATGTGGTATGGTTCATCTCCCTCCAAGCCAGACTACTGTTGGTTGTAAATGGGTTTTGTCATCAAGCATGCTCCTGATGGGACAATTGACCATCTTAAAGCTCGGCTGGTGGCTTTACTCAACAACAAGGTCTCGATTATGAGGAAATATTCTCTCCAGTGGCCAATCTCAACACGGCTCGTGTCCTCCTTTTAGTGGTTGTGCATCGCCAATGGCCCCTAAATAACCTGGATAACAAGAATGCTTTTCTAAATGGCGATCTAGAAGAAACAGTCTACATGCAACAACCTCTGGGGTTTGAGACCACGGAGGAGTCCCAAGTTTTTTACCTCAAGAAGTCGATTTATGGTCTCAAACAATCCCCCCGGGCATGGTTTAACAAATTCAGTAGGGTTGTGCGAGAAGTTGGTTTTACTCGGAGCTCGGCAGATTTCTCTATTTTACTTGACATCACACAACAGATACTGTTCTACGCTTAGTATATGTCAATGACATCCTAATCACAGGTGATGACTTAAAGGGAATACAAATGATCAAACAGCACCTGAGCTCTATTTTTCAAACAAAAAACCTGAGAAACCTCCGATACTTCCTTGGCTTTGAGATCGCAAGACGTCCTGATGACCTTGTCCTATCTCAACAGAAGTACTGTCTCAACCTCCTTCAGGATGCCGGATACTCTGGATGCAAGCCGACCAATACTTTCATGGATGTCAGTCATAAGCTTTGTGCACATGACTCGGATACAGATTTACTTATTCTAAATCCAGAATACTATTGATGTCTCATTGGAAAACTGATTTATCTAACGATCACGAGACTAGACATATCCTTTGTTGTTGGGATTGTCAGCCGATTTATGCATTCTCCTCGGATGTCTTATCTACAGGCCGTCAAACGCATCCTGAGATATCTAAAAACAGCCCCCAGTCAAGGGCTGGTATACAAAACCTCTTATTCTAATCCAACATTGGTTGCGTATTCAGTTATAGATTATGCTAGTTCCCTGGATGATCGGCGTTCTACCAGCGGATTTTTTACTTACTTTAGAAGTCACCCTGTTACCTAGCGCAGTATGAAACAAGCTGTGGTTATTCGATCTTCAGCTGAAGCTGAATAATGTTCGATGGCGTTGGTTGTATCCGAGCTTACATGGCTTGAAAGTCTCCTAAATGATATGGGAGTAAAACTTTCCTCACCAGCTACCTTACTCTGTAACAGTCAAGCTGTTATACACATAGCTAAGAATCCGGTCTTCCACGAAAGAACAAAACACATTGAAGTTGATTGTCACTTCATTTGGGAAAAAGTTCGAATGAAAAAGCTGGAATTGAAACATGTTTCAGCTACTGACCAAACTGTTGATCTTCTCACTAAGGCCCTACCAAGTGCCCTATTTTATCAGTTCTTGTCCAAGATGTGTGTCTACGACTTGTACGCTCCAGCTTGTAGGGGAGTGTTAGAAAAGACTATAAATACTCGTATATTGGCCCATTTATTTTTCCTCTTCTTCTCTTGTAATAGTCTCACTTCTTGTAACTGAGACTCTTCTCTCTCTCCTCTCCCTATATATATGTATTCATACATTGTATTTACATACACAGGAAGAATATACAAAGTTTTTCCCAAGTGTCTTTGTTCTTTTCTACACCTACAAAAACACATTTCAGGACTCTTGGATCTAATTTTCTCACATTTGATCTTTTATCATGCACAAAACACATGCAACCAAATGTTTTGAGGGGAGGAATATTTTCACTCGTACCTCGCAGCATCTCAATTAGAAACTTTTGTTCCAGTACTTGTGTGGGCATCCGATTGATTAAGTAGGTTGTTGTTAGCACGGCTTGTTCGTACAAGTTCTTTGGCACCTTCATCGCTATCATCATACTCCGAGTCACTTCCAGAAGATGTTTGTTCTTTCGTTCTTCTACTTCATTCTGCTCTGTTGTGTATTGACACGTAGTTTGATGTTGGATTCCCTGTGAGGACAAGTACTCTTTAAACGCTCTGCTGGTATATTCTGTCTCATTATCAGACCTCAACACTTTTACGACCGCACCGTGTTGAGTTTGAATTTCTTTATGAAAATCATTGAAGCAAGCAATGTCACAACCCGTATTTTCTCCGCATTTAACGATATATCAGAGTAAGAGAAAACGCGTGTTATGATGACACGTCAGCAGGGGATAACTGCAGACGCTCGGACAAAACTCTAACTTAATAATGTTATGAAAGACCCGTAAATTATTATGAGGAAAATCCAGTTAAAGTTTAAGCGGTTAGCCGTATCACTCGGCTCAGTGGCTCGTCTAGACCACGAGAAAAAGATAATTATACGCTGCGAAAAATACTTTATTTATAATATTAGATGTCCTACATGAGTATAAACATCCTCAGAGGACAACTCATGGTATGCAAGACTTTAGATTTATAATAATTATGAAAGTATCTTTTACGACTATTAAATATAATGTTTTAGATTTCAAACATGACATGTATGAAGTAATAATAATAATAATTTTTATACTTTAAAATATCTAACAGGCAACCTAGCATAAATCCTTCTCAGAGAGCAAGTACAGTCAACCAAAAGGTAAACTAGGAGCTAGCAAAGTATTCAACATTTCAAAAGAAAACTATCAGTGGGCGTCAACAACCTGACACGAATCCACTGATAGTATGCATGTCTGAACTAAAATCGAAAAACAACAAACTACCTCACGACGGTGAGGAAACCACTGCAACAACTGCAGTCCACAAGCTACCACCCAACACAACTGCTCCACCGGCTACAGCCCTGAACCTGAGGCATTCAAAGAAAGCACATCTCAGCAAGAAATTACAAGTGGCAATGAAAATATGCAGGTAATAAGTCAAAAGGCAAGGAAAGGTTTACCAAACCCGATAATAAAAAAAGCTGAAACCACAGCTGATTAGCCAAATAGAAACAGGTAAAATGAAAAGTTTCCAATAATGGAGTTTAAAAGAAACTTGCACCAAGTGTGGAACGAAGTCATGCTTCGACAAAATTTGCAAGGATAAACAAGAAATAACATAAACTGAACTATAAAAAGCAAGTGAGCACAAAACAGCTCGAAAAAACGTGAACCATTAACACTGATAAAAATAACCGGGCCTGAGTCGGGGACCAAAACGTCCAAATCCGAACTACCAGACCCAAACGTCTCACAAAGGCACTGCGGTGGTGGCCACCTGACCCAACACAACCCAACAGTACACAAAACAGAGACCAAGCAAACCACCAAGTGTAATGATTCGCAAACCGGCGTCCAGCCGAAAAAAACACATACTTAAACATCCTGAGCCAAACCCAAGCCTAACCCAAAGAAATACCTTGACAAGCCCTAAATTGACTCTAAGGACCATACACGACGATTCGGACACAAATCGACGAAAAACACTAAGTCCACGGAAAAAGCGTCGAGTCAACACGACGTCGCGTTGAGTGTTTTCAACGCGCTCAACCCCAAGCCAGATACTCAACGAATACACCTTCACTCAACGCCGCATTTCAGCGCACTCAAGGTAGCGAGTAAGAGGCAGGTGAGTCTCGGCTTCATCGGGCACTCGCCTTCAGCTAGGAGCAAGTGGGTGGTTGTTGTCCCCATCTAAGCATTCGCCATTTCTGGGGAGTGTGACATCATGGTTGACCCGTCCTAGCAAGATTCTCCATGCAATAATATGTTTTGGTCTACGCCAAGCCAGCGATACTCGACGAATTCGTCGAGATTACTCGACAAATTTGACTTAGGCTCCAGATCACTCAACGCTCTCGGCGCAAAGCCTAAACCATTCAACGCCAAGTCCTATACTCGACGAACTAGACGCCAAACTAGCCTTACTCGACGAATTCGTCGAGAATACTCGACAAATCTAACTTCACTCAACGCCACGCCCGCCGATACTCGACGCTTAGATACTCGACGAAAATGACTCGCCGAATCTAACCTTACTCGACGAATGATACTCGACGAATTTACCTTAACGGATTTCTACACCTAGTTCATACTCGACGAATTCTTCCCACAATATAGGCCGAAATTGTCCTTAGGCTGAACTATGATACACGACGAATTCCGGACAGTTTTTTACATGTATCATCGACAATTTCCTCTTGGTATATATATACCTTACTCGACGAATTCTAACCGAAAGTCCTAACTATCCTAGGGATTTCCTCACGGCTAACTCCTACACAACTCCACAGCATGGAAAGAGAAAATTAAGGACATGAAAGGAAAATAGCAAGCAAGAGGGAAATCGCCACTTGCCTCAAATCTCGGAAAATCCGCCTCCTCCAAAGCTCTACGGCAAGGATCGGCCGCAAGAAGAGCTAGACAGCGTTTCCTGAAACTTTTGGGGGAAGGAGGTCAAAACCACAAACCGTAACACCTAAAAATCAGGGATACGAGGAAAGCTTACCACGAACGCGTAGATCTCGACGAGAGTTTTCCAAATCTCTAATCAATTGATAAATCCGGCCACCAAACCGCTAGAAATCGCCGGCCGAAAGCACGCGGGACGCCGAACTCCTCTTTCGCGAAACAGACGACGGCTCGGGTAGGGAAGACGATGAATAGGGTTTTGACGCGACCCTTTATAGCCGATTATATAGATATATTTGTATATATATATACAAATAATTATAATATTATATTATCATTAATAATAAATAACCCTAAAACGACCCGAACTCAAACTAACTCGTGATCTTACGAAAATCACACCGTAGCTAAATACCGACGCTACGAATCCACGACAAAGTCGAAATCTAAATCCGACAAACCAAACTCGGGTAAAACACCACCCGAAGATAAAACGTCACCACATCCCTATAAAAAGCTCCACCGAGTCACCAAAACAGACTCGGCTTGCGAGGGAAGGTGCACAACCAAGCCAAAGCCAACCACACATGAAAACCCACCGAGCAAACTCATGCTCCAACAAACAACACCTGTTAACTACGCGTCAACGTAACACTCTGACGTCAAAAATACGTCACTACGGGAATTAAAATAAACACCAAAAAACAGGGGCATTACAAGCAATCACATTGTTTTTGTTTTTCATTTAATAGAGCCAAGTCACACGTGAGAAACAGTCAATGAAAGACATAAAATACCGAAATTCATTTATAGTGGGTGTGAGACATGGTCCCCAAACATCAGAATGTATCAGTTTAAATAAATGAGAACTACTTCCAGAACTAGAATCAGAATTTCTGGTGTGTTTTCCTAGTTCGCACACATCACATACAAGTTTTTCTTTATTTGTCTTTTTAAATAGAAAGGGATACATCTGACTCAAAACAATAAAAGAAGGATGACCCATACGCCGATGATGTAGTAATATGTCCTCTACACTCTTTTCCTCTTCCGCAGCTTCTTCAATAATGGTTGAAAGGGCTGAGTCCATATTCTCTCTATCCAAGTACCACAAGCCACTATATCTTGTGCCGGTTCCAAGTCTTCAGTCAGTCTTCTTCTCCTTGAAGATCACCTTTGGAATATCAAACAAAATAACACATTTTAGTTGGGATATAATAACACTAATGGATAAGAAATTTACGGCGAAAGAATGAGTATGCAAAACATTGGACAGAGTTAAAGTGTTGGTACATTTCACGGTACCCTTACTAACCACTAGTTGAGTTGTGTCCTCAGCAGTTTGGATACGCTCTGGGACTGTTAGGGGAGTATACAAAAGGAATTCTCTAGCATCCCCAGTGACATGTCGAAAAGCACCCGAATCGATTATCCAATCTTGTGATCTAGTATTGGTTATAGATGCGAGGGCAAGAATTTCTCGTGTACCTGTGGTAGAATGAGCTAACGAGGCAATGTTACCCCTTGATGAAGATGGCATGAGTGCATTGTCAATCACTCCATTCTGTTTTCTCCACATCAGTTGAGAGTAAGCGTTCACAATCTCCTGCTCCTCTAAGTTGCACATCTCATCCTTACTTTTCTTTGCCTCATCCACGACTATCATAATGTTTGCTCAATAGCCTCCTCTTCCACCATCTCTACGACCCCCGCGACTGCGACCACGGTTGTCTCCTCTTCCCCGTCCACCTGCATCCCTCTCTTTTGGTGGCTTGGGGCAAGCCAGCCGGAGATGACCTATTTTCACCACAATTGTAACATTGTCGTGTCTCACTCCTGTATCTTGTGTGTTCAGAATTGGTTACCACTAGGGCTGATTTCATCCCGGCCGGTGTAGTTACACTAGACTGAAGCCTAATCCGACTTTCGTTCTGCATCATAGCTAAACTTGTCTCATCTAGAGTAAGAATCTTTGGTTAAGCAAGTAACATCGCACTCCTTTGCCCAAATGTCAGGTTCAATCCCCTCACAAAATGCATAGTCCTTTGTTGAGCATCTCGTTCCCCTTTTGTGCATTCAGGATCTTTACACCATGCGGTTGGTGAGAAATAATCGTAATCTATCCATAGTCGCTTCAGATCTGCGGCATACTCTTGAATCGAACGGTCTCCCTGGATTACGGTCTCAATCTCTCATTGGATCTGAAACACGTGCATGTTGTTGTAAACTCCTGCATAAAACCTTTATAACTTCTCCCAAACCTCACTTACAGTCTCTGTCATCCACTGTGATAGCAATAGACTCGACCATTGAGTTTAGGAGTCATGTGTGCAATAGGATATGAGTAGTCTTTCATTCATTGTGCCTATCTGAGTCCTTCTCTGGCTCCTTCTCGCCAGTCAGATAGCCATCCAGGTTCCTTCCAGAGAGTGTCATTTTCGCCCGACACGACCAACTTAAGTATGTTGTTGGTCCATCGAGTTTCAGCTCCACGGGTAGGGGTGTGGGGGGGGGGGAATCTAGCTTTACTAGAGGTGATGGCGACTGAGTCAATCTCTCGCCTTTTGACATTCGTAGAAACTCGAATAACACTTTTAGATTTGCCTCCATCTTGACGACCAACTTCTCAATGAGTGCCCACAACTCTTAACCTTGAATCTGAGTTCTTCGCTCTGACACCCTCACATAAAAAAAACAGCCGCAATGACAAGGATGCCCACACAAGATTTGTGGCACTTCCTTACGCCGCAGTGCCAACAACGTTACACCTTATGTACGCAAGCCGCGAGGGGTCGACACGTAAGCTCGACGAGCAGAGCCGCGCACGATGCTTCTCCCCGCAGAGCCGTACGCGCCTGACAATCCGGTGCGATGTGCCTCCTGTATGATGTGCACTGCCCGCTTCTCCGCTTCCTGCACGATGTGCAGATCTGCTCCGCTTCCTGCACACTATGCACTCTTTCTCTCCTGCGCGCTTGAGATCTTCTTCCTCCGTCAGAAATGTCGCGCTGCTTCTCCCCAGACTGGATTTTCCTGCGCGCATGGGATCTTCTTCTTCCGCCAAAAATGTCGTACTCACTGCGGCCCTTCTTTTAGTGATAGAAATACTGCACGATCAAGTAGAGGACCTGCGCATGCGAGAAGTTTCCCGCAGCTATCCTTCTCCCGTTGCGCTCACTGCGGCCTGCGCCCGTCCACCATGTTCCTCTGTCAGATCCCGCGATGCGCCGCGCTTTGCAATGTCGTACTCCCTTCTTCTGTCGCGCCGCCTTAAAAAAACGTGCCTTGACGGATTTCGTGATTCCTTCTACGCACTATCGGGAAAGGAAATAAAATTGATTTGGGAAAAAAATCTTGTAATCCCGCAATCTTTTATTTATTTCTTTTTGAACCTTAGCTCTGATATCAAGTAGAAAAATATGGAATAAAAAACTTTATTATTCACTCTCTTTAAATCAACACATCTCCCCCTATATATACACGCAAGAGGGAGACCCAAAAGCAAATTCTATGATGTGTGACGATTCCCAAAACGGAGGTCACTGGTGGTGCACCATTTTGCACTATATGTACACCAAATTTCAACACATCTTCTCGATGCGTCTCATCTGGGTCGATCGCTAGACCAGTAATCTTTGGTCACCCCTAAGTCCAAGCAATAGAAACCAATTTTCTTGGTTCCAACATGTGTGTGTGTGTGTGTGTGTATTATAATATTAAAAGGGAAAGAGTTGTCTTTGGTTAAATATTTAACATTGACACAAATGCCCTTATTTTTTAAATTTAATGACTTAATATATATTACAATCTATTTAAAAAAAAAATAAAATGCAATGTCTATTCAAGTAATTACACTTTATCTTAAAATTAAAAATAATGATGGAAATCCATAAAATTTAAAAAGTTTTTAGTAGAACTCTTATACCTACTATAGTAGGCTGTCATTAGGCATTTTAATGATTTTTTCGAGAAAGGTTGTCATTAAGCATGTCAGTGATATTTTCGAGAAGCTACCATTAAATCAATTAACTTTATTAAAATTAATGTGACATACATGATATATGCATAAGATGAGCATTTTTTAATAAAATTTAAAAAGTTGTGTATAACTACTTTTTGCATTAATGATTTGATATTGTATTTATTTTAAACTGCATTAAATAATTGAAAGTGGCGGAGCCCCGAGTCTATCGCAGTTGAGGTACTGTCGTGATTTGTCGTAGGGGCAAAGCCCCGTGTCTGTCACTCATGTGTGTGTGTGTGTGTGTGTATACATATATATATAAACTTTCTTGCATATCATGAATCAGTGTATCTTCCATAGAATGGATTCTAGTCGTTGGATCTATGCAAAATGGACGGATGTTACATACCTACGTCGGCGGCCTAACCAGAGCCCACCGGCGGGTTCGCCGGTCCCCGGGGAACTCGCCGGGGGTTGTCCGAGGGCGAACGGGTGGGGCCACCTCCGGCGTAGGCAAAGAATCCCTAAGGCGGGCGTGAAGTGTTGTTGCTCCCAATTTGTATCACATCGCACAAAAAAAATATTTTCATTCCGCGTAGAAATAATATCTTCTGGTGATCCTATTTGAATATTAGCATTATTCGGTTAATGGAAAGGTTATAATGTGTTATGTTTAGGCAGGCCGCATGTGTGCTCCCGCATATAGACTGTTGTGGGCTTTTTGCCGGCCCACGCTGTCGTTGTTCGACCTCCTTTCTTTTTTTCAACCCTTTTATTTTCTTTTTTCGTTTTTTTAAAAAATTCTAATTTCAATAATTTTTTTATTAATTGAAAAAATGAAAAAAAAAATTCAAATATCAATTTCAATAATTTTTTTATAAAATTTAAAATAAACGTCGGGGGCCGGGACCCCCCCCTCCCCCCGACACTGTCACTCATATGTGTGTGTATGTATGGCTTGTATCATATGCAAAAAAAAAATCAAATATGCGAAGGTGCGAAGAGGGTGATTGACAGAGCGGCGACCGGCAGTTGCAGGCTCGCCAGCCACCGGCCGCCCGAGGTTTGTCGGCGGCAAACCCGGTGCAGCCGGTGGCAAGTGATCCCTCAACCGTCGGCCGCCGCTACTGCGAAGAGGGTGATTGACAGTAGCTTTTTCCCGCCGGCCACCGCACGGAAGGACCGACAACGCCCTCGGGTGTGATCACCGGCTAGAGAGCAACCTCCGCCAGCCCTCAGTTGTCGCGGGTGTCTCTGTCGGCCACCGCTACTGGAGTTTGCCGCCTGGAAGTGGCCGCACCGCTAGATTAGGAATTAACTGCCCAAATTGCGTCTTTGCATCTTCGCATGGATGATTTTTTCGCATAGGAATCAACCCCTATATATATACTTGAAATAGGTATTGTAAAACCATCGACAACATAGATAGATTTTTGGTCGTGGGATGAAGATCGGGGGAACCGTCTTTAGATCTATGATTTGAAGCACCCGAGTCTGCGATCCAAGAACAAGAGTGTGATAGAAGAGATATACCTAAAGGAAGAGAAAGGTTGGGTGCTACTTGTGAGAGGAGTAGATTCAATTGAGTTAATTCTGCCGCAGAAAAGTGGTCTTGGCCATCTATGAGATCTGTGAGAGGAGTAAGAGCTTTAGAGGACGGGGTAGAGGAATGACGTGTTGTAGGGACGTCTTCTGGATAGTCATGTTTCTCCAAACTTTTTTCCTCATAGTTATTAGTGCTGCCACACCAACTACAATATACTCTTCCACGATCAGATCGGCTGCAATTATGATCTCGATAGGACAGAGATTTAGTGGTCCCTAGCTGAGCTTCAATCACTAATAGCATTGTCACTTCCCGCGAAATCAAAACGTACCTGATTACATGCATCTAAAGAGAGCACCAAAATCATGAATATTTGATAACTTCTCAAAAAGAAGTTATCTTGGTCCGTAATTTTAATCATTTTGATCAATATATTTGATAAATACGAGTTAAAATGTATTAAATAAAAAATAATTTGATTTTTGTTAAAAGTATGGGTATTATGGTCATTTTAATTAATTTTTGATGTAGGAATTTGGAAGTATCTACCTCAAGGAGTCAATGGTTGAGCTTATTTGAAGTCCAGGAGAAAAGTTGCAGAAGAGTTGTAATAATTTAATTGCAGTTTGGAGCAGTTTTTCGCAATGCAGAAAATATGTTACGACATATTTTTACAGTGCAGAAAATATGTTACAACATATCCACGGGAACAAAATTTCAAATCCGAAAATACTCAAATTCGGACAGTTTCACCACCAAGGAGATGTCTCTATTCAACGTTTAAAACATTCCTTTAGATGAGGGAAGACAAAAAAAGAGATGAATAAAGAGATATAAGGATCTTTTTACAATCTTTCAGGGGAGATTCATCATTATTCAAGATGAGAGAACTAGGGTTTTGAAGAGGAGGAGCCGCACCGTATCTTCATCAAAGAGGGATTTGCGTGAGTTATGGTGCAATTTCCTACAGCATTTAGATATCTAAACAAACATGCCTTGTAAGATCTCTTTAATTTCGTGGTGTATCTCTCAAATCATGAACTAATTCTCTAGGTTTTTTTATTTTGAAAGTACTTTGTTCTATTTTGATGTGATTTTTATTTTTATTTATGAGAATTTTAGTGTGATTTTTTTATTGAGCTTTTGATCTTGATGGTAAAATTTTTGGATTATATTTTCATTATATTCTCCGCTTCGAGATTCAAGAGATGAGACGCGTGAGTCTATCACGAAATCTTTAACGAAAATTATTTTACTACGCGGCGAGATTCGTGAGATTAGTTGCGTAAATCTTTAACCAAAGTTTTCGGCCCGTTTTACTGTGCTTCGAGATTCGAGAGAGCAGAGGCGTAAGTGCATCATTAACTCAATATAGTGTGGAAAGGAGAAAGAGATTTCAACTGTACGTTAGCAACTTTGATTTTTATTATTATTAATATTTTTTGCTTCGCCTGAGTTAGAGATGACAAGGGAACGAGTGATATAGTGATTTTCAATATCGAGAGATATAGATCTCTGTTTTAAAATTATCTCAGGAAAGTGCACCAACTTTTCTCATAAATATCTTTTATTGATTCATCATAATAGAGTTAGAAAATCAAAATATATGAATGTTTTCTCATCATTTGATATAAAATAATTTTTAGGAAATCGTCGTTAATATTTAAGGAAGAATATTTAATTACGTTTAAAAGTGGATAAATAAGTCACAAATTGATTATTTTATGACTCACAAAATGGATAAAATGGTTTGTAATGATTGCAAAGTCATACTAGGAGAAAGTTTGACGACACAACATAGGTTAGTGGTTTTAGATGTACAAATTAAATATAATAAATTTAAGACAAGAACAAAAATGCTGCATAAAATTCGGTGGTGGAACTTGAAGATGGAAAAACAGGTTGCTTTCAAGAAACCAGTTATGGAACAACTAGTTGATGACCCTTATATTGATCTTGATACCTCATTAGAAGTTATGTCTTCACATTTAAGGATAAGTGGAAAGAACATACTTGAAGTATCAGAAGATCGTGCGCCCTTAAATAAAGAATTTTGGTGGTGAAAAGAGGAAGTGCAAGACAAAGTGAGGGCAAAAAAAGGTCAGTTATAAATCACTCTACGCTTGTAGGAATTATGAAAACTTAGCCAGGTATAAAGTCGCCAATAAAGAAGTTAAACAGACAATAAGTAAAGCAAGAAGTCAAGCTTATGAAGAATTTTGTAAGCGACTAGATACCAAAGATGAAGAGCGTGACATATATAAAATTGCTCGAGGTAAAGAAAGAATGACAAGAGATTTAAGTCATGTAAAATGCATAAAAGATGAGACAAATACAGTTTTGACGGATGATGTGGATATTAAAGAGCGATGTAAAAGATATTTTTATCAACTCTATAATGAAACAAAGGTCAATGAATTGAACTTGGAAGAGTTAAGTAAATCAAAGGAGTATAAGAACATAACGTTTTATCGTAAAATTTAAGTATCAGAGGTAAAAGATGATCTAAATATGATGAAAAATGAAAAGGCGGTTGGGCCAGACGATATACCCATCGAAGTATGAAAATGTCTAAGAAATGAAGGAATTTTGTGGCTTGCGTATTTTTTCAATAAAATACTGAAGTTAAAGAAGATGTTAGACCAATAGAGAGAAAGTATCTTGGTACCTGTGTATAAGAATAAAAGAGATATACGAAATTGTGTTAATTACAGGAGAATTAAATTGATGAGTCATATCATGAAACTATGAGAATGAGTAATATAAAGAAGATTAAGACGAGAGACTAACATCTCGAAGAATCAATTTGGATTTATGTCAGGGAGGTCGACCATGGAAGCTGTACATCTCTTGAGGAGACTCATTGACATCTATCGAGAAAGAAAACAAGATTTGCATATGTTGTTTATTGATCATGAGAAGACTTATGATTGAGTTCCAAGAGAGATCTTATGGAGTCTTAGAAAACAAAGATGTAAATGTATTATATATTGACATAATCAAAGATATGTATACAAATTTAGTGACAAGGGTGAGGACATCTGGAGGATTAACACAGGAATTCCCTATCACTGTTGGATTACATCAAGGTTCAGCTTTAAGCCCTTATCTTTTTACTCTTATCTTAGATGAGCTCACCAGACATATCCAACAAACAATACCTTGGTGTTTATTGTTTGTGGATGATATCGTTTTAGTTAATGAGACGCGTGAGGGTGTAAACGCAAAACTTGAATCTTGGCGAGATAATTTAGAAAAGAAGGGTTTTAGGTTGAGCAGGGCAAAGACGGAGTATATGGAGTTTAAATTTAGTTGTACAAGAAGGACAGATGACTTTGTTATTAAGTTGGGTGATCAAGATATTTCTCGTAGTGAGTGTTTTAAATATCTTGGATCGATAGTTCAAAAAGATGGAGGTATTGATAAAGATGTGACACATAGAATCAAAGCGGGTTGGTCGAAGTGGAGAGGCACGTCAGGGATCTTATGTGATCGTAAAGTACCACTAAAACTTAAGGGCAAGTTTTACCATACTGCAATTAGACCCGCGATGCTCTATAGTTCTGAGTGTTGGGCAGTGAATTGTGTACATTAGCAAAAAATGAGAGCTGAGGAGATGAGAATGCTTAGGTGGATGTGTGGATCACACGAGATTGGATAAAATTAGGAATGAAAGTATCAGGGATAAGACATGAGTAACACCAATTTCAGAGAAGATGCGAGAAGCTCGTTTAATATGGTTTGGACACGTACAAAGAAGACCATTAGAGGCACCTGTTAGGCGTTGTGAGAGTCTAGTCATTATGCATGTTAGACGAGGGAGGGGTAGACCAATAAAAACTTTGAATGAAACTATAAAGAAAGACATGATGTACTTAGGCATTAGTGAGATTATGACAAAAGATAGGGCACAATGGTGACAAAGGATCCATATAGCCGACCCCACTATAGTGGGATAATGGCTTGAATGTTGTTGTTGTCGTTAATTTTCTTAGAGTTTTAATTTGTTTTTTTACCTTTTAAATTGATTTACTTGAATTTAAAGAAAAGATTGGTTAGTATTTGCAAGCGTTGAATTAAACAACTCTCCGTGGGTACGATCTTTATTCACTTTATATTACTTGAACCGACACGTGCACTTGCGTATAATACGTAAATCTATTTCGGGCGTATCAATATTCCTCGTTGGAGAGGCGGAGGTCAGTTGTTTAAAGATATCATATAACTTTTGTAAGTTGTCCTTAGAGGAGTACAATGACTGGAGATGTGACCACGCGTCCTTGGCAGTTTTGAGGAATATGGCTGATGTTTAACATCTGATATCCATAGAGTTTGAGAGCCATATGATCACCTTGTTTCTATTCCTAAACTATTCTTGATAAGTGACATCCTTAGTCTCCGGAGGCTTATCTGTCAAGTGACATGAAGATCTTTATTGTTGTGAACATTCTCCACAACTTTAGACCAGGGCAAGTAGTTGTGGCCCTAGTGAGAACAATATTAGTGAGGCATAAGTCATTCTTAAAGTCCTCATTAGAAAGAGTTGACATAGATGTGTTTGCTATGAAAAGAAATTTATGACCTTAGCTAAAGAGAAAGCCGTAAGAGCGGCAGCATCGAAGAAGTGAGAGCATGAGAAATCAAGTGAGTGTGTGAGAGAGATAAATTGTTCTCCAAGAATCAAGCACGGCGGAGAGCACGCTAGGCAAGTAGTGGGAGTGAGATTGCGAGTTCACCGGTGCAATGGCACAGATTGCACAAGATCATAGTCTTAGGAGTTGTAATGAGCTCGTTGGAGCTTACAATCATAGATGGGTAACATAAGGAGTAATGAGCTCGCACGACTAATTGGAATGAGGTGAAGAGCTTACATAAATAACTGGAAGTAAGAGGGGAGATCGCAAATCGTGGGGGCCTGATCGATAGCTCGCGGGATTGTAAGTCACGAGAGCTCATGGGAACATAGTCGTGGAGACCGAGAGTTTACGGGATGAACTTGCGGGATTGGAGACAAGGAGTTCTTGTTTGATCGCAGAGAGCTCTCAAGTATTGAGTCACAATGGCTGGATCGAGAGGTTATCTTGTAGTATCGAAGGGAGCTCGCCAGTAACAGGAATGAGCTCGCGGGATTGGAAACGACAAGTTCTGGATGGAGGAATGTGCACCATAACTGGACTGACCGAGCGAGTTCTAGAATGCACACCCCAAGTTGGTTCGTGGTGGATAGGCGCGAGAGATACAATTTGGTGACTGGGTGAGCGAATACGAGGGTAGTTTGGCGTGCTCACGAATCTTGGAGCAAGAACAAGAGAGCGGAAAATTTTCCTCCTACACTGATACCACGTAGAAACGGCAATTTTATATTTACTATTAAGCAGAGTACATGTGCCTATATAGTTACAAGGAGTGAGCATAAAATATTCTAGACAATGTGAGACAAATCTATATACAACAATGGGACATTAGTGGGTCTCTAGGATGAGCTTTCTTCATTGGGCTTCAACAATGGCCAACGATTCTTATTGTGCGTCATTTCCTCTTTTCATTTGAAGTTATTCTTTTAAAGAAATCATTTTTTTAGGGAGCTGGGTTCTTTTTGGCTGATCAACATAGTGAAATGTATGAGTAGCTCAGATATACTTAATTGATTCATATTTCTGTAATTTAAAACATTATGACACCACTATCAAAATCAAGTGGGATTTCTCTCTCATTAATATGTGAATTTGGTTGATTGTTATTCTTTTATATCTTGCCTTATTTGTGATATCAATAACCTAAAACTGTATGCATTTTTATAGGGAAACAGTCTCATGAGAATTATGAATGTAGCTGCCTTTGCAGTCTCTGGATATGCCTCTTCCGATGGTCGACTTTGCAAACCATTCAATCCTTTATTAGGAGAAACCTATGAAGCTGATTATCCTGAAAAGGGCGTCCGCTTTTTCTCTGAGAAGGTATGTTTTCCTGATATATAGAATTAATTTCACTTGGTTATGTCATACAACTCAAACCGTTAAGCATAATATGGTTTTATTTCTTTTAACTCTTAGAACTCCCATCTTTTGTACATCAACATTAGAGGTTCGGAAGTGAAATTTGGCAAAATTTTAAACACACTATCAAACCTTTTGTTTTACCCATTTTACTGAACTAGCTGTCATTACAAAATTTGTCCTGCAAGCACTCAATATTGTTAGATATAGTGTACATTCTTATGGTATAGTTAGCTTAAGCTCACCTTGGGTGTTGTGGGCACCCTCTCTTGTACACGTATATATATACCTATTGTTCATGTGAATAGAATGTATTCAATAATTCAATCCTATCATGGTATCAGAGCAAAGGAAAACCCTACCCTAGCCGCTATTCCTCTGTCTCCCATTCGATTGTTCTGCAACCCTGCACTCTCGCAACTCCCATATCTGGCGGCAGCAACGCTCGATCCCGCTCACAACTCCCAAATCCGGCAACAGCATTGCTTGTCCCCGCGCGTGGTTCGCTCTCTCCTACTCGTGCTTCCCGATCCAGACGGAGCGCTCCCGATCTTCCTCTTCCGACGATCCTGCAGTCGGAGTCCTCGTCGACGTCGCAACCGATCTAGATGCTTCAGGCGACATTCACGCCTTCCGACGGAGTCTTAGCCGCTAGCACTCTCCCTCAGCTTGTCTGTCCCGATGCTCACGCTCAGAATGGCACCGCTGAGAAGAAGCATCATCACATTATTGAGACAACACGCCCCCTTCTTATCTCCTCTCACGTTCCTCCTCATTTTTGGGGTGAGGTTGTTTCCACTGTTGTCTATCTTATTAACTTGCGGCCTTCCACTTTCCTTCAGGGTCAGAGTTCTAGTGAGTGTATGTACTCTCGACCCCCACGTTACACACATATTCGTATTTTTGACTGTCGATGTTATGTTATACTCCCTCCATGTGAGCGTACCAAGCTCTTCGCTCAGTCTATTGTTTGTGTTTTTCTTGGATACAATACTGAGCACAAGGGTTATCGATGTTATGACCATGTTACACGTCGACTTCGCATCTCACGTGATGTCACTTTTGACTAGTCTCACACTTTCTTCGTGTCCTCTGTCCCCTCATCCTCACACTCATCTGTTACTCCCTCTGACGTGCAGTTTCTCGCTCTTCCCTTCTCCCAGCCACATGTATCCTCTCCTCCAGTATGTCTACCTCCTCTTCCCTTGCCGCACTCTACTCTGTCACCTCCTCTTCACTTGTCGCAGTCTACTCTGTCACCTCCTCACTCCTCCCCTCCGTCGCACACTTCTTCCTCTGATAAGTTGTCCTCTTGGGATCGTATCCCTCCTCTTCCCTATCATTATACTCGTTTCCATCCTATTCCCTCGCTTCCAGTGCTCCCAAACTCAGTGTCTGTCTCTTCCAGCGAGTGTCTTGTGGATGATCTCCTATGTGCCGCAACCCACCTCGTGAGTGACATCCTCCTGACCGTCTTAGCCTTGTTACCCTACTACTGTACCTACCTTCCCTTCCTGCTACTGTCTGTAGTACTTCAGAGCTGACTTCTTACCGTGAGGTTGTCCATATACCTGAGTGGCAGGTTGCTATGCCTGCTGAGTTGGAGGCGCTTGAGCACACTCATACATGGGACCTGGTTCCTCTTTCTTATGATGTCGTTCCTATTACTTGCAAGTGTGTCTTTAAGGTCAAGACTCGCTCTGATGGTTCTGTGGAGATGTACAAGGCTTGGCTAGTTACTTTTGGTTTTCAGTAGGAGTAGGGAAGAGACTATGACGAGACCTTTGTTCCAGTCGCTCACATTACTACGGTTCGGACTCTTATTGCAGTTACAGTTGTTCGCCACTGGCCTCTATCACAACTCGACGTGAAGAATGTCTTTCTTCACGCTGGTCTTCAGCAAAAGGCATACATACTTCCTCATCCAGATCTATCCTCTTCTCCAGGCCTTGTCTGGCGCTTGAGGTGAGCTCTTTATGGGCTCAAGCAGGTGCCCCACGCATGGTTTGCACGTTTCAGCTTAGCCATTACAGCTGTCGGTTTCTAGCCATGTCCACATGATCCAGCTTTATTTGTGCACTCCTCCTTTGGTGGTCAGACCCTTTTATTACTTTTCATGGATGATATGATTATTACTGGTAATGATCCTTCGCATGTGGCTTTTGTCGAGCATCACCTTCAACTGTAGTTTCAGATGACTGACCTTGGACAGCTGAACTACTTCTTGGGTCTTGTGGTCAGCTCTACGGACCGCGGTTTTCAGCTCTCTTAGCAGCGTTACATATCAGATCTCTTAGGTCGGGCTGCTCTCTTTGACTCTCACATAGTGGACACCCCTTTGGAGCTTCACCTTCAGCTACGTCCGGATAATGGGGTTCCACTCTCTGATCTTACTCGCTACTGCCACTTATTTGGGAGTCTCGTCTACCTCACCATTACTCGGCCCGACATTGCCCATGTTGTTTATGTGTTGAGTCAGTTTGTTAGTGCGTCCACCTTTGTGCATTACAGTCACCTACTGCGGCTCTTACGCTATCTCAGGGCGACGACTTCTCATGGTCTCTTCTTCTCCAGCAGTAGTTCTCTACGGCTTCGTGCTTACTTGGATGTTACTTGGGATAGTGATCTTGTTGACCGTCGCTTTGTCACTAGTTTCTATTTATTCTTGGATTCTTCCCTTATTGCATGGAAGTCCAAGAAGCAGACCAGTGTTTCTCGTTCCAACACTGAGGCTGAGCTTCGGGTCATGGCTACCACCGCTGCAGATATTATTTGGTTTTATTGGCTTCTTGAGGATCTTGGCGTCTCTTCTCCAGATCTCATTTCACTCTACTATGATAATACCGGTGTCATTCAGATTACTCCAAACTCGGAGAAGCACTCACTCTCTAAGCATATCGGGGTGGATGCTTTCTTCCTACGTGAGCACTATGGTCATGACACCCTTGCTCCTTTTGTTCCCTCTGAGCAGCAGATTACAGATTTGATGGCAAAGCTGCAGACGAGGATCCATCATGTCTATCTACTGTCCAAATTCTCGGTGTATAATCTCCCATGAGTTTGCTGGGGGTGTTAGATATAGTGTATATTTTTGTGGTAGAGTTAGCTTAGGCTGACCTTGGGTGTTGTGGGCATCCTCTCATGTACATGTATATATATATCTATTGTTCATGTGAATATAATGTATTCAATCATTCAATCCTATCAAATATATGAAGATTTAAGTGGTGGTGCTTTCACTTTCACGTGTTTTAAGAAATATTGTTGAATGATGTTGTATTTTAAGTTGGCTGGTATTTTATGTTGAATCTCTGAGATATTTCCGTTGCTCTCTTTTCAGACACCTCTCATTTTAACTACTTGGAATTTATATTTATTATGGTGCAAGTTTGAATTATTCTTGATTGAAAATAGTGTTTCCAAATCGCCTCTTTGAAAATAGTGTTGTAAGTTTGATTTTTTGTTTTCCTGGAACTGTTTCTTATGTTTACTAATAGACTTGGTCAGAAATTGGCTGCATCAGCATCAAAGAATTCACATGACTAGTTAAATCATAGTTCTTCCATAGCCAGAATTTTTTTTTGCAATTGGAGTAAAAGAACTAGGATTTATGTCATGTGTTGCCCATCAGTACTGGTTTTTCTATGGAGCACTTGTGGGGGTCGGTATTGATTTTACTGTGGTGCACCTGTGAAGGTACGAACACTCAATGTGGCAATAACTCAAGTCTTTAAATGGTACACTTTAATTTTGTCATATTGTAAATAAAGCATTCTTAATTACTAGCCCAGTAGGAGTCTCAGGTGAATGATGAAGAAAGAGGAGTAGAAGAGAAGAAGGAAGAGAGAAGTAAGATAATATGAAGAAAGAGGGGACAAGAAAAAAATAAGACCAAAGAGTAGTGAAGGGACGAGCATGACCTGAGAGGCGTGAAATCACCCATAATAGAAAGAGAGTAGAATACAAAAGAAGAGGAAGGATGAGAGAATAAAAGATACACATGACACATGGGGCGAAGAAGCATGTCATGAGCTATTCATTTCAAAAATCATAGTTTCTATATCACTCGACCATTGGACCTCTATATGAAATAGTGGATTCTAAACCAGATGTTTATGGAATAACCCCACTCAAACTGACACGACTTGGGTTCATTTGGTTCGGCGTATCCACGCCGGTGGCGGGAGCAAACGCTGCCCGCAGGACGAAAAAACAAACAGCCGGCCCGGCGTTTGCAGTGTTTGCTCCCGCAGCAAAGAGAAACAGCCCCGCCTCCCCTCCGTTTCTAGCCTCACCTCCCTCCCTCCAGTCCGAGACCCTCCTTTCCACCCGCCGGGAGTAAACGCCACCGCCGTGCCAAATGAAGCCTTAATTGCTCGTGACAGTTAAGTTAGGTCTTAAAATGAAATTATAAAAGAAATACGATGATATGACCTTAAAATATTAGCACTTGATCGTCCTACATCAATCTTAAATGTTGGAAAGAACTCCACTTCTTAGAGTCGGTGGAAAAAATGCCTTTTAACTCCAATGAATAAGCATTATGAAGGAAAGCAGACAAGTAAGAAACTGGGGGAAAGCAGGCCAGTAAGAATGTAACACCCTGCCCGTCACGAAAAATATAACAGAAGATCCGGTCGGAGTCCCGCTATATTTCACGAACAGACGAAAGCGGTACGAAATTGAAATAGTAAACATATGTGTAGCCTATCACAGAGTTACATTCTAGCGGAAGCAAATGAGTAAACATAACCCACAACACGGAATGTCGACTATATTGATATAACATGGAATGAGTGTATACACAACGTTTGGCCTTAAGTCCTTACATGATTACACAAAATGATGATTTGCATGCATCGACATGCAGGCCGGCAACACATGAAAGCAGTAAACGAGCACTTGGGCCTTCGAGGGCCAACACAGCAAAAGGACTTCAACCCACCACTTTTTGTTTGGCTCGCCAGCACCTGCACAAGTCCAATCCATAAAGACGTGGCAAAACCAAGCAACGGTCAGCTTTAGCTGATAACAATTATAACGACCCCACCCCATTTTTGGAGCGGTGGTACTCCTTCCCTGCGAGCATGCAGCATGACAGTGTGAATATAATTTCACATTCATCACAGACGTTGGCACACACGGCCTCACGTCCCGTGCACTCAGGCCACATTATCGGTGTACTGAAATTCAAGTCTCATCTCCGTCCTAAGTATCAACCACTTAGACGGTCATTGAGCTTTTACCATCAAGGTCATCTTGCCTCACGAACTCCCCCAAAATCAAAAGGTGCATCGAGGAGCGACCTATTCACCTACCAGTAAGGGACGGGTTCGGATCAGCTTTGCCTGTGCTCAAAATCGTCGGAATCTCACTGTCACGACGCGGGTACGGCTTCACCTCGGCCCATTAACAAAAATATAATCAACGTTATCTATTATGGTTGGTACACAAAGTCACCAAACTAGGCACGGTGTGCCTCACAGCTTAATGCTACGCACTTGATCCTCAAGACCTGGGCTTCACATCCATCACATCAACTCACTGAGAGCTATCGCCAGTGATATCGCTATCGTAGGCATTGCAACAGAACTTCGTTTTCTGTTTCAATCTCGGGTGTTTCCTGGAGACACCCTCCAGTACTTTTCCAACAACCTACATCACCCCAAAACTCGGAAATCTATTCGTTTTTTCACTGAGTCTTCTCCGGCACGCAAATCAATACATCACCAATGCAGACCAACTTGTCACAGATGGGCTTCACACAACATGTCTATGTCCGTACAGTGATCCAGACTCTAAATGCAAGTTCTACCGGGGATAAACCATATCAACCCGGTGGAGGTCTCTTCCTCCATCAATTGGTGGGAACCTCCACACAAACATGCTAAATAAAGGACTTCACATGTACAAGTATTCGGAAAGAGAGTCGTTACCCACATAACACGTTTCAGAGCCATGAAGTTGCAATCGATTCGGATGGAAACACTCGCAGCGCTTTCCTCTCTGCGGATCTCGCTTCAGCTCGCGAATTCGACCTTGGAAGCTCCTCCAATAGCTCCTCTAATGGCTGGTGCAGCCTTTTTCTTCCTCCTCTTCCCTTTCCCTTCTTCTTATTTTTGGAGAGAGAGAGGGAGCAAAAGAGATATGAGAGAACTTTTCCCCTTCAACCACCTTATCATTCCCGGGCCTAACCTCAGCCACAGGATGCCCAAACCAAAAACAATGGACAACCCTGATTTCACCGAGAAATCTTTAAGAAATGCTATCGCCGCGATAGCTAATTAACTTCACCAATTTTGTCGATTGCATCGACTACATCATTTGTCAACTACATCGACTGCATGGACCTGACCACTATCGCCAAGCAATATCGCTATCGCCAGCGATAGCTCCAAAAGCAAACTGTTGTTTTCAACTATGGGAAAACTTGAGTGTTGCAGAGAAACTGGGGCAAATTAGTTACTTTCTAATTTGTGGCATGTCCTATCTAAGCAATTGTGACCGTGCACTGTCATTTCCTTGATTTTGTCAAACTTGTAGTTTAGCTTACATGTAGAGAAAGTAGGCAAGTAAGAAACTGGGGGAATTTTATTTTCAATAGCTTGAAGATTCATAAAGATCATGTGATTTTTTTCTGCTTGTAATTGACTGCTAAGATTGCTTTTCTTTGGTATATGTGACCTGTTTTCAATATGATCATGTTAATCATCTCCATCTTATAGGTCAGCCATCACCCAATGCTCATCGCCTGCCACTGTGAAGGAAAAGGTTGGAAATTCTGGGGTGACAGCAACCTCAAAAGCAAATTTTGGGGACAATCCATTCAGCTGGATCCCGTCGGAGTTCTAACCCTAGAATTTGATGATGGCGAAGTATTTCAGTGGAATAAGGCGAGTCATTATGACTTTTAATGAATGTGATTCACTCCATTTTAGCTTTTACCTTGCACCTAACATATCTATGAACCCAGGTGACAACGACTATTTACAATCTCATTCTTGGCAAAGTGCACTGCGACCACCATGGAACAATGAGCATTCGCGGGAACCGCCAATACTCGTGCAAACTCAAATTCAAAGACCACTCGCTCCTTGATCGAAATCCTCGCCAGGTTAGAATATATGCTGCCCGAGAGCACAGAATATTTTTTTCCGAAAAATTAATGGCACTCCCAATCTTACCATGGGGGGAGCACAGGTGCATGGCTCTGTTGAGGATGGAATGGGAGTTAAAGTTGCTACATTGCTTGGTAAATGGGACGATCACATGTATTTTATTAAAGGCGAAGATGCTTCCAAGATAAAGGGTGGGATTGCCTCCCCTGACGCAACTTTGTTGTGGAAAAAGAGCGATCCCCCCGCAAATCCCACGCGGTATAATTTAACATCATTTGCAATCACACTAAATGAATTGACGCCCAGATTGCATGTAAGAGTTGATAACTTGATATCATATCATTTTGTTGTCCTTTTTTCCCTTTATTTCTCTCTTTATCTGTGTTTCACGAGTGTTTTTGTGTTCTAACCTGAGTGTTTTATGGAATTAGGAGAAACTCCCCGCTACAGATTCAAGACTAAGACCTGACCAGCGCTATCTTGAAAATGGTGAATATGAGAAGGCAAATGAAGAGAAGCTACGTCTAGAGAAGAGGCAACGAATGGTAATTGTTTCTTTAACTTTTAAGATAGCAGCTTTCATTAATTATTACTAAATCTTTCAACTTTCTTCATGGGCACACAACCTCGTGGTAGAAAGAAAGTGTACTTTTAACCTAGGAAGCACCGGTACGGGTACGGGTACCGGGTACGATACGTATCCGGTACGGCGGTACGGCAAATTTTAAAAAACAAGGATACGGGTACGGTAGGATACGTTGTATTAAATATAATAATTATATATTTATATATCACAAATGCAATTATATAACATGAACATTTAAAATTTAACATGAAGTTCTTGAACATAAACATAAACATTTGCCAAAACATCTATGAATTTCAGGATAAGTTCTTAAACAATTGTCAACATAAACATAAACATGAAGTTCATAAACATAAATGTAAACATAAACATTTGCCAAAACATCTATGAATTTCAGGATAAGTTCTTAAACAATTGTCAACATAAACATAAACATGAAGTTCATAAACATGAATCTGGACTGATTCAGTCCAGGAACTCTGGACTGATCAGTCCAGGAACTCTGGACTGAATCAGTCCAGAATCTGGACTGAATCAGTCCAGATTTCAGGACTGATTCAGTCCAGAAATCTGGACTGATCAGTCCAGAAATCTGGACTGATTCAGTCCAGGATCCTGGACTGGAATGTCCAGGATTCTGGACTGAATCCTGGACATTCCAGTCCAGGATTCAGTCCTGGACATTTCAGTCCAGGATGATGATTTAGGGCCTTAGGGGTTAATGATGTACAGCAGAAGAAGAAGAGTCCAGGATTCTGGACTGAATCCTGGACATTCCAGTCCAGGATTCAGTCCTGGACATTTCAGTCCAGGATGATGATTTAGGGCCTTAGGGGTTAATGATGTACAGCAGCAGCAGAAGAAGAAGAAGAAGAAGCTACCTGCGACGGGAGACGGGAGCAGCAGTGCGACGGCGCAGCAGTGCGACGGCGACGGGAGCAACAGTGCGACGGAGCAGCAGTGCGACGGCGACGGGAGCAGCAGTGCGACGGAGCAGCAGTGCGACGGCGACGGAGCAGCAGTGCGACGGATCAGCAGGCGCGACGGGAGACGGGAGCTGGAGCAGCAGTGCGACGGATCAGCAGGCGCGACGGGATAATAAAAGCCCTAAAATAGCGAATCGCGCCTAAAACCGCTAATCACGTCGTTCTGTACGCGTATCCGTACCGGAAACGTACCCGGTACGGGTACGGCTCTATTTTTGGCGTATCCGTGCTTCGTAGCTTTTAACCACATTGACTTGTTCATTAGATTAAGGGTATGTTTGGCACTAAGGTGGCAGTCGTGAATGCAGTGGTTACAAACCGTCTTTCATGAATACTCGAGCACACATAAGGAACTCGATCCATTTTTATGTTCAAAATTAATTTTTTTCTCGTCAGCGGCGGTCATAACCGTTGTTATGTTAAATACATATTCATGACGATGGTGTTTTTGTCCAAACTCACCAGAGCAAAACGCCTTGCCGAATGGACGACTGTTTCTAACTTCACGACCGTCGCCGCCATGTCAAACGGACCCTAATTCCCAAGTTTCTTATTGGCATAGAGTTGAACGAAAAGAAAAACTCATTTTATTAGGGCAACACTAGGCTATTTATAGCCTTACAACAATACTGACTATTACAAATTATTTCAACACTCCTCGAGATTGGTGAAAGATATTCACTAAACTCATTTTGTTATAACTAGAGCTGTCACGGTTCCGGCTCGGTTCCGGTTCTACTAAAACCATGAACCGAACCGTTAAGATAACAGTTCTTCAAGTTAGAACCAAAACCTTATTTAGTTTGACCGGTTCCGGTTCTGGTTCCGGTTCCATCATAATTTTTGGAACCGCCGTGTCAACGGTTCCGGTTACGGTTTAACAAGAACCAAAATCAAACCAGTCACTAACGGTTCGGTCCGATTCTATGCGGTTCTGTCCGGTTCCAATCGGTTCCAACTAAAACTAAAATCAAATTTGACATAATAAAATAAAAACGTTCTGCAAAAAACTCAAAACACCTTCAAAATAGAAATAATTAAGTTGCACACTACTCGACAGTCTCTTCCACGATTGATGGGCTAGTAGTATATGTCGTCTTTCTACACGTGTAGATTTACTACGATGTCTAGTTGGCTTGTGCGCGTCTCGTCGACATGCTTCTATGTGGTTCGATCCTGTTCAAATGAGTTACAACTAAAACAAAACCAAACTTGACGGAGTGAAATAACAGCGGTCTGCAAATAGTAAAACTCAAAAGAACAACGAAATAAAAATAATTAAGTTGCACACTACTCGTCGGTTTCTTCCACGATCTGTGGGCTAGTATCTATCGTCTTTCTACGTGTAAAAACTTGGCACAACATCTAGTCGGCTTGCGCGCATCTCGCTAGCTTGCGCACATCTCGCCAGCTTGCGCAACCTTAATAATGGGCTACAATTAGTCGTCTCTTTCATGATTATTATTTAATAGTAATTGTATACCTTCTATATTTTTAAAATAAAATATTTCAGAAAAATATGTAAGCAAAATTGAAAATATATTATATAACTGTATAAAAATCAAAACTGTACTGTAAAAACCGATTTCAAACCGCACCAATGTCAAATTATATCACACGGTTTTGGTGCGGTTTTGTTCAGTCCAAAACTGACCCATTTTGATGCGATTACGGTTTGGTTACAAACTGCATCAGTTTCACCCTGATAGTAAGTATAAATATTATAGATAGATTATAAAACTATAACAATATTATAATAAAATTAATAATAATAAACGGGTTGCGATTCGGTTCTACTTCGCTCCGGTTCGGATCAGATCCAAAAATCTTGAAACCGCTTGAGACTTGTATGTTGCGGTTCCGGTTCCGGTTCCGGTCCGGATAATAAAATGTAAGAACCACACTCGAACCAAAGTTGTTCACGGTTCCAAAATTCAAACCAGAATCCGAATAATTTGCAAACGGTTTGATCCGGTTTTTTGCGGTTCCGATTCAATTCTGGTTCGGTTTACGGTTTTCGGTTTTAAGTGATAGCTCTAGTTATAACCCCTGATCATATCCTTTAAACTGAGTCTCTTTGTTAAGCAGTCTACAACCTGACATTTGGTCGGCACGTGACTCAGCTCCAATAGCCCACTATCAAGGTTCTCCTTGATGAAAAATCTATCAATCTCTATATGCTTGGTGTGATCGTGCTGGACTGAGTTATTTGCAATATTGATGGTTGACTGACTGTCACAACACAACTTCATCCTATCTCATTGATCCAGCTTCAACTCCCCAAGCATTCCTTTCAGCCAAAGGACCTTTGCAACCCCTACTGCCATGGCTCTGTACTCCGCCTCTTATGTCGGTCTAGCCACTACCGACTGCTTCTTTCTCCTTCATGAGACCAAGTTGTCTCTCACAAATATGCAATAGCCTGAATTAGACCTCTTATCATCCGCGCAGATTGCTCAATCAGAGCCCCAATAGCCTTCAATCCTCACGTGCCCGTTCCTTCTAAAGTCCAACCCCTTTCCAGTGGCACTCTTCAAGTATCGCAAAATCTGGTGCACTGCATCCACATGGTCCTTCCTCGGGTCATGCATGTAGCGTCCTACCACGCTCACTGATAATGATATGTCCGGGCAAATGTGGCTCAAATAGATCAACTTCCTAACTAGTCTTTGATACATTTCCCGATCTACTAGTTTTTCGGCCTCTGCACCCAGTTTACACCTTTGATCGATTGGCGTCGCGGTAGGTTTGCATCACAACATCCCAGTTTGAGTGAGGAGATCCAACGCGTATTTCCTTTGGGAAAGTGATATCCCTCTAACTCATACAAAATCTCGATCCCAAGGAAATACCTAAGAAGGCCCAGGTCCTTCAAACTCAAACTCCTTGCCCAGGGCCCCTTTGAGACGGTCAATCTCCTGCTCATCATCCTCTGTAATGATCATGTCGTCCACATACACTGCGAGCATGGTGGTGTGACCTTCATTCTGCCTAAAAAAACAGTGTGGTCTGCATTGATCTGGTGATACCCCATCTCAATCATTGCTCTCCTGAATTTGTCGAACCATGCGCGGGGTGACTGCTTCAGCCCATGGAGGAATTTTTTCAACTTGCAGACTCTGCCTTCTGTATTGGTCGTACCAAACCCCGGTGGTATCTCCATGTACACCTCCTTTGCTAGATCTCCATGAAGGAATACATTCCTCACATCAAGTTGGTGCAGCACTCATCCACCGTTCACCTCTAGGCTGATGAGAGTCCTACCGTTGCTCATCTTTGCAACGGGTGCAAACGTTTCATCATAGTCGATGTTATAGGTCTGGTTATACCCCTTAGCAACCAATCGAGCTTTGTAGCGCTCAACCTGTCCATCTGGGTTCTGCTTCACAGTGAACACCCACTTGCACCCAACGGCCTTCTTGTACTTTGGCAGTCGTATCAGTTCTCAGGTGTTGTTCTTCTCAAGAGCCCTCATCTCTTCCTTCATCGCGGCCTTCCATTTCGGATCGTCTTTGGCAACCTGTCAATTGTTAGGTACAATAACACTATCTAAAGATGCAATGAATGCTCCATGAGTAAAGGAAATATGATCGTAAGAGACAAAGAATGCAAGATCTCAACCGTATCTGTCAGGGGGATTTCCCGCATTGCTGCGAGTAGTCTTCTGTAACATAAGAGAAAAAGTAGGGGGAGGGGAAAGGATGTCACCTTAGGTTTGTTGAGATGTAGGTGTTATAGGAGTAGGGAGCGACATAGCCAGGGGACTAGGAGCTAGACTGGGCATCCACACTGGATCTAGTACTGTTGGCAGCTTTCTCCTCCTACTGTACATTAGTAGTTCCCCCTGAGTCGTAGGTCTCACATCTTGCTTCTCCTCCTCGATCTCCTCCTCGTGCTCATCATCACTCACCTGCTCCTCCGCAGATTCTCCCTGTCATACTCCTGGATCTGTCACCAACCTTTCTCTCTTTAGCCTCATACTTTCAGTATCTGACGAGTCTAATGTAGGTAGGGCTCCCTGTTGGGTCCGGCGTTCCTTCACTTGACCCGTGACGCTCTTCTACTTATTTAAGAAATTAAGTAGCACCCTTTCCAACAGTCCGGGCTTTTGGAACAGTTGGTTATGCGCTTGATCCTTCAATTTGTACCAGAGCAGGTCACTGGTTCAAGACCGGGGGGCGCTATTAAATCTTGATTTTTCCCTTCTACCTGTGTGGGTCCGACGGGTCAGGCAACCGTGGACATGTGGTAACCCCACCTCTGAGCCGTGCAACCGTGGACATGTGGTAACCCCACCTCTGAGTCGTGTGGGCCATGTGGTAACCCCACCTCTGAGCCATGTGGGTCATGTGGTAACTCCACCTCTGAGCCGACGGGTTATGTTGGACGCCGGGGGGGTGGGGATTGTTGGGTCCGGCGTTCCTTCACTTGACCCGTGGCGCTCTTCTACTTATTTAAGAAATTAAGAAGCACCATTTCCAACAGTCCGGGCTTTTGGAACAGTTGGTTATGCGCTTGATCCTTCACTCTCTCTTGTTGGTAGTGTCATTCCAACTCTCTGAAGTGAACATTCATGCTCATAAAACATCTTTTTTTCACTGGGCTCCAACACATGTACCTCTTCTGAGTGCGAGAGTAGCTCACAAACATACACTTGACTGTCATTTCATCAAGCTTACCGACACCCGGCTTGTCCTTCACGAAGCACACACACCTGAATACCTTTAAGGGAAGTATCCCCTCATTATGTCCCTGTAACTGCTGACACGGAGACTTCCAACCCAGAACCTGTAATGGCATCATGTTGATCAGTTGTGCTGCTGTTAATATCGCATATCCCCACAAACTCAGAGGAACCTTCATGTTGAGCATCATACTCCTTGTCATCTCCAGAAGATGTTTGTTCTTCCTTTTCGCCACTTTGTTTTGTGTCGGTGTGTAGGCACAAGTGGTCTGATGCAATATCTCATGAGCTGATAAGTATTCCTTCATTGTCTTGTTTGTGGATTCTGTTCTATTATCCGATCTTAGAACCTTAATCACTGCAGCATATTGTGTCTGAGCAAACTTATAGAAATCCCGGAAGCAGGTAAGTACCCCACTTTTAGATTTCAACAAATATAGTCAAGTAACACGAGATGCACAATCAATAAAAGTGACAAAATACTTATAATCATTCAAAAAACTCACAGTACAAGTTCCCCAGACATCAGAATGAATAACATCAAAAACAAAAGAACTTTTTCGGCCTGTACTAGCATACGAACTCCTAGTAAGTTTGCTTAAATCACAAGCATCACACATCAATTTTGTTTTATTTGTTGTTTCAAAAATAACAGGAAATAGTCTCGGTACAGTCCTGAAGGAGGGGTGCCCCAACCGCCTGTGATAGAGTATCAGCATATCCTCAAGACTCATCTTTTGTGCTCCAATTCCCATTTTCTCTACCACAGTGACCAGAGCCGCATCCAATCCTTCCCGATCCAGATACCACAGCCCTCTATGCCAAGTCTCAGTCTCAAGTATCCTGCTCGTCCCTTTTTCCTGGAAAGTCATCTTGGGAATATCAAAGAAAACAACACATCTCAGTTGAATGATTATGGAATTGATGAATAAGAGGCTAACTGGGAAAGAAGGAGCATGCGAGACATTAGATAGTTTTACTGAATCTGAACAATTAACAGTACCCTTACGGACCACTGGCTGGAACGTACCGTCCGTCGTCTGGATGCTATCTGGAGTAGCTAGATGAGTGTAGGAGGAGAACTCGTCTGTGTTTCCTGTCACGTGGCGTGATGCGCCTGAGTTGATGATTCAATCTGATGCCCTGGAAGAAGATAGAGATGCAAGAGCGAGAGATCCATCAGATGGGTGGGCATACATAGTGACCCCCCAGCTCCATCTTTGTTCCCCTCGCCCGCTTGTTTCCTCTTGATGCCCTCCATTATGGTAAGTAGGGTCTGCTCCTCCTCTGTATAGATAACATCAAGTTCCTCTGCACATTCAATCATGCCCAAATTGGCTCGATAGCCTCCTCTGCCTCCATGGGCACGACCACGTCCACGGCCACGTCCCATTCCACCACTCAAATCTCTCTCCTTGAGCGGCTTGGAGTACGCTTGCCTCCGATGGCCTACCTCGCCACAGTTGTAGCACTGTCGGGTTTCTTCCCTCTGTACAGTAACACCAGAGGCAGCAGCTGCTAGTGCTGACTTCAGAGTCGTGGACCCTCATGTCCCTGCCTGAAGTTTGAGACGCGTATCCTCCTGAATCATAGCAGAGATGGCCTTCGTCAGTGTAGGAATCGTCGTACCAGAAAGAAGTAGGGCTCTCCGTTGATCGAACATGTCGTCTAACCCCTTCAGGAACTTCATCGTCCTTTTCTCCACGATGATCTTGGAAGCCCGACACTGTGAGTCACTGCAACACATCCCTCCAGATGCGTGATCGTAATCCACTCATAGTCATTCCAACTCGGAGGCGTACTACACTGTTTTTCACCCCCTGAACAGTGTCATCAATTTCTCCTTTTACCTGGAAGACCCGTAGAATGTTCCCCACACCATCATATGTGTTCTTCAGCTTATCTCAAACTTCCATGACTTTGTCGAGGCCATCTACCGTGGCGGCAATTGATGGGACAACAAAGCTAAGAAGCCACATAAACACAGTCATATGGGCCGACTCCCATTCATCTCCGGTCGAGTTTCCTGGTTTCTTCAACACCCCTGTCAGGAAACCCCCAACCTGTTTCGCTGTTAGGATTTTCTTCACACGGCGTGACCAACTCAGATAGGTCGTCGGTTCATCAAGTTTCAAATCAATCGGTAGAAGTTCCAACCTTGCTGGCCATTGTGATGAACCCAACACCCTCAACAATGTGGCCAACTCATCCGGGCCCAACAACTTGAGGACGTCTTCCATTGTTACTTCCTTCGGCGGCATGGATCAACTTCCGCACCGATTACCGCAACAATCAATGCCTCCTCCTGCCCTAGATCCAATCACCTCATCTTGATATCTGCTTGTATGCGGATGTGTTGGTGTTGGAGACCTGCTAGATACGTTGGTTGCCCACTGCGACCAGTCTCGCAGCAACTGGAAGCGGCGGCAGCCGCTGGATTCGGCGGCGGGAGGGGTGCGGCCCGCATCTCTAGAGGTGGAGGTCTGGAATCCCTAGAGCCAGAGGTCCTCCGTTGGAATCCGAGGCGGCAGTCGCCAAAGGTGGCGGCAGAAGAGACGTTCTCGCAGGCCTAGAGGCGGAGTGACCGCAGAAATCCCGCAGCCCTAGAGGTGGTGTTCCGTCGAACGCCGATCTCGCAGCCCTAGAGGCGGAGGTCCTCCATCGGCGGCGGAAGAAGCGTGCACAGAAGAGTCGGTTCTCTGTCGGTGGCGGAAGAAGCCGAGCGCAAATCTGTCGCGGAAGGAGTCGCGGAAGTGGGCTTTTTTTTTCTTGGCTCTGATACCAAGTTGAACGAAAAGAAAAACTCATTTTATTAGGGCAACACTAGGATATTTATAGCCTTACAACAATACTAACTATTACAAAATATTACAACACTTAGTTTTTTTTTTCTTTTTCCGTGCGTTTTTTTTATTTTGATTGAGATGTATGGATCTGTGGATATGCGCGTCTATATAGACTTTTTGTAGATGTGGAAATTGCGCTGGGTTGCATCACCTGTGTCTGGTTCCATTGCAGTCGACGAAACTTCAGGAGGATGGATGGAAACCGCGGTGGTTCAGGAGGGACGGCGAGCAGGGAACTTACCGTTACGTCGGGGGATATTGGGAATGTAGGGAGCATAATCAGTGGGAGGGTTGCCCGAATATTTTCGGCGATTTGTGAGATTTCATCTGAGAAACCCTCCCTCAATTTCACATTGATTCCAGGCACTCGATTTCAAAGTGGAGATGGATCCATCGGGTGGGTGGGATGAATTATATGGATGCTGCTGCTAGCCTGCTGCTATCACATGTATGTAATTTATCTAATTATTGTTATTTTTTTATATATAAAAAGAAAAAAGAAAAATTGACTGCGAGTCATCAAGCCTAAGGGTGTCAATAGGGCATGCTGTAAGCACTGGGTATAAAAGGTAGCTGCTTCAATTTTCTGTAATTGATTATTATTTTTTTGTGCATCCCTCCCTCCCTCCCTCCCCGCTATTCAAGTTCCCATTTAAAATTTCATATTTTCAATTTCATATTTTCTTGGTCAGATGAATTGAGTCATTTCTATTATTCATGAATTGAGTCATTTCTCCGTAACAACACTTCCAGCACCATTATTAAGCTGTATTTTTTTAACGCGACACTTTGATGGATGGAATATCTCTTGCCTTGATTAATTATGATTATTCTAAATGATGCCAGAGTATAATTATTCTATACAATACAATTCAAGTTCAGCCTTATCAAACCATGGGAGTGAAGTCATTACTCCGGCCGGCCGTATAAAATGTGCACAGGTGATATCAATTTTTAGGGTTTAGGGCACAAAATCTTTTCTATTTCTTCTCTTCTTTTATTATCTATATATTTAGTTTTTATTTTATTAAGTACTAATAAAATGTATATTTTATACTATACTATAAGCAAGGAGGAAAAGGGCTTGGTGTAACATTTTTTGGACCAAAATACCCTCCAGATGGTGTAACATTTTCTGGACCATAATACCCTCAGAAACTCATTTTTTAAAGTTTTGATACTATAAACAAACTCCAAAAGAGCCATGATGTAACATTTGTCTTCCCAAAATACCCCACAACCATGGTGTAACATTTTAATGTCAAAATACCTCTCATTTTTCTTATTCATCTACTCATTTATATGATTTTTTTATCATTTGATCATAAATTTTTTTATTCTTCTACTCATTTGCATAGTTTGTTTTTTTCTTATTCCCCTACTCGCTGCCCCACCAATGTTGCCGCCCTCGCCAATGTCGTCGCCCCCACCCCCGCCCAATGTCGCCGCCCCCGCCCAATGTCGCCGCCCCCGACAAATGTCGTCGCCGCCGACAAATGTCTCCGCCCGAGACCAATGTCGCCGCCCCGCACGGGGTCTCCCGTGCACGACTGCTTGTAGTATATATGTATGTGTATTGTTAAGTATTAATAACTATTTTTTTTTTCATTTACAAATGGACTATTTTTCTTTCATTATTTCTCTCTTCTCAATTCTCTCAATAATAACATCATCTTATGTCGGCCTGGCGTGAATTTGCAGTCAAAACGTAGACTTATATCCACAGCTGAATAGCAAACTGTAACGAAAAGCTCTATTATTATTTTTTTAAAAAAAATAATAAGTAAATCTGACTTGATAGAATCCAAAAGCTAGCACGTCCACTTATATATTTCCCAAAAACAGTGAAAAAAGCTAAATGCAAACTTCCAAAACCCTCACTTGTCCTCTTCTTGTGCCAGCTTGAAATATTGCCTTTGCCACCAGTAGCCTCACATGCATCCCCATTCATAAAGCTGATTGTTATCAGAACTTCAACTTTGGCTCATTGCACTTCACGGGATTCCCCAACAATAGTTCGATCGAATTGAGGATTTTTTTGACGTGACTTGACTGGCTCACCGATACAATTTCATACAATTTCATTGGGTCCGGTCTCGAGTTATTTCAAATCTTTTTGGTCTCCTAATCGGATGCTGGAACTCCCACTCACCCTTGCACACAAGCCGTGCCATGCCACACCCCGACTTACATGCTAGCACCGGACACGGACGCATCACTGCACAGCTACTGTGCACGATGTGGCGCGCTTGCCGCACAGCATTGGCTGTCGCACGGAGCGCCTCTCGAAATGTTTCCATGCAACAGATGGCGCGTGAAAGACAGCCAGGCTCAAGGGGGGTGCTGATTCAACGCCCCCATTGGGTGATGAGGTGTTGACTTGCTAGCACCCTAGGTGCTGGGAAATCCCCAGCTGTGGAGTGAGGCGCACTCCCAATTAGGGAGTCGTGCCGCAACTGCCGTGCGGGATGGGTGGCAATTAATTTTCCTGCGCCCCTTCTCCCCTTCTTAATTTGTTTGTCGTTCATGGCGCTTACTGATGCCACTCACTGTCATACCCTCATCACCATGATCGGAGCACTCAACTCTCAAGATGCATTTGCAACCCTTACGTGCTCACGGTTTGCTCCCAACGCCCCGTTGTCGTATTCATCTTCCCTGACTACTTCTGAACACATTCCTCAGCACTCCACTCCAAGCGACCTCTGAGGTCTAGAAGAATTATTATAACGAGCGGTAGTTTGTCGTCATCCTTGAGAGATAACTTGGGTAACCTTCCAAAGAATATTGGAATTGAACTTGTTCAGCATCGATTTGACCCCGTTGTTTTTTTTTCCTTTCCGTGGTTTTTTCACGTAAGAAGCTTTTTTGTCAGTCGATGGTTTCCTATGTGACTGCTTGTACGCACAGCTCACTTTTGAGCAAAGACGGTTCAATTCCACCGGTCAATAAGAGCATCGAGCGACCCTCAGCAACACTCAAATTTGATCCTTTTGTAATATACTTTTGGGTTGGTTCTTAATTATCTTGAACTCGAGGTCAACAAAATATTCTTAATTAGCAGCCTAATTTTCAGCATATTTAATCGAACCAGTACTCATGAATATATTGAAGATTTGTTAATGTAGAGCTCGGGAGGTAGATTATGTATACAGTATAAATGGAGGGACATGATAACGCTAGCTAGCTGTCTATTATTGTCTTAAGACGCACGCATAGAGGCATAGCAGACACACACACAGAGAGTAACATGCATGCATGTGTACGTATAGATATATATCATATATATATATATATATATGTATATCATAAATTTTTCTTTCAAAATTTACTTGATTTTTTTACTCCTAATAGTACATTGATTGATTTGATTCAACCGTAATTCTTGCCGTGCATTTACTAATTTTTATTCATTATTACATAATAAATATTCAAAATATATATATATTATTTGTTTATCCTAATTTATCATTATTTAAAATATATATATATACATATGTACCGCCGGGCCGGCTATAATATATAAAAGCACACACATACCTCTCTCTCGGTCTCTATCTCTCCCAATTAATTCCCACTCCAACGAACTCCATGGCTGCCTTGGGCGGCGCCGGCCTCTTCTTCACGGTCAGCCTCCTCTTCTTCACCATGGCCGCCACGTGCGGCACTTGCCCGCCAACGATCCCGACCCCCAGACTTCCAGAGCCGGAAAAGTGCCCGCGCGACGCGGTCAAGCTCGGCGTGTGCGCAGACGTGCTCGGCCTGGTGAACCTGAACATCGGCAAACCGCCGGCGGAGCCCTGCTGCGTTCTTCTAGACGGTCTGGTAAACTTGGAGGCGGCTGCCTGCCTCTGCACCGCTCTTAAGGCTAATGTGCTGGGAATTATTCATCTGGATATCCCCATCAATCTCAGCTTGCTTCTCAACTACTGCGGCAAGGACGTCCCCTCCGGTTTCCAGTGTTTTTAATTAATTAGGATCTATCCGTTTGGCAATGTGGTTCTTATCACCTTTCGACTATCGTTCGCTCGCTCGTTCGCGCGTTGTTAAACGCGCCTACTCTTACCTCTGTAACCCTGCATGCATGCATGCATTAAGTAAAAGAAACCATTTGGTTTCAGTGTTTGATTAAAGAAATTTTAGCCTTTTATTTTAGGGTTTATTGCTTCTCCTGCTCAATCATTCGATCGGCCACAGCCAGCACACATAAATGCAAAGAAAATTTTGTTTTATCTTTTTCTCCACTTAGACTCCGTTTGGCACCGTGGTGGCGGGGCGGCCATAATTAAACTCATGGGTTAAACCGTCGTTTCTTAAGGATCACCTAACAAACATCATTCGTTTGAACATATATAAAGTGAATGAAGTTCCTTAGATGAGCCTTAACAAATGAATGACAATTTAATCCCTCATGTTCATGACCGTCACCACCGTGCCAAACTAAGCCTTAGGCTCGGTTTGAAATGGCGTTGGCAGTCGTCGTGAACTCCATAATTTTGACGTGAACGTTTGACTTCATCTAAAAACTTCATTTTCTTCTATGCTCAAAATTAGATTTCTTTTCTTGATGGCCGACATAATCGTCATAATATCAAACATACATTCAATAACAATGACATTTCTGTCCAAATTGACCCGAGCAAAAACGTATGGTAGTGCCAAATAGTACCTAGCAAGAATGAACATAAATTGTGTTTTCTCAAAATACTTAGAAACTCTTATACCCTTAGGATTGACGATAAAAGCAAATGCTAATAACTATATATATATCAAGTTGTTGTGAGAAACATGTTCCTACCTATACAACCCTTATTCGTCAAGGATCAACGGTCAACGCTCTGCAGTCAACAAGTCAACATGCAACACCAGTACATGAATACCCTATCAGTATTCCATGGCAGCAGGAGAAGCAAGGGGACCTTTAAACGCAAGAAAGGATCATACTCGGCCATCTAAGCTGAGTCTTTGGATCCTTTCTTCGAAGAGGCAAGTTCCCAGGTAGTGTCCCCCTTGTACCATGCTCGGTCATCTTTGGTTGGGGTGGGGAAGCTTCTTCTAAGCATCCGGGTACGTTGTGGTACATACCTACCGCAGTACTTGGGGTCCTCTTTGTTGTCCGCCAATTTTTGCATTTTAGCCCGTTTAGTCGTCAAGCCGGACCATTAGATCAGTAACCATAGGCTACACTGATTCGAATTTTGGAGTAGGAATTTTCTCAGCTTCGACACTTTGGTGCGGTGAGCGTGAATCGTAGCGAAGGAGAAAAGTATCGCAAGTAGGCAAGATGGTGAATGAAGGTGAGAATGAGGAGATAGATGACAACTTGGCAAGAGGAGGCAACTTTGTGGCCGTGGCGATTTTCGAGGAGTTCATGATGAGGATCGAGAGATCCATCCTAGCTGGTTTCCTTCCTCTCCCTAAGGTCACAGTGACCTCGTCCTGTCGCATGACACCGTCGGAGGAGGAGGAGCCACCTAGGCGAGCAGGGAAGAAGCGAGCAAGAGATGAGTAGAAGCGACCAATGCAGTCGCAGTACCGACCGACAAGTTACCAGGGGATGAAGTTCCGAGATACGGAGAAGACGGTGAGATTCCAAGATACTCGGCTAGCTGGCGAGTATGAGGAGCTGGATACTCGCGAGTATGAAGCTCATCATCACTAAGGAGGAAGGAGCCCCTTTTGTGAGGAAGTACTATCCGCCTCAGTTCCTTAAGGCTTCAGAGAGCCCGTCCTGAACTACTACTCTAGAAGAGATAACTCGATCAAGTATCTCCAATGGTTCGAGATGTGGTATCTATCTGCAACATGATCGATGCATTCAAATGCAAAATCTTCTCCATCACCTTCAATTTGCAGGGAAGGCGAGAGACTGGTTCCACCAGCTACCTGAAGGTTCCATCTACCGCTTCGAGGACCTGCGTCTGGAGTTGATGGTGAGGTTCATGACGTCTAAGAAGAGGAAGAAGGAGGCAACCACTCACTTCAAAATCATGCAAGGGCAGCACGAGATTCTTGGCCACTACATCGACCATTTTCAGGAGGAAGTTCTGAAGTCGAGGAATTGGATGACATCACCTTACAGTTGACCATAAAGTTTGGCCTAAAGCAGGGTCTCTTCAGCCTGGCAATCGGATTTAAGCCGCCGAGATCCTTTGAGGAGATGATTGAAAGGGCGAACAAGTTCGTCCAAGGGGAGGAGAAGAACCTCGACTTCTTGACAAGAATGAATGGGGAAAACCTGGGAGGTAGGGAGAGAGGAGGACCTTCGGGAGTGAGAGTCAGAGTATTGCTGGAGATGCCCAGTAAGAGTGAAGGAGAGGGGAGCCGAGTGGAAGGTAAGAGCCCAAAAGGGTGGAGCAGAGGAGGCAATACAGGCCTTGTAAACAGGAGGAGAGGAGGCCTATAGTGTCACCGGAAAGAAGGGAGGAGGCACGACAATTCCAGTATCCCGTGAACCGACCCCAGTGGAGGCCACCAGGAAGACCTTAGTACCAAAACCAGGAGAGGAGGAACGGTAACCAGCCGGGGAGGAGGCAGGGAAGTACTCAGAGGAGACAATGGTCATTGTACGGAAAGTCAGTAGGCATCACAGGAGGACCCAGCCGTAAGGAACCAGGCAGAAGAGACTCCCCTTTACTACGATCTGCATCGAGTAGATGGACATGAAACCTTGGCTTGTTCCTAGTTTTGGGAAGCAAGGAAGAGGCTAGAAGCAGGAGCGGTGGAGAGGAAGCAGTTGAGGCAAGAGGCCCCATAAGACCGATAACGTTCCAAGCTCCAGGGAGGAGAAGGAACGAGAATCGGGTCGACCAAGGTAGTTGCGAGGAGGTGGTCCATGGCCCAGGAGGAGGGCAAATATGAGTGATCAACGTAGGAGCCGGGCTTGGAGCTTCCCGCAAGGGAAGTCTCCATTAGATCTATCGCAAGAGCGTCACCTCAACTTCACAAGCGCCATCGTTGTTAGAGGAGATCACTTTTTCTGAGGAGGACATGTTAGAGAATGAGAATCCTTTTCATGACGCGCTCGTCATCCAAGCCTTCATCGAAGACTTCATCGTTGACCGAATCTTGGCGGACAACACGAGCTTGGTGAATATCATCTTAAAGAGGACCTTCGTCGAGCTATAGGTGGAGACATTCAGGGTCCGGGCTGCTGACGGACCCCTTTTTGGCTTCTCTGAAGAGAAGAAGGAGGTGGAGGGAGAAGCGGATCTTCTAGTTACCTTTGGCAACACTAGATCTGATGCAGGTTCGCCATCGTGGATGCATTAAGCTGCTATAGTGTGATCTTCGTAAGACCCCTCATCAACTAATTCAAAGCGGTTTCATCATCATATCATCAATGCCTGAAGTACTGTAGAGGCGACGTCCAAGTAAGGGTCTGGGGAGATCCTAAAGCTGCATGGGAGTGTTATCTTAGTGTCGTTAGTATCATCAGCCGGATGGAGGATGCGGAAAGGCTGGAGAAGATCCTAGGAAGGGAGGATGGGCTGAGAGCTACGGAGGAGCTTGAGGTAGTGGAGGTGATCTCTGAGGGAGAAGAGTTTGGACTGCTGAAAATTGGAGGATCCCTGAAGCTGGAGGGGAAGGTACAGATGGTGGCTTATCTGCAAGAAAATGTAGACATCTTTGTTTGGAGTGCTTGCAGAGATGTCGGGAATCGATGCAAAGGTTGTCTGTCATCGCCTCAACCTAGATCTGAAGGTTGCCCCGTCCGTCAAAAGCAGAGGAATAACATTCGATGTGCTAGCTGAACCAATCCGGGAGGAGGTGAAGAAGCTGCTGGAAGCAGGTTTTATTTCGAAGATCCGGTATCCACCCTGGAGTCGCTATTCCATGAAGTTGATCGAGCGGTAGTGAGACTCAGCGAGGTTCATGTGTTCCTCGACTTCGTCCAGCTTAGTTACGTGAGTTTTGAGCGAGCTCAGGCGTCAGCGAGGTTCGCAGATCGCTAGTTGATCAAATTTTACCTCTAAATCAAGGTAGGTTGCAGTATCCTTCTCTTGGTACTCGCGCACAGGGAGCCAGATGGAGCTATCAACACTCCCCCAAGAGGAGGGTGACCTACATAAAGAACTCGTTGTTTTCAACACAAGCTCTGAGAAAGAGTAAGTAGAAAAATGTGACTATCGTTACCAGCACGTGGGGTCAGTGGCTGATACTCGTGACTAGGTGGAGTCCACCAAGGAGAGCCCCGCTCCCGCCGAGGAGTTGGGCTTCGATGGTAGGAGTCCTGATTCCCAGCGAGGCGACCACTGTGCTAACCCTTAGAACTCCAAAAGTTATGAAGCGGCGAGGAGGCGGGAGCATGTGCTTTATGCAGGCCCTTCCCCCGAAGGTCCAAATGGCGACGATCAACAGGAGGAGGCGGCCCAGAAGGCTGTCCTCTCCCATTCCCGCCAGGGCGAGATGATTATGAAGGTGTCGTGTTCCCAACAGTTCCCTGGGAAGGTAAAGTGCCCGAGCGGGGAGGCGTCGGAGTTGGGAGGTACTCGACGAGGTTATAACACTACAACAAATTGCACTTATAGTAAAGACTAAAATATAACTATAACACAGTTTGTTACTAATAGTTATATTTAATAACGATATTTTGTTGTTGTTACAATAGAGTACTTTTTTGTAATAAGTATTTCATATTTTGTTACAATAACAAAAAATACGTTACTATAAATACAATCATTTGTAACAAGGATAACATTGTGTTACAAATAGTAAAGTTGTTATATAATATTGTGTCGGAAGACTCATTATTTTTGTTATGTAATTTGATTTTATGTAATACTTTTATTTGTGAATAAATAAATGTTTAAATTTAATACTTTGATTTGATGTCAACATTAATATTTATAATAAGAAAAATAGGAATTGAAAATGTATATGTATAAATTTGTTTTTAGTGATGAAAATAAAAAAATAATTGTAATGAATTATTCGTTACAATCTTACAATTTATTGTAACGAACGAATGTTTGTAATAATTTATTGTAACGAAGTAAAATATATATATGTTAGTGAGGGGAAAAAACATTTGTAAAGAAATAATTTTTATCGTAACTCATTTTTGTGAGGAAATTTTTTTTTTAACGAAATAGTAGTTATCATAACTCATTTTTGGTGATGAAGCAATGTTTGTTACAATTAATTTATTTGTAACAACACACATACATTCGTTACGAGAAGTATTCGTGACGGGCTTTAGAGGAAGACCGTTAAAGTTTTTTCGTTACCAAATAGTCTGTGTAACGATTTTTGGTACTCATTGTAACAATTCTGGTCCTTAATATAAGTGCAATTTGTTATAGTATTACCAACATGCCGATCATGAGTCAGCCGGTCGGAACCAAGGTGAAGTTGCATAGTATGAGGACATGAGGTACTGGGCGGAAGGCCTTGAGATACTGGTCCTCTACTCGAGAGCGGGGTCCACTAGCGGCATACTATCAATAGAGTCACTAAAACTTGTCAGTAAAAGCAACCAGGAAGCGAAATCACGAGATCAATCATCTGTGAGAAGTTACCATACCAGTTTGAATAATCGCCGCTCTGGAAGGGCGACCAAGCTCAGGGGGCATAGAGGAAGAGGCAGACATCTCAGCAGCAGGGGCGGTGTCAACAATATTGGGCGGGATGATCAGCACCTCGCTGGGTTGTGTCACCTCATTTTACACCAGAGGTGTATCCGTAGGAGTATTTGTCTGGTATTCAAGGCGAGCAGAATCATCCCCCGAAGGACCGATGTCCTCGCCCAATCCCATCTTATTCAACAGATCTCTAGTCAGATCTGGAGCAGGAGTAGAGTCAACGGGGTCTGCGAGCTCTACATTTGGTGCAGCGGGCTCCTTTTCAGTAGGAGGTTCTTTCCTCAGCTTCTTCTTCCTTCGAAGATCACCTTCATCGTCGTGACCTTCCCGGTCACGCATGTTAGTGGGCTGCTGAAGCCGAGTACATAGAAAGACCCTCAAGGCATCAAACCTCTTAGCGACTTCTTTAGCGGTATAGACCATCTTGCAGCAGTCAGAAAGCGTCGCCCGGGGATTTATAGATGTTGGAGGGGGTGTTCGCCAAGCATCGTAATGTTGAGAGCTCGCCAAAAGTTTTGCCAAATGTGGGGTTGGATGTTTCTTTCTGAGCTCCTAGGTCGCTAAAAAAGAGCAGGGATTGTGTGCAAGCCCTATTCGTCAAGGGTCAACAGTCAATGATCAATGATCAATAGTCAACGAGCAACATCAGAATATGAAGACCTGATCAGTATTCAATGGACAGCAGGGGAGGCAAGGGGACCTTTAGACGCAAGCAGTATTCAGTGCGGGCGAGCTTCAAAGACCTTTTTTGTACAGGCGAGCTCCAAACAGTACCAGTGGAAAGAAATAACAATACTCGCCTAGCAGGTGACTTCCGACTGACACCAAACATAATCGCCAGCCGATACTTGTCAGTAACTGAGCTAGGTCGCCAGAAGTCACAATCGATGATCACAGGGCTGGGTCTTCTCGCCCAGGGATCTCCCCCCAAGTTTTTTGCCTATAAATAGGACCCCATGGGTACAAGAATATGGACTACAAAATCTTAAAAAAGATCTTGACCGCTTCTTTCCTCGGACTTTTAGCTGAGTCTTTGGATCCTTTCTCTAAGAGACAAGTTCTCAACTACTGTCTCTCTTGTATCCTGCTCGACCATCTTTGATTGTGGAGGAGAATCTTCTTCTAAGAATCCGGGTACGTGATGTGACCTCCCTGCTATAGCACCTGGGGTCCTCTTTGTTGTCCCCCTATTTCTGCATTTTAGCCCGTTTAGACGTTGAGTTCGACCGTTAGATCAGTAACCTAAGGTTGCACTGATTCGAATTTTGGAGTATGGATTTTCGCGGCTTCCACACTTCTGACTTGAGTGCACGTGACAACGCGAGTTGAGATATCTGTAAAAGTTGTTAGCGAAAAATGCAAGAACAAAATAATAATCACAATCGGACACACATAAGACATACATGTAGAATTAAATTAAACCTCCAAAACAGGCCATGTAAAAATCACGCGATAATCGTTGTCCAACTCAAAAAACCTCCACTAAATATGTTCAACAGTACAATGATTTTTTTTTTCCAGCGATCCACATACAGATGGATTTTGCAACTAACACAAAATAAAGATGAGAAATATACAGGTATACGGCAAAGACGACCAAGTTCGATCGAGTCAAAGTGATTCGCTCCAAACTGGCTCTCTGAACATGATGCAATCTCTCGAATATCTTTCAATATTGTGTCAAGTTGTCTGTCTATGTTGACACATGATGTCACTGGTGCACTCCGATCAGTCTGCAACCCATCAATAGGTTCCCCCGTTCGAGGCACAGATGCCTCCCCACAAATGTCCACTTGAGCGTAAGATGTCTCCGCGTGTTGAACGCCTCTAGTCGCACATGCAGCCCAATATACTCGTCCGGGTAAAATACGGCGGTTGCTCACTGTCGTCCTTTGCATAGAAATGTGCTCTCTGCACTACTACACTACAACGACTGTGGTGTGATAACACCGTCGATGCTTCAATGTTCCATGCTCTGCATGTCGAGCCTAAATGACGGTCAGCAATCACCTCCTATGCCACTTTGGTTCTACCCAAATTGACTTCACGCTTGCGCCGGAGCTCCCCCTCACACATGCACTGCAGTCTCGTTACACAACCGGAACCTTCACAACGCTGCTTTAATTGAAGAACTTGCGGATTTGTTTAATTTAGCCAGGCCAATCTTACTTCTTCGGAACCAAATGAGCGCAAACATGCTCGGATCTCGAACCTCTCCATTTCAACTGAATTGGAGGGATCCATTTTATCATCCAATGGATAAGACAAGTTTGAAAGAAATCTTATGATGGAGTTTTTTTGGTTAAAAAAATCTAAAAAAAATATGGGAAATGATGACCCGTCAGATCTCCTCTCTTTCAATCTGGACCGTGAAATGAATCCCCTCCATTTCACTTGAAATGGAGAGAATCCTCATCTAACATGCTCGGATTCGTATGGTTACTTTTATATTTTCAGATAATAATAATAATAATAAATATGTCATTTATATTTTACACTTGCTTTTATAAGATATATTAATATTTTACACTTGTTTTATAAGACATATATTAATGAATAAGTGGATATTTAGCATAACCACTTTAAAATATTATTTTTTTCAGAGACTAGTCACGATTAACCGAGCCAAATCTACCTCTAGAATGAAGAACCGAACCAAGAGGATGCTTCCGAATTATTTGGGACTGAACTCAAATAGAGAAACCCAAAAGTGAGTCGAAATATTGCAGGGTTCTCAGTAAGTTCTCAATTATTCCATTATTTTTGCACATTCTCAAAAATGTTTGTTCTCCGCTGATTCTTAGATCAAATTTACATATTCTCATTATTGAACCCGGAAATCACGGTTCAAAGAGAGTTCGGACCGGGGTTGACAACCTGCACTTATTTCTCCGGAGCTATATAGAGCACTAGGTCAGATTCTTGGAGCAAGGAAACCTCACCCTCAACTTATGAAAAAACTAGAAACAGACTCTGAGATGCTGCGTGGAGGTCCTGCCGTACACCTGAAAGTTTAGGAGAGCTTCCCCTTCCAAACCAATGTTGAGTCATGCACCTTGGAGGGCACTTAAAAGCACTCCACATGTTCACTCGGAAACCACGGTGAACAAGGAGCTGGAGATCTCAACCTGTCCACCCGGAAATCACGGTGAATAGGGAGTTGGAGCTCTTGCCAACCAGAACCAGCCTAAGGAGAGAGAGAAGGAAAGACCCCCTCCATAAGTGCCCATGAGTGTCTATTTATAATTTTTTGAGGTTGGTCTGTGAATAGCAAAAATTCGCCATTGGGTTTTACTAACTACAACCCAAAATGGTTTGCCAACAACGTAATCCAGTTGTTTGGAGCGACTAGTAGCAGATCAAATTGGGGTATCCTAGAGCCTAGATCTTGTCACTGGGGCCTGGATCTCCTTCCCTAGAGCCTAGATCTAGCCCCTGGAGCCTGGATCTCACCCATGGAGTCTGGATCTCGCCTCTGGAGTCAGGATCTCGCCCCTAGAGCTTGAATCACTTCCCTTGATGGGTGAGATCCTCTAAGCCATCCTCGAGCGCCTCTGATCACGGCGAATTATGAATTATACACCCATAATCCCATGAATTGGTACTTTTTAAAAATCACTTACAACAGTAATTATACACCCATAATCACATGAATTAGTACTTTTAATATTCGAAAATGAGTATTTAAAAATTAATTTGTTGGTCATCTGTGTTGATTGAGGATGATTGCGCTACACTTAGCAGACCATTGCGCGCTGGTGTGCCACCCTTTTTGATGGGTAGGTCTATCATCTTTGACAATGTTCTGTTGGCTCGGGAACTTCCGTGTGTCGAGTTTCTTTTCTCCACGCATCAGTCTAATCGGATGACACAAATTTTTATGTCCTCGTCTTTTCATTCGCCCACCTTTTTGCGTATTCATGTTTTGGATTTACTTTGCCTCCATTGTGGTATAAATACTTTTGCTAGTAGCAGTCTGGCAGATCACAAAAAAAATTCCCCATATTCTTTTCAGAAACAATAATTGCAGCATTCTACCAGCAATAAGAACACCAAATAAAGTATTTATAAGGAGTTTATTTTGATAATAAATAAAAATTCAATGAAGAAATTTTTTTAAAGAACAAAGATTGGCTGGAGGGGATCCATTTGTCCATCCAATGAACAAGTTTTTTGATTTTAAAAAATATAAAATATTGGGAATTAGTGAACCCGTTTGATCCTCCCCAGAGAAATCTGGACCGCGAAATGTATCCTCTTCATTTCGGAGAGGAACCCCATCTCCAACACCATGGCCGACCAAGTCTCTCAAACTGCAGTAATTGTTTTGTACGGGTAACGTTCCCTCCTCTGGGAGCGGGTGAGATCCAAGCCGTCCAGCCTTAAATCTAACGTTTGTGATTTACAATAATAAAAAAACAAAAAAAAAACAAACAGAATCCGTTTTTTAAAGCCCATCGGACGGCTCCTGCGCTACCCGCGCTCCTTCCTCGGGTAGCGCAGGAAAAAAAATTTCTAAAACTGTGCCTAGGGCTGAGGCTTAACAGTTTTGGTTTGTCATTAATCATAGACTAGGCTGCCATTAGCCAAAATTAATTTGCCCATAACACCACCCAAATATAATCTTACAATAGGCCGTATTAATCCACTTGCTCTCAAAACAGCAATACCTCGATTAATTAAACCCTGAAAAACCACATAAACCCTAACCCTAACCCTAAATTAACCAGTTGCACCCCATGAACTCCATTCCCCGAGCAACCTTAACACATCCAACCTAACTAACCCCTAATTAGAGGGCAGAAGTAGCCCAGCGGCGGGTCCTTCCCACAAGTAATGAGCACTTCCAGAGCCAACGGAATATAAATATTCAAATTCAGCAGCTTCAGGTTAATGGCAGCGCAGAGACACGCCGCCGCCTCCAACTCCAGCAATCCTTGGATCACCGGACAGCAGTAGCTCTGCACCGGCGCAAACCCCAGGTTCACTAACCCGCCCAGCACGTCCAGGCACAACTCCAGCTTTAGTATGTCCAACGAACACTTCGCCGGCGGCGGCGGCGGCCGCGGGTGAATGCCGGTTGCCCTCCTCCGTCCCCCGGCGGGGGATTGAGCGCCGGTGTCTTGGGGTTCGGATGGTGGTGGATGGGGTGGGGGTGGGCTGGCTGGGAGCAGAAGGTACAGGCGTCGGCGGGCGGCGGCAACGTCGATGCCGCCGGCAGGAGGAGGAAGACGAAGATGGTGATGAAAGACGGATGCATCCTTTTTTGCAGGTGGAAAGGGAAAGCTGGTCGAAGAGAAGCGTTTATAGAAGAAGAACCATGGGCTACAGAGATCGGACCACCCGTGAACATTTTTTTTTTAATTTTCAGAATATATATATATATATATATATATATTTACTTATATATATATAATATATATACATGTGTGTGTATATATATATTTATATATGTATGCATGTGCAAATGTGCAGTTAGCTTTCGTGTGATGAATGAAGCATGACACGTGAAGGGTATGCCTGTGTGCATCAAAAAGGTAATTTTAAATTTTATTGTCTTTCTGATGGGAACATGCACAATTATTGATCGGTCATTTCTCTACTGTTTTGTACATTTTTATTAGGGATATTAGCAACGGGGTTAATTAATGCAAAGTTTGCTCGAGAGCTCGCTCGATGAAAAGATTCGAAATAAACAAATTTGAGTTGAACTTGACTGTACGAGACTGCAAGTCGAGTTTGAGGCTCCGTTTGACACTATGGTGACTGTCAAGAACGCATGAGTTAAATCATTATTCGTTAAGGATCACCAAGTAAACATCGCCCTCTTGAACATAAATGTGAATGAAGTTTTTTAGATGGGTGTTAACAAATGACAATATAACCCCTATGTTCATGACCGTCACCACCGTGCAAGTTGTTTTTTTTGAAAAGGTTCACGAGTCATATAGCATTGCAAGTTTTTTTTTGAAAAGGTTCTTTTTTAAAATTATATATATTTATATATAATATGGCTCATGGCAGAAAATCTCGTGAAAAGCTCAAGCTCGACGGCTCATGAGTAGAGCTCGAGCATGTATATGGGAGCTTGATGTCACGGTTGGTTGTTTCTTGGCCTGCCCTTGGTAGTTTTTTATGTCACTCTAGAGAGTTATATGGTTGGGAACTTAACTGGATAAGTTGGTTGTGAATAGAAAATTTAAATACACATTCAAAAATCCATCAACAATGTTTTTGACTCCATCTTGGTGACTTTGAAGATCGCCTTGCAAACCTAGGAAGAGAAGTGGAAGAGATTTGCGCAGGCGAAAGTCCAATAATAGTGGGAATGGAGTCCTGACAATGCAAAACTTATGCTCTGTTTGGCTCGACTGCAGCGATGGGAGAATCAGTGGTGTGAAGCAGTGTTGAGAAAATCTGCTGTTCTGCAGAATGGTGGGAAAATCTGTGGAACTGTTTGGAAGTACAGATTTCTCAGTATTGTTCAGAAATAGAAAACTGTTTCAACTGTTTGGAAGAAACAGTGGTAGGAAAAAATGTTTGGAATTTTTTTTCATAAAGTTGAAAAGAGCTCCGTTCATGTGAATCAATCATGTAACCCTAAGAGCAAAATGGATCAATAAAAATCACTCTAAAATGTCATGGATCTACTAGAAAATGTGTTGGGCAAAACAAGCCTAGCAAGGATGATCTATAGCAAACTATGGAGGATCTTCAGAAAAGAACAAAAAATGGGAAGGGGAGGATCTTCCGAAATGAACAAAAAGGGAAGAAGAAATGAAATACCATGGATCTACAATAAACAGCAAGAGGATATTTCGAAATGAACAAAAATGGGAAAGGGAAGGAAATACCAGGGAGAAGGAGAAGCTAGCCGCTTGGTAGAGCCGTCGACGACCACCATACACCAGCCGAGCGTGAAGACAGTGCGTCGGGCTCCGTCGAGGTGGGCGCACGATACAACGTCGGGCTTCGTCGGCGATATCGGAGAAGGCCGCCGGGGAGGTTATCGTGGGCGGGAGGAAGAAAGTCGCGGAACCCTAACAGGCGGAGCGGGAGGAGGAAAATCGTGAAGCGCTATCGGGAAAGTGATTTGTAATCGCGCGTGGGAGAGCACGACGGGAATAGAGGTAAAAATCGCGCATAAAATGAAAATCTATTTAGCCACCGCCCCTTTCAAATACTTGTCTGGCGCGACTTTTCAGAAATCTCCAGTAGAAAGCACCAAAAACGTGGAGCCAAACATACCCTTAATGTGCCAAATTCAAGAAGTTTGCTAGAAAATGATAAGCTTTTGAGGTCGATAACTTTTTGTGGCATATTGAAAAATGGTCTTTCCCCGATTCGGAAAAATCAGACCGTCTAAGCTCGAAATTGGACCGGGCGTTCAAATAGTCAAAATAAACAATAGCAAATGACAAGAGACTTTTTTGGTGTGAAAAACCCGGAAAGGGTGAAAAACCACGTGGTTGGATCTATGTCGAGCCAAAATACACTAGTTCATTTGTTTTTATAGAGATTGAGATTTGATCTCGGAGGGCGACAAGCCGCTTCTCCGTTATAATTGCAAAGTACACAAAATGGTGGAAAAAAGATATAAGTGCTCGGAGCCTCGATGGAAGCGCTAGCTCCAGCCTTGGAATGTTGTTGAGTTCACGGAACCTTGGTGGTAGCGTTCCCGCTGAAAAAGTCTCCAAGTCCACGGAGATTTGGAGAGAACGCTCTCGTTGAAGCGGAGCATTGATGGGAGCGCTCTCGCGGAGGCGGATGTCGTGACTTCACACTTGTTGGAGCCTTAGCGCAAGAAGAGGAGCAGAGCGAATTCCTAAGTGGAGAATTGACCTAATTCCACGATCTCGCCGGAAAACCTCAGGACTCTCTCTTGCCTCTGAAGTTGTTTGTCCTCAAATGAAGAGCTTATTTATAGTTTTCAGGAGGGATGTGTCGGTAATTGCGCCGGGGCAAAATTTGTGCTAATGAATGACGTCGCTTCGATTTAGCAAAATGGTGAAAGTGCCCCCCCAGGTAGTTCGGACAGCCTGGGCAAGGTGCCCGGTGGTGGTGGTGGTCGGAGGCGGCCGGAAACAGCGGGAGTCATCGGTGGCAGTCGTAGGCAAGCACGCAGTGCGCGGCCGTGCGGGGGTCGCTGGTGGAAGACGCGGGCATGCACGCAGTGCGCGGCTGTGCGGGGCGTGGGGGCGGCCGTGCGTGGCGCGGCCGTGCGGGGCGCGACCGTGCGGGGCATAGGGCGCGGCCGTGCGGGGCGCGGCCATGCGGGGCGCGGGGCGTGGGGCGCGGGGAGCGGGGCGCGGGGCGCGGCCGTGCGGGGCGCGGTGAGGGGCCATGAGGGGCGCGGTGAGCGGTCGTGCACTCCTCTGTATCGTGTCAATTCCCTTTGTGAAAGTGGCAATATTAGGACTGGTTGCCCCTGCCTCGCGGGAGCACCTTAGGCCTCCGAAGTTGCGGGTGGTTATTCAGGACATACAAAACCTCTGTGAGATAAAGACCGAGCACGGCAAAGTATTGCTGCCCCCGGCTTGGGAGGTTTCGTTGGGATGCCTATTACATTTTTTGAGGGTTGGGCTCCTCGGGCCGGGGGCAGTGTCCCCCGAGCTTTCATGTGGCACGTGGTGCGGGCCACCCCACTAAGCAATTGATGTTTGAGGGAAATGACCTTTGGCCACCTTCGATGGGGCCTGCCCCCAAGGAATGGGAGGATCCCAACTCCCTTAGCAAAATAAGCGCTTATGCTTGACGCTCTTCCATTTGACGCATCCGTTCCTCCATTGATAATGTTACTGCGACGATTACCTCCTTGAGGTGTGGCACAGGTCTTTTCCCAGTCCGGAGAAATCAGGCCGCCTTAGCTCGGAATTGAACCAGACGCGCAAACAGTCAAAGTAAACAGCAGCAACTGACAAGAGGTTTTTTTTTATGTGAAAAATCCAGAAATGATGAAAACCACGTGGCTGGATCGGTGTGGTGTAAAAAATCACTAGTTTTTTTGAGTTTACATGAATTGAGATTTGATCTCAGAGGGCGACACGCCGCTTCTCTGTTACAATTGCAAAGTACCCAAAATGGTGGAAAAAGTGTGAAGTCCTCGGAGTCTCGATGGAAGCACTTCGTCATTGGAATGTTGTTGAGTTCACGGAGCCTTGGTCGGAGCGTTCCAGCTAGAAAAGTCTAAGTCCAAGGAGCTTTGGAGAGAGCGCTCTTGTTGAAGTGGAGCCTTGATGAGAGGACTCTCGCGGAGGGGGATGTCGTGACTTTACGCTTGTTGGAGCCTTAACGCAAGAAGAGGAGCAGAGCGAATACCGAAGCAGAGAATCGGCATAAGTCCACGATCTCATCGGGAAATCTCAGAGCTCTCGCTTGCCTCGGGAGTTGCTTGTCATCAAATGAAGGCATGTGGACCTATTTATATTTTTCTGGAGGGATACATCGGTAATTGCACCCGGGCGAAATTTGTGCTAGCGAATGGTGTCGCTCTATTTCGGTCATCCGGATTACCAATTTTAGAGAAATGACAAAAGTGCCCCCTGGCAGTTCGGGGGGCCCGGGAAAAGTGCCCAGCAGCAGTGGTGGCCGGAAGCGGTCGGCCGCGGCGGAGGTGGCTGGTCGCGCGACCGCATGGTCCCACGGCCGCGCGGGGTGCGGCCGTGCTTGAGCTCGAGCCGCGCGCGTGCACTGGCCGTGCGGGGCGCGACTGCGTGCACATCGACCGAGGGCGCGCTTGAGCAGGTCGGGCGCGCCTGCGCGGCCCATCCGTTCGCGTGCACTTGTTCGACCTCCTTCTTGGGTGGTTTCAGGACTTGTGGCTTCGCGCATGTGATTTGTCCGATCGGTTTCATGCGGACTCGATCCGAGTCATATGAGTTTGACTTAGAAATTTCAGGAGAAACCTCATCAAGAAATATACTTGGAAGGCTACGACATTACAGATGAAGCACCAACGACTTATCATGTTAGATACTATTTAAAAAATATTGAATCATTGTGGAGAAAAAAATACAAGCATGCATAATCAGGAGACTTTGGCTCCGTTTGGGAGGACTTATTTTCACCGGTCAAGCGGTTACGACTGCATGAACCGGACCTTAATTAGGGTCTGGTTCATGCGGTCGTAACCGCTTCACCGGTGAAAATAAGTCCTCCAAACGGAACCTTTATATATCAAATCACTCTTTAGACGAATTCAAGCATGGGTTGAGAAGGAATTTCATCGTTGAACACATTGAAGATGAAAAATCTGAGGAAACTCAGGGAAATGAAGCAAACGGGTGCAATTAGAGATTATGTCAAAGAATTTATAGCATTAACCTTACAAGTCTTTGATGTGTCTGAGCATGGGTTGCGAAGGAATTTCTCTTCGGCTTCAGTGATGGGCGTCGTAATTGGGTAAAACAAGAATTAATTAAAGAGAAAGGACCAAGAACCACAAGAGATAGTATCGCATTGCAGAGTTCTCATTAAATTTTGTTCCATGTGTGGTTATGGGATTACTATTTTGCGCGGATACCGGAACTCGGTAATTGAGCTTCGAACTTGTCATTCGGCATTGATCATGTATGTTGACACTTGAATGCGCCTTAGAGGGATTGTAGTCCGCCCATTTTAGTGAGTGTGGAGGGACCAAAGTCCGCTCTTACCATATCGTGTAGAGAGATCAAAGCCAATTCTTTTCAGGGGCATAGAGGGACGCCATTCCGTTCTTATCGGGAGCATAGAGGGATCAAAATCCACTCTTGCGGTCTTGCTAGAGGGCATAGAGGAATCTAAATCCGTTCTTACCAGCTGTGAGATTTCCACTCTGTATCAACACCAGAGGGTCGTGGCTCTGGTAAGCTTCCTACTGATGCGAGGAGGCATCAGAGAACATCACTCAGTTAAGCCATAGAGGAACATTTGTTCGCTCTTAGCAGTTGCGAGCTTTTCTCCTAGATGTCGACGCTAGAGGGTCGTGGATCGGGTGAGCTTCTTGCTTGACGCGAGGGGGTGTCAGAGATCGTCACTCAGTTATGGTGTAGAGGAACCTTTGTTCAATCTTAAAATTTGCGAGCTTTCCACTTGGTGTTGGCGTTAGAAGGTCATGGCCCGGGTGAGCTTCTTGCTCGGCATGAGGAGGCATCAGAGATCATCACTTAGTTAGGCATATAGAAACCTTTGTTCTCTCTTACTAGTGGGTGTAGAGGAACTTGAGTTCGCTTTTACTAGAGAGGGTAGAGGAACCAGAGTCCGCTCTTACCGATGGGCGTACCGGAGTTCGCTCTCACCAAAGGGCGTAGAGGGACCAGAGTCTGCTCTTCCCGATGGACGTAGATGGACCTAATGTAACGGCCCAAAATGTGAAGTAATCCAAACAGATAATAAAATTCAATTTAAAATGTAATATATATCCCCTATGATGATGCTAAATAATCAGTGTCATTTCGGCTTCGCTTTGAACATTTGAGTTCGCATTTTTCTTAAAAGTTTAGCGTCACACAATTCGTTTCGGTGGAATGCTCATTTTGTTATTGCTGTATTGGTGTAAGTAATGAGAGCTTAAGGAAGCCTTGATTAAGTATGTTTAGTGTGAGATTATGGAAAGCGGTGGATTGATGTAGGCGGAGATTATTGACATAATATTTAATTATTTTGCCATCCCGACCCTCATACTCATCTCCTTTTTCACCGCCTGGAGTGGAGAGGCGGGCTTGGCATTAGGGTTTTCTCGACCACTCTCCTCGCTGCTATACAACCATTCTTCCTCCCACTTCCTCGTGATATCTCTTTGTTTCTCACAATACTGAACTGGATTATCCTCCAGTAACTGGGATTGTCGTCGACAAAGCTTTCGCTTAGGTCGTGTATGGTTGGGCTGGTTTTGGAAGGTTGAGTGTGTGCTTTATGTCCTTCGCTTAGGTCGTGTATGGTTGGGCTGGTTTTGGAAGGTTGAATGTACCAACCCAAATTTCAGAATGGGAAAATATTGGGTGACACGGCCTGGGACACGGGTGTGTCCCATGGCGTGTCCTGCTCGGGTTGCGCAGCTGGGCGCGTGGTCGACGAAATTCGTTCGACGAATTTTCGGTAGGTACACGCCCGTGACACGGGCGTGTCAGGGGGCGTGACCTAGGGCGTGTACTCCCTTGGTCGACACCAGAGTTTTGGTCGACGAACTACGCTCGACGATCGTCGAGTATGGGGTACACGGCCTGTGACACGGGCATGTCACAGGGCGTGTCCCGCTGTGTCGAGAGGTCGACACTTTTCTATCGAGTAGGTGGAAAAGTACTCGAGTAGGGGGGTGACACGGGCGTGTCCATCCCTATGACACGTGCATGTCCTATCTGGGTACTCGAGTAGTTGGTTTTCTCTCGAGTAAGTCCTCTCGAGTAGGTCTCGAGTGGGTTACACACCCTGTGTCACGGGCGTGACTAGACTGACACGGGCGTGACATGGGCGTGTCACTCTATCGTAAATAAGTCAAAATGAGTCGGGTCGTGTACCGCTTAAGGTACACGCCCTGTGACACGGGCGTGTCACAGGGCGTGTCGAGGCCAAAAGATGATTTTTCAGAGATTTTGTGGCCATTCATTTCCCTATCCTGAATCCAAGGGTTGGGCTCTGTCCAGGTGCTTCTATGGCCGAGAGCTGAGAGCATTCCCCTTTATCTTCATCTTCTTCTTCTCCATCTCATTTCAAGAGAGAGAAAGAGAAAGGGAGAGTAAGGGAAGAAAAGGAGAAAGCAAGCCAGCTGCTGAAGGAGCTGCGGAGTGCAGATTGAAGATCTGAGAACGGATTCATGAAGGCAAAGCCGAGGCGGTGACTTCCATCCGGCTACTTCATGGCGTCGAAGCGATCTTCAAGGGTAACGATCTCCTTCTTGGACATCAAAGTCCTCTCTTTATGCATGTGCGTGGAATCCTCCACCAAGAGGTGGATTTCGGAAGTGAATCCTTGGTTGAGTCTGCATCTAGAGCCGGAAGTGTGGAGTACGACATAGGCATGTTGTGTGAAGCCCATCTGGACGAGTAGTCTGGATTGGTGATGATCATGGGTAAACCGGAGAAGACTTCATGGATCTGATGCTATGAAAGGTTTATGCTTTGATTGAATGGTTGTGTATGGATGAATGAATATTGGTTATGGATGTATGGAGGCTTTGGTTAAGCTCCTGGTTATGTTGAGAGATCAATGGGTAGCATGGATATGGGAAACGTGGAATGAACCTTGCGTGTTACACCACATGGTGTGGGTTGATCTGTATTAGTGAGGATCGATGGGTGGAAATATTTGGGAGGAAGTGAGGTGGACCCTACTTGCTGCACTATATAGTGTGGGTCGATCAGATATAGGTGAGGGGTCGATGGGTGGCAATGCCAGGGGAGCCTCGATAGACCTGACTGTCATACCACATGGTGTGGGTCGATCTGCTCTGGTTGTTTGTAAATGTTGTGAGGTAGTACCTCTGAGTGGTATGGACGGGATGTCGCCAATAGTGAGATTGGTGGACTAGGATTGAACCGCCCAACCAACAAGTGAAGAGCCTCGATCGGCGGTGTATGACTGGTATATCCGGTGCATCCAGAAGGTGCCTTGAGTGCACGGAGTGTCCGGTGGAGACCGGCGTTTGTGATATGGACTGTGATTGATAGATTGATAGAAATGATGATGGTTATGCATATAGGGAAGGAACCACTGCCCCGGGTAAGGGGTAGGGTCGTTATAAGTGGTCAGCTAATGCTGACCGTTACTTTGTTTTCTGTTTGGATTGGATGGCTAGCGGAATGGAGGCTTGCTGCTACAGGCCCTTGAAGGTCGTGCGAATCGTGGTTGGATTTCATGTGTGGCCGGCATGCATGCCGATGTACTAAAATGTATTTGTGTAAAGAGAAACATGTAAGGCCTTAAGGCCAGTGTGTGAGAGTTGTATACATTCCTGGTTTTGACATATAAATGTGGCATTTATATAGGAGTGGACATTCTTTGAGTTGAGTTCATGGTAACTGAAAATGCTGCGCTAGAATGTTTTGAGATATGATGCGAGTAGATTTTGATTTCCACAAGTAATTCCGTCGCTTGTCTGTGACATATGGCGTGGGGCCCCGGCCGGACCCACCGTTATATGTCATGTGACGAGTGGGGGTGTTACATTGAATGTGTGCTCTATGTCCTCCTACCCCATTATATGCCTCCTTTCCTCCCTAATTCCTCTTATTTTCTGCTGGAAAATCTTGAGCAGACAAATTATGTTTTTCTATTGGTGAGATCTTTGTATATTTGTTGATCGGTCGCTTTGGTAGTTGTTAGTTCATTATAGTGTGGTCTTGCTACCTCTCAGTTGGATTCATTTGGGAGGAATAATGTTGAAATCGGGCAACTGCTACTGATTCGTGTTGTTTTGGTTATTTTGGGTACTGTTAAGTAAATTGAGCCAAATAGCGTGACTTTGAGGTTCTTGCTGTGCTTGGTCGAGTGCTGCTACACAGTACCAGTTATATTTTAAATGATTGATTGGTTTTAATTATGATTTTGGTTTGTAGTTGGAATAACTGTTACGGATTTATGCTTGTTGACTGACCGATTAAATTGGTCTATTTTCATACTTAAATTGATAATACTTTGTTAACGAAATATTGAGGGAAATATTCACATGAGAAGACAGTGGAGTTCAGAGTGGCTGAACTTATTGCATATGTTTTCTCTATTAATGTTGTTCATTGTAAAATTTAATTTATTTAGAGAGCTGACTTTGCATGTTGGTCAACAATTGTCTAATCAAATAGAGGCAGATGTGGGGTTTTTCCTCTCGACCGTCTATTGGTATTTATATATTGAACATTTATTTGGGTTTCTTAGCTGGCTGCTAAGAAGGAGTGAGTTGGGATTGAGTTCTGATTTCACTTTGACATTATATTTCTTTTATGGTTATGAAAATTATAGGGCTTTCCCTGGATGAGTAACTTCCAAATGATGTCATCATATGAATTAACATTGTAACTATACCAAAGTGCAACCCCGATAAATGATATGAATCTATACAGATTTCAAGAAGGACGACGTCTCAAAATATACGCGGCAATGACATAGGTTGAGATACAAGAACGACTGATGGTGAGAGCTACATTTTTAATTTATGCTTTAATGATGTACTTTTCTTTATGTGCACTTGTCAAATACATAGTTATTTGCATATGTTAGCATGAATACATTACGCATGGATACATTACATATCACTGATACCTCTTGTCGCTATGATGTATGACCTTGTACGAAGGCAAACAGACATTACTGTTCTGAGGGGATTAATAAATAAACAAACCCTAAGTATATTAACAAATGACATACGACTAACATAAATGAAAATGCATCGATGCATGAAAATGTTAAGGGTATAACTGAAAGTGAATGTGCATAAATGATACTGATGGTTTGCCAAATCAGTCGGCCGAATGACATAGACGTGTGTTGAACGTACTGATTTGGACACTATAGACCCCGTGGGGTCGGGCCCAAATACTGAAATACTGAAATATGGATATTGATACAGTTACAGTTACCTTTAACATTACTTAATGTAAAAGATAACATAAGAACGTACGGTTAGAAAGTCACACTGATACATTGTTAAGGAACATACGAACTGATATGGTTGGACAGTTACGTTATTTTCATGATTGCATTGTTACATAGTTTAAGTTCTTGCACTGATACTGGTATACTTTACATATTTGCACTGACACTGGTACATAGCTTTCTGTCTTATATAGATACGAGTATATTGCTATTAAAGATTATTGGTCTATTATGGTTTATACTGTTTTAAGAGTACTAATATTACATATATACTATTGCTATACAATTTCATTAGTGGTACAGAAACATGTTAATATAGAAAGATGTTTACGAATATGTTTAATCATTCGTATGAATTGTACAACAAATAAAGAGGTATTCACCTCACTTAGTCATATTTGTATGACTAAGCTCGTCGTCATTTTTGTTCGGGTACTTGACATGAATTTGCGTACATGAAGAAAAGTGAAGTTGATCGTGGAAAGACTGAAAAGACTCAAAAAATTCTACAGTTCATGCGGTACGTCTTATTATGTGTTTTATTTTATACTCACTAACCTTACTTCATCCTGGGACAACGGTCTTGAAAGTAGCTTAGATACAGAATTATGTGGAGTTCAAAATGGGGACCTCACAAGTGGTATCAGAGGGAGGTTTGCAAGAAGTTTGGCTACAATGAGTACTGAATAATTACATTTGATAAGACGTTGAGAGGATCGCACATTGAAGTCTAATTTTCGGAATTTGTCCAAATCGACTTAAGGCGAAGTGCGAAAAAAATCACGACAAAATTAAATGTTAGATGTCTATAGAGTATAAGAATAAGTAACTGAATTTTTATACGTACATAAAAAGAACTATATGTACGAGGAATCCAAGTAGAAAGTGATATTGGTTGTCATATGCGAGGCATAGTAAAGAAATTACATTCTTACACAGAAATGATTGAGATGAAAGATCATATGGACATAACTGTAGAATTACATTGATTCATTTTAAAGAAAGATTGATATATGCAAAATGGGTGAACATGTAATAAAGGGTGCACAAATGATGAGCCACTCAATATTGATTCATGTAAATGAGCCTTACATATGCTCGCAGATGTGTAAATGAGCCACTCAACATTTTAAAGAATTTTTGTATCCATGATCAATATCGAAGATTGAAAATGATGCAAAGAATTGTAATGAAATACAACTTCGGCATTGAACACAAGATAATACTTTTTATAACAAAAGTTAAAAATATGAACATCGTGAGGTGACACGACATGAAAAGGTTCAAAGAACAAAATGACACAAGTATACAATATTGGGTGTAAAACCCAAATTGATGCACATCACGATAGGGTGATGTAGGATGGCATATGAGTCGGCAAGATAAATATGTGAGGGTTCATATTGTTCATTCGTTAATATAATGTTGATGATGAAATTTTGATGTAATGCAATTAATTACTGCTGAATTAAGTGAAGTAAGGGTGATCGAAGAATAACAATATATGTGATACACGAATACAGATCAAAGCACAATAATGTATGTAAATCGAAACAAAGAAAAGTGAACGAAATTTATATAGTTAGACAAGTAATTTGTGAAACAGTTAAAAGAAATGTATATGGAAAAATGAAATTCATCATGATGCAATGATCTATAATGTGACGTGTGATGACAATAAATTTGAAGTGAGCATAATGAAATTTAATGTCATGGATACAAACATTCGTCAATTACACTCAATATTTTGTATATGCAAGCATATGTAAGGCATAGCCATATGACGATAATCTGACTCAACGTACACTCTATGAATACCATAGGATATTGTTGTGCATAAAATGTTTCTAAAATATTATGTGATAAGGTGACGACATTGAAAACATACAATTACATAAAATGAAATTGTATGGGTCAGGTTATTTTCATGAAAGATGCAAATGAATTTAAATACACGCATATACAACATATAATGTTGATGACGATGTTAAGAAAGAGAAAGAAGACAATGTTATAAAAGTTTTAGGTTAAACATAATGTTATTGATTGTGTTCTGGAGGTAAAAATAAAAAAATGATGTCTGAAGAGCTGCATAGAAATTGATATTGATGCAATGAGTGCAATGAGATTTAACGACCCAGATGTGCCCATGTGAAGAAGCAACACGAATAACACATTTAATATATCACGTCAAGTTGAACACCTGATCGAATTGATATCGTGTCCTGTTTTCGAGGACAAAAATCTTTATAAGAGGGGAAGAATTTTGTAACGGCCCAAAATATGAAGTAACCCAAACAGATAATAAAATTCAATTTAAAATGTAATATATATCCCCTATGATGATGCTAAATAATCAGTGTCGTTTCGGCTTCCCTTTGAACGTTTAAGTTCGCATTTTTCTTAAACGTTTAGCGTCACATAATTCGTTTCGACGGAATGCTCATTTTGCTATTGATGTATTGGTGTAAGTAATGAGAGCTTAAGGAAGCCTTGATTAAGTATATTTAGTGTGCGATTATGGAAAGTGGTGGATTGATGTCGGCGGCGATTATTGACATAATATTTAATTGTTTTGCAATCCCGACCCCCATACTCATCTCCTTTTTCACCGCCTGGAGTGGAGAGGCGGGCTTGGCATTAGGGTTTTCTCGACCCCACTCCTCGCTGCTATATATACAACCATACTTCCTCCCACTTCCTCGTGATATCTCTTTGTTTCTCACGATACTGAAGCGGATTATCCTCCAGTAACTAGGATCGTCGTCAACAAAGCTTTCGCTTAGGTCGTGTATGGTTGGGCTGGTTTTGGAAGGTTGAATGTGTGCTCTATGTCCTCCTACCCCACTGTAAGCCTCCTTTCCTCCCTAATTCCTCTTATTTTTTGTTGGAAAATCTTGAGCAGACAAATTATGTTTTTCTATTAGTGAGATCTTTGTTGATCGGTCGCTTTGGTAGCTGTTAGTTCAATATAGTGTGGTCTTGCTACCTCTCAGTTGGATTCATTTGGGAGGAATAATGTTGAAATCGGGCAACTGCTATTGATTCGTGTTGTTTTGGTTATTTTGGGCACTGTTAAGTAAATTGAGCCAAATAGAGCGACTTTGAGGTTCTTGTTGTGCTTGGCCGAGTGTTGCTACACAGTACCAGTTATATTTTAAATGATTGATTGGTTTTAATTATGATTTTGGTTTGTAGTTAGAATAACTGTTACAGATTTATGTTTGTTGACTGACCGATTAAATTGGTCTATTTTCATACTTAAATTGATAATGCTTTGTTAACGGAATATTGAGGGAAATATTCACATGAGAAGACAGTAGAGTTCAGAGTGGCTGAACTTATTGCATATGTTTTCTCTATTAATGTTGTTCATTGTAAAATTTAATTTATTTAGAGAGCTGACTTTGCATGTTGGTCAACAATTGTCTAATCAAATAGAGGCAGATGTCGGGTTTTTCCTCTCGACCGGCTATTGGTATTTATATATTGAACATTTATTTGGGTTTCTTAGCTGGCTGCTAAGAAGGAGTGAGTTGGGATCGAGTTCTCATCTCATTTTGACATTATATTTCTTTTATGGTTATGAAAATTATAGGGTTTTTTCGGGATGAGTAACTTCCAAATGATGTCATCATATGAATTAACGTTGTAACTATACCAAAGTGCAACCCTGATAAATGATATGAATCTATACAAATATCGAGAAGGACGACGTCTCAAAATATATGCGACAATGACATAGGTTGCGATACAAGAACGACTGATGATGAGAGCTACCTTTTTAATTTATGCTTTAATGTTGTACTTTTCTTTATGTGCACTTGTCAAATACATAGTTTTTTTGCATATGCTAGCATGAATACATTACACATGGATACATTACATATCACTGATACCTCTTGTCGCTATGATGTATGGCCTTGTACGAAGGCAGACAGACATTACTGTTCTGAGGGGATTAACATATAAACAAACCATAAGTATATTAACAAATGGCATACGACTAACATAAATGAAAATACATCGATGCATGAAAATGTTAAGGGTATAACTGAAAGTGAATGTGCATAAATGATACTGATGGTTTGCCAAATCAGTCGGCCGAAGGGCATAGACGCGTGTTGAACGTACTGATTTGGACACTGTAAACCCCATTGGGTCGAGCCCAAATACTGAAATACTGAAATTTGGATGCTGATACTGTTACTATTACCCTTAATATTACCTAATGTAAAAGATAACATAATAACGTACGGTTAAAAAGTCACACTGATACATTGCTAAGGAATATGGTTGGACAGTTATGTTATTTTCATGATTGCATTATTACATAGTTTAAGTTCTTGCACTGATACTGATATACTTTACATATTTGCACTGATACCGGTACATAGTTTTCTGTCTTATATAGAGACGAGTATATTGCTACTGAAGATTATTGGTCTATCATGGTTTATACTGTTTTAAGAGTACTAATATTACATATATACTATTGCTATACAATTTCATTAGTGGTATAGAAACATGTTAGTATAGAAAGATGTTTACAGATATGTTTAATCATTCGTATGAATTGTACAACAAATAAAGAGGTATTCACCTCATTTAGTCATATTTGTATGACTAAGCCCGTCGCCAATTTTATTCAGGTACTTGACATGAATTTGCGTACGTAAAGAAAAGTGAAGTTGATCGTGGAAAGACTGAAAAGACTCAAGAAATTCTACAGTTCATGAGGTACGTCTTATTATGTGTTTTATTTTATGCTCACTAGCCTTACTTCATCCTGGGACAACGGTCTTGAAAGTAGCTTAGATACAGAATTATGTAGAGTCCAAAATAGGACCTCACACCTAAGTCTGCTCTTACCAGAGGGCGCAGAGGGGCCAAAGTCCGCTCTTACTGATGGGCATAGACGGACTTAAGTCCGCTCATGCCAAAGGGTGTAGAGGGACCAAAGTTTGCTCTTACCCATGGGCATAGAGGGACCTAAGCCTGCTCATCCCAGTGGGCGCGGAGGAATTGGAGTCCGCTTTTACCGATGGGCCTAGAGGGACCTAAGTATGCTCTTGTCAAAGGGCATAGAGGGACGAGAGTCCGCTCTTACCGATGGGTGTAGTGGGACCTAAGTCCGCTCTTGCCAGAGGGAGTAGAGGCACCAGAGTCCTCTCTTACTGATGTGCACAGAGGGACCTAAGTCCGCTCTTGCCAGAGGGTGTAGAGGGACCAGAGTCCGCTCTTACCGATGGGCGTAGAGGGACCTAAGTCCACTCTTACCAGAGGATGTAAAGATACCATAGTCGATTCTTGCCGATGGGCATAGAAGGACCAGAGTCCACTCTTATCAGAGGGCTTAATGGGACTGGAGTCCGCTCTTATCGATGAGAGTAGAGGGATCATAGTCCGCTCTTACCAGAGGGCATATAGGGAGCAAAGTCAGCTTTTATCGATGGTCGTAGAGTGACCGAAATTCGCTCTTACGAGAGGGCATAGAGGGATCAAAGTCCGTTCTTACCCATAAGCGTAGAGAGATTGGAGTCCGCTCTTACCGATGGGCGCAGAGAGACCAGAATCCGTTCTTACCCATGGCATAGAGGGACCGAATGCATCTCAGTTGGTGATGAGGATTGTGGAAGGTGTCTTATCAAGGAGGTGTTGGGTTCAAAACATGCCATGCTCAAAAACCCGCTGTGCTGAGAACAGGCCGAAAATGTGTTTGGGTGACACAGACTGCAGTCCTGTAGCTGGGGCACAGGGGCAAGACACGTTGCACGGTTAAGTCGTGGGCCTCTGAGCTCTAAACCTGGACCGTTACATCGAAGTCTGCTCTCATTAGAGCACATAAAAAATCTATGCATTCGGAGGGAAATCCGTGCGTATGCATGTGAGAAAACATTATGAGCATGCCATAAGCATGGTGGAGTTGGGAGCGCGTTGTAAGCATGGAGGCATTTTGAGCGCGCCATGAGGGTAGAGGCCGTGTGAGCGCGGAGGTGGTGTGAGTATGTTATGAGAGCGAATGCACTGTGAGTGCGCATGAGCGCAACATGAGCGCATTATAACCGCATCGTGAGACCGGAGGCATTATAAGCACGCCGTGAGCGCGAGGGCATTGTGAGCGTTCCATGAGCGTATTGTGAGCGTATTGTGAGCGTGTACGCGTGGTGAGCATGCCATGTAAGCGAATGCGTTGTGAGCGCGCCATGAGCACGAAGGCGTTGTGAGCGCGTCGTGAGAGCTCAAGCGTTGCGAGCGCGTGGATGTTATGAGTGCGTCGTGAGCACGGAGAAATCATGATCGTGTCGTGTGCGCGGTGGGGTTGTGAGCGCGGTGGGGTTGTGAGCGTGGAGGCGTTGTGAGTGCACTATGAGCACGGAGGCAAGCGATGAAGAATGACAATGAGCATTACAACGGACAAGGTCGACGGCGCGAAAGAAAGCGCAAGATGCGGGCATGGAGATGAACACACATTTGTGACGGCGTGAAGCTCGCGATCACGAGTATGCACTGGGTCGTGTGCGTGCATTATGCGACGGATGGGCGGGTATCATCACCCATTTTGGGGCGCCAATATTGACGCCCATCTTGGGCGCTGAACAAGTGAGCGCCCAATCTGGGGCTGACTTAGTCAGCGCCCAAGGGGCTGACCATGCGTCAATTGCCGCATGGTCAGTTGCTGCACATCTTGTGCGGTAATTGTCGCATGTCCTGTGTGGCAACTGGCACACTGCTGGCGTGGGAATTGCCAGGCGGCAATGTCGCGCGGTTCTTCGCATCTTGTGCGACACTAACGTAGTGTTGCACGCCGTGCTTGCATGCTCCACGCATGGTGCTTGCGCGTACGATGGGACACGGCGCGGCTTGCATGCATGTGAATTTCAGCATCCGATTGGGGCACCAAAAGAATTCAGAATTCCGTGAGAATTGGTCGTTGGAATTGTATCGAGGAGCTGGTCAAGGTCACCACAAAAAAATCTCTGATTTGATTGAACTATATTTTGGGGAATCTCATCAATTGTGAAGATAACGAATGATAATTGCATTGTCGCACATCGACACCGGAAAAGCTAGTGCACATTAAAAGACAAAATTTGAGGACCATATATTTGAGGAATCAAAGTATCTTTTTTATAAAGCATATAAAAACAATTGATACACAATTTCATATATATATGGAGTTGTTAAGAGCACCACAGTTTTGGCTAGACTCACCGTACTTTCTCCTAATTTTTTGCGTCTTTTGAAAATACGTTTTGTACATGCATTTTTAGGAAAAGTGTTCACCATGAAAGTTGTAGATATCGACGAGATATACAACTTTCGTGTTGAACACTATTTTCTAAAAATGCATGTACAAGGCGTACATTGAAAATACGCGCAGCTTTCACGCCTTTTATAAATACGTCTTGTACATGCATTTTTAGCAAAAGTGTTCAACACGAAAGTTGTAGATCTAGTCTAGATCTACAACTTTTGTGTTGAACATCTTTCCCAAAAATACATGTACAAGACGTATTTTTAAAAAAATATGAAAAATTAACAAAAAAGTGTGATGCGTCTAACCAAAACTGCGGTGCCTTTAACAACTCTCAATATATCTATACTATATTATAAAAATATTTATCCTAACTACAGTTGCTGTCCATCAAATATTCGGAAATTTTTCTGTCTGAGCCCCATCTCCAGATTTGAAGACGGGGTCGTTCCGATTTTGACACGTGGCGAAAAATTTATTATCGTTCCATCAAATATCTCTGCAACATTTTTTGATCGCAAATACTACTCGTCTTGCTCATTGCGTCGGGCCTTAGGTATTTTGTGAACGATTTCAAAATTGCAAAGAGTCTTCTTCTGTTTTCTTGCTGCTCTGTCGATCGTTAAGCGTTGTTTAAGGTAATATCTTCTTTGTTTTCCTCGCTTTCAATTTCTTTTAAGATTATGGCAAAAGGTTGAACAAATGTCACGAGATAGCGCCGAGATAGGGTAGTACTTCTTCGTTTTCCTAGCATTTCCTTTTACTACCTGCAATAATTTTGGATTGTCCTGTTAATTGTATAATGTATCAGTTTTGATTTACTTAAATTCAATTTTATTTTTCTTGCGATCAATTTTGTATATCTTGCGATCAGTTCTGTATATATTGCGATCATTTTTGTATATCTTGCAATTATTTATGTTTCTCCTGCGTTCATTTTTGCATATCTTACGATCATTTAGTTTTCTCCTGCGATCATTTTTTGCATACCTTGCGATCATTTAGGTTCTCCTGCGTTCATTTTTGTTAAACTTGCATTCAGATTTGCTGAACTTACAACCGCATATGTATTCTATTTTGTAGATATGGAGAGGAGCTCCAAGGTTAGTAGAACACACGTTTTGTGTACTAGATGTTTTGTCTCAACAATCTGCGAGTTAGCAGCAACTGTAATATCCAAATTAACATGTGAAAGTAAGAAATTAATTGACGATTGTGACATTGTACACTTATTTGATCGGTCACGACTGCCACAAAATGTCTCATTATTATATGCTCTCGGAATATGTTTTTCTTCTCATGATTCTACATTTTTGGTAGACGGAAAGAAACTTTTCTTCACTGTCAATGAAGTAGCATCAATACTCGGATTACCAAACCGGGGTGATGAGATTCTTATTAGAATTAAACCATATGTCACAATTACTAGAAGTACTTTAAAAAAAACATGTTATCAGGTATGCTGACAAGTATCTGTGTACATCATGGGCTTTAAAAAGCTCGTACAGAGTCATCTTCTTCCCCAAATTTATGCTCTTCCTCAGTTTCATTTTTACAGTCCATCAATAAATTAATATAACAATTCAGAATTCATGGTGTACCTTCTCCTTCTCAGTCATGACACATTCCATCTCCGTCATTAGCGACAGGAACCCAGGATATAGCTAAAACAGTGGCGATGTGAGTTTACGAATCTCGTCTATAATGACAACGAGCAATAAAATAAAAAGATGCGGCAAAATGAGGAAGAAGACCCCGTGGATCGTAAAAAGCACCGTGAATAGCCAAATTTTTTGTCAAAAAAGCACAGAAAGATAATAAATTTTTTCATCACCTGTCAAAATCAGAGTGGCACGTCTCCAAATCTGTAAACGGAGCCCGGACTGAAAATTTTCCCAAATATTCACTTAATTTAATAAAAAAATTTCTTCCTCCGTCGCGTGCATGCTCTGGTTCTCCTCTGTCGCGTGCTTGCTCCCTGCCGTCATATTCTTCCTCCCGTGCCCTATCGTACTTCGCCCTCCTCGCCTTTCTTTTTACTCCAGGCGGTCGCAGCATCGTCCGTCGGAGAACCCTCCTCGCTTTTCCTTTCTTCCTTGGGTGCTTGCTTTGTCGGTCAACGGATCGGTCGTCGGTGAGATCGCATGTTTTGCCCTCCTGCGCGGCGACTCTTCTTCCTCTGGTAATACCTCCCTCTTCTTCTACTCTTTGATTCTTCCTTTTACGCAAAGCCCACGCAAATTTTTTTTCCCTGAAAATAGAGGTATCGATTGATTTTCGTGATTGATTTTCGTGAAAATAGGAAGTTTTGCTGCTGTGATTGATTTTCGTGAAGCTCATTTAGCTGAATCCCCTTCTAATTTGTGGGATTTTTTTTGTATTTGGGAAATTTGTTTGTAGTAATTATTACATATTTTGCTGGCTTTGTTCTTTAGGGAATGAAAATTTGTTATGTGCATGCTCTGCTTCTCTGTAATCAAAGTTCTCCTGAAAGCCTTTGTCGCCTGCCAATGTATGTCTAATTTTGAGCTATTGCGTGTTGTAAGACTCTGAAATTGTTATGATTCTTCTTCCTTTTGCTTGATTCTATGAAAAAATTGGCAGGGATCCCTAAATCCTAATTAAAGAAGCCTATTGCACGATCCCTAAATCCTTTTGCTTGGTTCAGTGCTTCCCCTGCACTACCACCAGGACGTGTTGTTGGGTCTTATGTATATATCTTTATCTTTATCTATTATAAAATGTATCAGAATCAGATCATGACCGTTGAATAAAAAACACACATTTAATCGCAATCGTCCGATCACAACAACGAATCATGACTGTCCATACTTTTTCTTAGGTCTCATAAACCTATGATAGAGCATCTCAAATTTAGTTTTTTTTTGTTGGGTTTAGGGTACCCTAAAATTCGCCAACCCAGTCGAATCTGCGAGCTACAAAATCAAGCCCAAAATCCTGCTAAATCTGCCCACCAGCAAGCCCACCAGCCCGCAAGTTTCAAGTCCGCCATCACAACACTTCTTCTACAAGTAAGCAAACCAATATATGTTGAAAATTATGAAGTGAAAGTGAGTGATGGAGCAGACCGTGCGGTCTGGGCGGTCTGAGTCCGCGGCCTGGGCAGATTGTTGTTGCGGCCTGGGTGGTCTGTGGCCAGGATAGACTTGGCGGCTTGGGCGTCTAGTGGAGCGGCCTGGGCGGTCTGTCTTTTGCGTTCTGGTGGTAGTGCTCAGCTCGGCCTGCGGTTCTGTAGTTCTTGCTCTTGAAGTAACCGGGCGGTTTGGAGATTTAATCTGCAGAGATGTGGCGGACTCGGTTAGAGTCCGCGGAGTCCGCTATAGCGGACTGGTTTTGGAGTTCGGCCTTGGTCCTTGCCGAGTTCTCCGGTGATGCGGTGTGGTGTTAGCCGCATTCTTTGTGGCGGACTGTCCTTGAAGTTGGCGGTCTGGGTTTCGTGCTCGCCTTGCTCGCACCAGTGGTTGGTGGGTTGCTGAACTTGGTCACACTGTGTGACAAGTCCAGGGTGTTCGCAGTGCTCGCAGAGTCCGCTGTTGACCGGGCGATCTTATCTGTTGGTCGTGGACTTGTGCGGCGGGCTGATGCAGTGCCCGCAGAGTTCGTTGTTGACCGGACGATCAGCCTGTTGGTCGTGGACTCGTGTGACGGGCTATTGCGGTGTTCTCGAGCTGTGCAGGCTGTTACCTTGTCTGCATATCGCGTGCGGACTGATGCAGTATGGGCTGTGGCTGAGTCCGTGTGCTGTGCTGAGTGGCGGACTGGTGCAGTGCTTGCGTGCAGTGCGGGCTGGGTCGTGTCCGCTTGTAGCGTGCGGCTTTTCGCAGTGAGTGGGAAGTTGCTGTGTCCGCGTGCTACGTTGTGTGCGGACTGGTGTAGTGTCCGCATGATGGCGGTCTGACCTTGTCTTGGCGCCTGGCGAGTTGGCTGGAGTCTGGCCAAGTCCTTGCGGACTCGGCGGACTGGGATGTGCTAGTTGCGAGCTGGGGTGGTGAGACTATTCTCTAGGGCGGTGACTACACTTCTCACCCCGCCTATAAATAGACCGCCGGACATGTCCACTGTAACTGAATGAGTAGTAAGTTGAGACTTGGTTAAGTGTTGCGGCCTCGGTTTTCTTGTCCGCGCGGTTTGAGCAGAGTTAACTGTTTGCTGTTTGCAGGTTGCGCAGCTAGCACTGTGGAGCCAGGAGTTTGGTTCTGACTTCGGTCAGGTTCAGTGAAGCTTGTGGTTTGCAATCGGCGGTATCAGCAGGTCGCTTCTGCGGCTTGTCAGTTTTCTCGACTTCAACTTTTCCAAGTTCAATAACCTGTCCGCCGGACTCGGCGGTTAGGCGGTATGTTCTTCAGTTCGACAGCAGTTTGCAGCAGTCAGCGAATAACGGTGTGTCCGTGCGACCTCGCGGTCTCGGCGGACTCCGTGTTCTATTCGTCATCTAGCAACAGTTCGAGCGGTCTCGGCGGTCTCCGTTTTCTGTCCGCTCGGATTATTTTTTATAATCCTTTCTGTTTTCATTGTGTACCGGCAAAATCATGTCTCGCCACGTATACCTCGCGCTGTAAAGAAGATAATAAATTTGATCTGCTTGTGCCTTTTGTTTGCATATGATGTTTGAACTTGCTTTCTGTTTCCGCTAGATCAAGGTGTGATCTTGATAGCTCTGAAAATATTAATTTGACGTCAGACTATCTCGTTGATCATCATGAGTGAAATTTAACAATATACACCCGAAAAAAAGCAAAACAAACTGGCGGTGTGCGACTAAATCCCGCCGGGGATTAATACAATCCCGGCGGGATTAAATCCCGCCTAAGTCCCGCCTGCGCCCAAGCCCTCCAGGGGAGGGCACCGCCCGCCGGCGGGCGGTGGCCTCCTCGATGCGACCGAAGGGCGCCGTGTGCGGGCGCACCCCGCCGGGAGGGGGCGAAGCGGCATGCTCTCCTCGATGCGGCCGAAGGGCGCCGTGGGTGGGCGCAACCCGTCGGGTGCGGGCGAAACCCGCCATCGCAGGCCGGGTACTGTGGCATGTAGCCATAGAGACGGAGCCCCATGTCGGGCTGCATAGAGAAACCCGCAGAGATATTCTTCCTCTGTCGTGTGCTTGCTCTGGTTCTCCTCCGTCGCGTGCTTGCTCCCTGCCCTGTTGATCGTGAGGTACCAACCGCATGAAAGAAAAAAAGGCTGCTTCCTGTTCTCGGAGAAAGAGTTGTCGCGTGGAGGAGACCGCGCCGCCCCGGGCTCACGTTGAAGGAAGGCTGCCGCCAGTGGTTGTCTGTGGTGCGACCCCATGCGGCGGCATCAACGTCGTTGGTGTCGATCTCACCATTCTCACCTTATTTCTTCCTCCCATATGGAACCCTCGACGCATCCCCCCGCATTGGAGATGATAGTCGTCGGTCTTAGAGGAGAGGATATTTGCCAGTCTCGAAGGAGATGATGTGGTGCAGGCGTGACGACGAAGGCTTGCGGTGGTTCAGTGGCCTCGACAGAGTTTCTCTCCGGTGGTGCGGCGTGGCGACGAAGGCATGCGGGAGTGCAATGACCTTGATGGTGTTTCTCTCCGGTGGTGCGGCTTGGCGTCAATGGCGTGCGTGAGTGCAGTTGGCCTCGACGGTGCTTCTTCGGTGGTGGCAACCAGGTGGTTTGGTCGTCATCAGACGACCAAGGTTCTCGGCGAATCTTCTGTGTCCGTTGTGATAGCGGATTGCAGTCCAGATTATTCTCTCTCCCGTGGATCGAGCGAATCCGGCTCTTCCGCGATGTATTCTGTAACGGACGTCGGTACATTTTCCATGTATTATTATTGCGGTTACATTATTTATGTATGCAGTAATTTATTCAGATTTATGCGTTCTTGTATCTCTGTATTTATTTGGTTGTGCTTAGAGCTGTCACTTAAAACCAAAAACCGCAAATCGAACCGGAACCGAACCAGAACCGTAAAGAACCAGACTGAACCGTTCGCAAATTATTCAGATTCCGGTTTGAATTTTGAAACCGTGAACAACATTGATCTGAGTGTGGTTCTTACATTTTATTATCCGGACCGGAACCGGAACATACAAGTCTCAAGCGGTTTCAAAGTTTTTAGACCCGGTCCGAACCGGATCGAAGCAGAACCAAACCGCAACCCGTTTATTATTATTATTATTATTATTATCATGTTGTTATTTTATAATTTATCTATAATATTTATACTTACTATCACGAGTGAAGCTGATGCAGTTTGGACTCAAACCGCAATCGCACTAAAGGGGGTCAATTTTAAATCAAACAAAACTTCGTCGCATAAAAACCGTGTGGTATGCTTTAATATTGGTGCAGTTTGGAGTCAATTTTTGTAGTGCATTTTTTATTTTTATACAATTATATAATATATTTTTAATTTTACTTACATATTTTTTTGAAATATTTTATTTAAAAAATATAAAGGATATACAACTACTATTTATTAGTAATCATGAAAGACAACTAATTGTAGTCAGTTGTTACGGTTGAGCATGCTGACAAGGCGTGCGCAAGCCAACTAGAAGTCGTGGCAAGTCTACACGAATAGGAAGACGATTGATACAATCCCACCGATAATAGAAAAGTCCTTCGAGAAGTGCGCAACATAATTATATTTTTTCGATGTTGTTTTGAGTTTTACTATTTGCAGCTTTCTTTTATTTCATTCCGCAAAGTTTGATTTTTGTTTTAGTTGGAACCGATTGGAACCGGACCGAACCGCATGAAACCAGACCGAACTGTTAGTGACCGGTTTGGTTTTGGTTTTTGTTGAACCGTAACCGAAACCGTTGACACAATGGTTCTAAAAATCAAGTTGGAACCGGAACCGGTCAAACCAAATAAGGTTTTTGGTTCTAATTTGAAGAACTGTTACCTTAGTGGTTCGGTTCATGATTTTAGTAGAACCGGAACCGAACTGGAACCGTGACAGCTCTAGTTGTGCCTAGAAGATAGTTTTCTGCGTTATATCCTAACAAGTGGTATCAGAGTCAGGTTCTATTGGCGACTGATTGGACATTCGAGGAACGGTTTGACTGCGGTGGGTGACAACTAGGTCCACTCCCCATCTTTTCAAATATGACCTTTAAATTAATCAAGTCTTCTGGTTGTGTCGTATGATAACCATGACATGGAAGAACATAAATCTGGACAGTGTTTCTTTGAAGAAGTGCGACGGTGGCGTGTTTGACCAATGACAGGTGGTACTGTATGAGATTATCATGATAACCACGAATATGTTACAGGGAGGTGATTTTCTGTGAGAACACAATGTGTGTTTAGACGGTTTCTGTGTTAGTTAGAGGCAGCTGGTGCAGAGACAGAGGAAGACGTGAAGACCCATTTCACTTCTTACCTCGCTCACTTTTTTTACCCGACCTTAGTGACGATGCTCCTTGGAGCTGGTGGAGGTCACGATCGCAGTGCTATCCAGATAAATGTTAGTGAGCCCTACTCCTGAGGGTGGTCACATCGTGACAACAGCGGATGGGTAAGGTGAGACAGTTTAGCAAGGGATTGAGTGGAGCACGATCTCGATCCGGGTCAATGGAGGGTATGATATTTTACCATTGCAGACAGTGTAGTCACACATGAGATCGAGTTCACAGCATGCAAAAGGGTCTCGAGATCAGGGTGCGGATCGGATGACAGCTGGGTCAGGGTGTAGAGTGATGAGGTCCTCGCCATCACTGAGAGTTTGTGCGACTCTAATAGCTAGATGTTTGAAATCACTGTGCGAATTGGATTCATGTGCCTACAGTTGACTGGCCCGAGGTGGAGTCCTGATGGTGGAGTGAGGGTGTATCATGCTCAGGAGAGCTGTGCAGTGCGGTAGGTTATACCGACTGATGAGGATCGCGACGTGTGGTGGTGTACCCATGATTTTTGAGGTCGACATGATGGATTGTCGTGGTGGTGCAGAGGATCGCCCTTCTGGGACTCGGGTTATGCGAGTCAGTTTCTACGATCAATTTGTGCCGACGTTCACGGGTTGAGCCAGAGCAAAGATGAGTGGACTTAAGCAGGTCGGTTGATGCCACAGACCGAGGCAGTGCTACGTGCAGAGTTGTTTGATGCAGTTGTTGGTGTGTGCAGTTAGTGCTTTGTGCAGATGGTGGCGCCGAAACCTGAATCAAAGCGGCAATTGTTGTATTTGGTTCGAATCCGGATCTATCCAAACTGAGTCTGGATTTCTTTTTTGAGAAAGAGCATGAATGGAGACATTCGACGAGGGAGGTGACAATCGGTAAGGGCGACGACATTCGGCAGGGGCTGCGACAATCAGGTGGGATAACAACATTTTGTGGGGGTGGCAAGATTCAGTTGGTCGGGGCGACATTGGTCGTAGACGATGACAATAGGCGAGGGAGGCGACTGTTGAAGTCAGGAAAAATCCCAACCCCAGAATTCGGACCAAAGCCGTCTAAGGTTACTGGCTCAGAAGCTAGATCAGACGACAAAGATAACTAGAACGAAGAAACAGGTCAAACAGGACCCCAGATGTTGCGGCAAGAAGGACCCACCACGTACCCGGATGCTCGAAAGGAGCAGCCCCTTCTCAACCAAGGATGGCCGAACTCGGTACGAGGGAAGCTAGCTGGCGAGGTCGCAAGTCGCGACTAGCTCTCCAAGGAAAAGGAATCCCAAGATTTAGCTAGTATCCCAAAACTGAAGCGCGCGAGTATCCTGCCGAGGATTTCAAGTGCTTCACCTCGTACCCCTGGGGTCCTATTTATAGGCAAATGCAAGGGAGGGGGGGGGGGGGTCATATTTATACCCCACCTCCTGGCGACGAGGCGACTTCCAGAGGAACTCGCAGGCTGGGCGAGTATCTCGCCTAGTCGCCTACCTGGCGAGTATGCGAGGGGAGCTCGGCTATACTCGCCCAGGCCTTCCGCGATCTTGAATGCTGACTTTGACTCCTACCTTGACTTGTTGACCTTGACTTCTGCTGACCTGGCTGTGGTAGGACCCACTCTCGACGAATACAGGTTGTACACAATCCCGCTCTTTCTGAGCGACAACGGAGCTCGGAAAGAAACATCCAACACTTATTCGACGAGCTGCGCTGCCGAGTATCTGAGTTGCTCGCCTCTTGTGACTGTTTGCCGATCTCTATAAATAGGGTGGAGCCTAGTTCTTTAACCGGATCTCCAAAAACTCGCGCATAATGTCGGACGCTGTGAAGTTTCTTCATGATAGTCTCGCCGCGCTGACTGGTGTTATTGGCGTCACTAAGTCGAAACGGCCGCGCGAGGAAGATGTCGTTGCCGACTTACCCCCCCCCCCCCCTAAGAAGAAAAAGATTAAAAAGTCCAAGAAGAAACCCGCCTCTGGTGACGATAACTCGCCGCCACCTCTTTCTCAAACCGCGGCCTCCACCAGCAACCCTGTGCGCTCTGCCAGCACGCAACAGTTGCTCAGCGACTTGGGACTTGACGACATTCCCAATGTCGTCGCATCTGATGCGAGCTTCCTCGACTCGCTCGACTTCCCTGAGCTCGCCACGACCCTGGACCCGGAACTCGCCTCCACTCCGACGCCACAGCAGGTTGAAGTCGTCGACCTGCCAGGTTGTCTTTTTTGCCGAGATGATTTCCTGTTCTGACGGTTGTTTCTATTGCTTGCTAACTTGACCATGATACTCGAGATTCTCCCTCGTGGGGTGGTGGCGCGGTTTGAATGTCGCCCCGTTGAGCTCCGCGCCGCTGGTCGCCCTTCCCGCCGGGAGACAAGTAAAGACCGCGCACACGGTGCGGATCAATATCGGCGCCAAAAGGACAGTTGAGGCCTCGGTTCCTTCGGCGAGCAAGGAACCGTCGTCGAAGAATCCTCCGCCGAGGAAGACGACTCTGGCGAGCAGGGATCCTTTTGCCGAAGGACCCTCAGTCCAAGAAGGATCCGTCGGCGAGCAAGGGTCTCCCGACGAGTTCTGCGCTGCCTGCGAGAAGTTCTGCTCCACCCGCCGCGAGTTCTGCACTGCTTCCGGCGAGGTCTACTCTGCCTGAGGCGAGTTCCTCGCTACCCCGCCGCCGCCGCTTACCAACGTCGCCACCATCCAGTCGGTGACCGTATCCTTGCCGCTGCCGCCGCCTCTGGTCGCGCCTTCTCAAGTCACCACGACGCGACTTCCTCCGCCTCCTCCGCTGAAGAATCCTCAGCCACCGGCGAGTTCGTCGCTCCCTCCGCCTCCTTCATCACATCCCGCGGGTAGTAAGCCGGTCAAGCCGCGGCCGAGCTACTTCCCGCCAAGAGTTGCGGATCCTGGACAAGGGGGACGCGGGCAAGGCAAGACGACCGAGCATGCTGGGGGCCTTCTTCAAGCCGGCGAGATGAGCCCACTCGCGGATCCTCTCCTCGCCGATCTAGATCTCCTCGCCGATCTAGGTCTCCTCGCAGCAGTATGTAGCGCTATTGATGTCATATAGGGCGGCTAAATATCTTGTCTAATCTGGCGACTTTCGTTTGCTGTCAGATCGGCCGGCGACTCCAGGGGCGGCCTTCATCGATGCCATGGGGTTACCGGACATGGAATATCGCCGTACTGCTGCTCGCGCCTACCTGGAGCTGGAGAGCAAATTTGACCAGCTGGCGATCTGCGAGCCTCATCGCCGAATATCATCGTTGGAAGTGCGGATGGCGAAGATGGAAGAGCTCAAGAGTACGCTGGAGAGCTACGAATCCCGCTTCCACATGGTAAAGGAGAATGATCGTCAGCTGGCGATTAACAATCATCGCCTCCAGCTCGTCCTTGACGAGGTTGCCGACATTCGCTCGAGTATGGGTTCTGTAGGCCGGTTGACTAGAATGGAGGAGCAGCTGCGGCTCGGCGATGACGCGACGGCGATGACGACAGAGCACTTCCGGCGAGTGCGCGAGATGGGTTGGGCTGGGCGACATCCTCATCCCCCGAGAGGCCTAGGCCTTAGAATTTTTTTCACTTTTTATTTTTCTTCTATTTGGAACTCGTCAAGTCTGGCTTGATGAACGTTTACTGAATTGTAATAAGCGAGCTTAGATCTCACTCCGTTTATTAATTATTTTTTTACTGTCTTCAATGTTTGTGCGACATCTTGTCTGGATTGTGCCGAGTTTGTTCTGCAGGTTGCGATAATGTTTTATCTGTTCTGTGCGACCTACGCAACGGAGTCGGATTACTCGCTTAGGGCGCGACTTTGTCTGATACTCGCCGTAAGGATGATATACCCCCCCCCCCCCCCTTGGGCGTCTATAAATAGAGGGGGTGAGTAGGACATAAGTACGTTGTTGCGCTTTTGAACCCCTTGCTCGCGAGTATCTTTTCCTGCTCGCGTGCTGCGACTTTGCTTTGCTCCTCGCTATTCCTTCTTCTTCTCCACTTTAAAACTCGCAAGATGGTTGGAGATGACGCCAGTGCTCGCCGCCAAGCCCATGCCGCCAACTTTGCGGATGCGGATTTCAAGAAGTCGATCACCACCGAGCGCGACTTAGAGAACTTTAGGGAAAGGATCCTCCCCGAGGGATACTCGGCCAGGCTCCCGAGCCGTAGCGAGCGACTCAACACCTTCATCGAGGGCGCGCTGGTCCTTCCCCTTCGCCATTTTGATGCCGGCCTGCGACTTCCACTATGGCCGGAGTATTGCGATATTCTCCGATACTTCGGCATAGTCCCCGCGCAGATCAACCCCAACGGCGTCGCCATCATCATGGGTTTCTTTGCTATTTGCGCGAGGAGAGGATCATCTTCGAACTTTCCGTATTCCGCAAAATATTCGCTTTCGCCGCGACTGCCGAGGGCGTGGTCTATTTCAACAGCCATGTATGTACCCTGGTGGGGATGGCGAATAAAGTACATCGCTGGAGCGAGATGCTAGTCGTTGTCGAGCGCGACTTTGGTGATGTACAGGGAAGGCCGCACCAGCCTGCTGATGTCGCCTTCCTTCCACCGATATTGGAGGGTGTGCGCGAGCAACTCGTCGAATCGTTCCGAGGTCGCTGGTTCGATGTTATCTTTTGGCGACTAAACGTCAATACGATGTTCGGGGTTCATTACAATGAAGGTAAATCTTAGCAAGGAGCGTCTGTTGCATACTCGTCGCGATAGTTGTTTGTTTACATCACTCGGTCTTTTGCAGAGCCAAACGAGCTCCCGGCGAGACCGCTTCCTCCAGCCAAAGAAGTCGCCATCTCGCTTTTTGAGCCCCACTCGCCGACTGATATCGGCGAGAAGAAGAAACTCGCCAAGGGCAAAGACAAAGCCAGGTCGCCGGGCCCCGCGACCAAGAAACAGAAGGTGTCGTCGCCGCATCTTGACGACCAGGATTCTCCGCTCCATGCTCGGCTTCCCCACTTCCACCCCAATTTTTAACCTGGGGCTGGACGCGGTGGACGCCTATGGTCGTCCGTTGGTGACTGGGCGGCGGACGAGCATCTGGTGACGCTGAGCACCAACCTCCCCTCCTGGGCGGAGGAAGGGGAGGACAAGGGGGGAGGCCTTCGCCGTCCTCCACGCGATGTATGGGCGAGGCGACGCCGAGTCCATGCTGGATCTCAGCGAGGAGGAACTCGCCCAGCAGGCGGCCTGCTCGCTCACACGAGCCGTCGAACTAAATCATTTCGCGGCGAGCAGGATGCTGGAGAGGACGGAAGCCTTGAAGATCGTCAGTAAGAAGATGATCGATCTCGGCATGGAATCTACTCGCTGGCGAGATTATGAGGTAAGTCGCCTCTACGCGCGATGTCGATGTCGCCCCACACGATTCTTTTTTCTGACTTCGTTCTTTGTCGCAGGCTGCCGAGATGGAAACCGCCAAAAAGCTCTCCGAGTATGAGGCGGAACTCGTCAAGTCTCGGGCTGATCTGGAGGCAGCCCAAATCCGCGCAGCCGAGATGGAATCTCGCTTGACCATTTTAGAAGCCGGCGCGAGTTCCTCTGCTCCTCAGCCACAGCCGGAGGACGATCCTCACTACGCTATCAAACGATCTCGCATTTTGTGGGAGGAGAGGTCGTCGGTTCGCCGCGAGATAACCCGCGCGGCAGACAACGTCGTCCTCGCGAGGCTGAGGATTAGCGGGAAGCTCGATGAGGGGGAGAAGGCGTTCACAGTTGACGAGCTCATCCCTGAGCTACTCGCTGAGACAGTATCGCCAGATCACCTGCCTTCGCCATCGTCGGGCTCTGGCAGCAGCGACAGCAGTGGCAGCGGCGAGGAGGAAAGTGATGAAAGTGGCGAGGAAGAGGACGCCGATATTGGAGATGAGGAATATCAGCCTGATACTGGCGACGATGAGTCCTAATTGCTCGTTGATATTCCTCGTACTCGCATGATAGCCGTCAGAGAATTTTTGTAGCCAACACTTGTAAAATTTTTGAAACATTAATATAAGTTTGAATTACCGCATTGTCGCCTTTTTTCCTTTTCGCATGCTTGTTGATTGATGATACTCGCTAGACTCATAGGCTCGGGGAGAACGAGTGCTCGCGATGTTTACTCGCACGCCAATATTGTTGATAATCGCGTAGTTGATACTCGCATGACCGTAGTCGTTCTTCATAACTCGCACCCCGACACTCGCCCGTAGCTACTCGTCATACCATACTCGCACTTTGCTATGTCAAACTCGCACATTCGCTGATGCCTGCGTGCATACTCGCCTCAGTGCTGCTCGTATCCTCCTGCTGAGAAACTTGGTCTAACTCGAGGAGGTCGTTGGCCAATGCGCAAGAGAGGGGCTCGCGCAAGGATTTGGACTTACTAGGACCTGCCACTCGAGTACTTGAGCATTTGTTGGAGTCGACAGCTCTCAGCAGCCTTGCTCAACTAGAGTGGTGTAGGTCGACTCGGGGAGGCAAGTAGTTGGTCTGCAGGAGAGGAGCTCGTACAGAGTTCTCGGACTACGACATCACTCCAGCGAGGAACTCGATCTCACTCGAGGAGGTCTGTGGCCAATATGCAGGAGAGGAGCTCGTGCAGGGACTTGAACTTACGTGGACCTACCACTCGAGGACTTGAACGTTGTTGGAGTCGATAGCTCTCAGGAGCCTTGCTCAACTGGAGTGGTGTAGGTCGACTCGGGGAGGCAAGTAGTCGGTCTGCAGGAGAGGAGCTCGTACAGAGGTCTCGGAGTACGACATCACTCCAGCGAGGAACTCGATCTCACTCGAGGAGGACTGTGGCCAATATGCAGGAGAGGAGCTCGTGCAGAGACTTGGACTTACGGGGACCTACCACTCGAGGACTTGAACGTTGTTGGAGTCGGCATCTCTCAGGAGCCTTGCTCAACTGGAGTGGTGTAGGTCGACTCGGGGAGGCAAGTAGTCGGTCTGCAGAAGAGGAGCTCGTACAGAGGTCTCGGACTACGACATCACTCCAGCGAGGAACTCGATCTCACTCGAGGAGGTCTGTGGCCAATATGCAGGAGAGGAGCTCGTGCAGGGACTTGGACTTACGGGGACCTACCACTCGAGGACTTGAACGTTGTTGGAGTCGACAGCTCTCAGGAGCCTTGCTCAACTGGAGTGGTGTAGGTCGACTCGGGGAGGCAAGTAGTCGGTCTGCAGGAGAGGAGCTCGTACAGAGGTCTCGGACTACGACATCACTCCAACGAGGAACTCGATCTCACTCGAGGAGGTCTGTGGCCAATATGCGGGAGAGGAGCTCGTGCAGGGACTTGGACTTACGAGGACCTACCACTCGAGGACTTGAACATTGCTCTTCCTGCTGCTTCAAGAGTTTGAAGATGGATTAAGCGCATCAATATCTTTGAGGAAGAAGAAAAACAGAAATCGAACGACGATCTTGTCGACGTCGAGTTGGGAGGTTGGCGTCCAACCCTGTTCCTGATAGTTCCTCTAGTCGGAGGAGAGATGCAATCGGGGGTAGCTAGGCCGACATGCAAGGGGGGAGCTGATCTCGGCCGTCAGTGCAGGGGTCCGGTCTTACAAGGGCGCTTATATCCCGAGGCATCGTCCCATCGTCCGAACTGGGCTATCCACGAGAAACAGGCCGATGACACGTTTCCCAATCCAACCACTGTGATCGCTCTCAGCTCTGCCAACTGGCTATAAGCGCAAATGCTAGAGCGAGGGGTCATGTCTTTTCGAGGGTCCTCCAGGACGCACTTGCGACTAACATATTCTCTTGGGCCTATTATGGCTCCCCGGCTAATGGATGGAAAGCCTGGCCAGGTTGATCCTTCCTCAAATTCGAGAGGTTGGGGTCCAAACCTGTTCCCGCTAGTTCCTCCAGTCGGAGGAGAGATGCAGTCGGGGGTAGCTAGGCCGACATGCAAGGGGGGAGCTGATCTCGGCCGTCAATGCAGGCGTCCGGTCTTACAAGGACGCTTATATCCCGAGGCATCGTCCCATTGTCCGAACTGGGCTATCCAGGGGGAACGAGTTGACGGCCAGCTTCTCGGATCAATCTTGAAGCAAAACCTCGAGTTCCCAGAAAACTTGCGATAAAAACAGGATGAACAGAAAAAGAAAAGTTGTCATTGCATATATGTAAAAGTATGTACAAACAAAATACAACATTGACTGCTAAGGATATAACCTTTTCAGGTCATCCCCGCTCCAAGTACCTCCCAACTGCTCTCCAACCTGATCCTGAAGATAATAGCCCCCGGTGGCCAAGGCTTCCTGGACAATGAAGGGACCTTCCCAATTTGAATATAGCTTGCCCACTGTTGCTCCTCTTCCTGCGGCGTCCACCTTTTTCATAACCAGATCTCCGGCGAGAAAATGCTTTAGGCGGACATTTTTGTCGAAGTGCTTCGCCATGCGCCGCTTGATCTCCTCTTGGCGGATGGAGGCCAAGTCACGAAGCTCTTCTATGAAATTCAATGAGAGTCTTTGGGCGTCCTCATTCTCCAAGCGCCATTCTTCGCCACCATCTTCAGCTGCTATAACTCTCGGGCTCCGAACCTCAAATTCCACTGGGATGAGTGCCTCAGACCCGTGTGATAACTTGAAAGGAGTTTCCCCCGTGACCGAGTTTGGAGTTGTCCTCAAAGCCCAGAGAATCGAGGGGAGCTGCTCCGCCCAGTTGCCTTCAAGTTGGTGACTTTCTTCTTCAGAAGGTTGATAATCAACTTGTTGGCGACTTCCACCTGTCTGTTGCTGCGAGGATGATGCACATAAGCAAATCGAAGATCCGTCCCTAGCTGCTTGCAGAAGTCCTCCAACTCTAAGCTGGCGAACTGCGGCCCGTTGTTGGTGATGATGGCCAGAGGAATCTCGAACCTGCATGCAATCTTCCCCCAAATGAAGTTCTTCACGATCTGCGACGTGCTCTTGGCTAAGGCATTCGCCTCGATCCACTTGGAGAAGTAGTCGATCATGACAACACTACTAGAAAACAGACTTTTGGCCAGGGCAAATTTCCCTGGCAAAAAGTCCAAAACCGTGGCTAAAAGGTTTTAGCCACGGTCTAGCCACGGGAAAATTCTGTGGCTAAAGTCAGCGTGGCTAAAACTTTTAAGCCACGAATTGGCCGTAGCAAATAGTATTAGCCATGATAAAAAATGCCGTGGCAAATAAACCTACTATTAGCCACGGTATGAAACCCTGGCTAAAAGTGAACTCATCATTTAAAAAAAAACTATTTGCCACAGTTACAAGCCGTGACAAATAGTAATGTATATTTTTTAAAAAAAACATACATTCAAAATACTGTAATACAGTTGCAAATTGTTACAACTGTAAATTTACGAGATAAAATTGGTGGTGGAATGGCCAAAATATTCAAACCATACATTTTTTTTTCAAAAAAATGCTCTATTATTCAATTACTCCATCCTGATAGAGGTGTTTCATTTGAACTTTAAATGTTAATGCATAGCCATTAGTAGGACAATATTAGCATAAAAATCCAAGTTTAATGATATAATTCAAACAATATCTTGTTTGAGCGGGAGTGTGCAACACTAAAATGAGTTTGATCCTTGATGTAAGGAAATGAACAATCAGAAGCAGCATCCTTACCCTAAAAAACAAAATAAATTTATTATATCCAATATAAGCTCCAATGATCAAAATGTTCCAAGAGTCCTGGACTACTTCCGGACACACTTTTTCATACACATAAATGCTTCCATCAGCATGTGCAGCAACAAAAACACCATCACCTTCAGGCACCCAGCAGATACAAGTGCACCGACTGTAGAAAGTATAATTAGTACATCTTCAATAAAAAATCGTATATTTATACATAAAGAATATAGTTAAAACATAAAATAAGAAAAACACGCAAAACCAATAGACTTCAAAAGAAAAACAAGTTTTTCTTCTTCCTTCTTCAACAAGTATAGAAAGTTTGGCTAGTACGCCATGATGCAAAAATAACAATATCACCTAACAAATTACATCTTGTAACAAAATAAGCTAAGTGGCTTCAATCAGATGGATAAAAAAAGGAACAGCCAAAAGACGGAGAAACAACATTGTCTTAAGTGACCATTCCTGTGAAATAACAAGATGAGCCTATGCCCTTATTTTGTAGACGTTCTCCAACAGCAAAAAAGTTCAAGAGAGCATGCACAAGAACCAAATAGGATACTCTATTACTGACATTGAAAGGTGTAGTATGAGATGCCTGCTTGTCCCATTATTGATGAATCTAGTTTGTCTGCAGTTATCAATATTTAGACTTGTGTTCAAACTATCAGTATGGAATCTTAATTGTGATAATATATCCATGTTTGGTTGCTTGTCTCAGCTCATTTTCCCATGTAAATTAATCAATCGTTAGTGTTAATTGAACATATAAGTTGGAAACATGTTAATTGAACATATAATAGGTCTAAATGTACTTAATAATTAATCAGCAGTTTTAGACTAAGATTTATTCTAAATGAGAATGCGTCTCTAAATAAATTGCATCGTACCTAAGCCATTTAATCTCACCCCAACGAAAAAACTCGTATATAGCAACGTAATGAAATACGCCAACATCAACTTGTGAATAAAATGACCAAGAAGGTATCTAAATACAAATATATAATTAATGTGTCAATCGATGAAGCATAAAATATTTTCTGGATGAAGGCTAATTAAATAAGACAGAATAATGTGGCCAATTAGGTAATAATCAAGAAGCAGACTAGGGGGAAAAACTAAACTGCAAAAAAAAAACACTATTTGAAAAATGAATGCCACTTAAGTCAAAAATTTATGTCAAATGCATGTTTTGTTCACTGTTGTAACTTATTTTTATAGAAAAGAAAAATAAATTTCAAACACCTCATTAACATGAGCTTCATTGTCCCTAAATACTGCGTCATGTTCATCAATCTCTTGTCCAAATTCTGTCTTCAACAGATCACCTGAATTCCCAACAACAGCACATGTCCTGAACTGCCGCGGAAGAAAAAGCAGGCTTTGATGGCAAAATCAAATTAAGGTGCTCCTCGCAAAGAGAATGATTGTAGCATTTCTCCGCACCCCTGATGAGAATAAGACATTGCCGATCTCAAAAAAACTAGTAATAGTTGGAACATGAAACTAAATGCAAATGACTTGTAAGGCATCTTACAACTGCGCAATTCTTTTTGCAGCATAATCTAACCAACCATCTGGCCTGACATCAAGATATTCCAAAACTTCCCCTAATCAGGAACTAAGGAAGTATTAAACCTTTGACAAAAAGAGTTATACTTACAGGACAATAACTTCCACTAAATATTTAGAAAATTACAACACAGAACATTTATTATAGAATGATAAAATAGATATGTAGTATTACATTAAGAGATTTTGAAAGAAAGATCAACAAGTTACACTTGATTAAAAGAGTGAATATATGTGGAACCAAAAATCACAAAGAAACACTAGAAATATGGACCATTCCAAATCTTGTTGGCTAAATAAAAGCTAACTTGAATAGAAATGATCCAGCTATGTGGCTAACGTCATCATAATGACACCGAATTGGCACTGGTATCAGAATACTATTTTTCTTGAGGAGAATGAAATGTAAGTTAAAAGGAATATAGAATCACTATATGCATAATCTGATTTCATAATAAAGGGCTCCACTTTGAGACTACTGCTAGAAAATCTACCCAATACGGTGCAGAAAACTTCATATTAATAAAAGGTTGAAAGGAAGAAATCCAGAGAACAACAAACTCATTCCTAATACCAGTGAAGTGAGAATTTATACTATAAATTCACATCATTTAAACTACATTAAAACTTGAAAGGGAATACCTTGCGGATGCTGACGAATGAACACAACCAACAAAAGCAGCGAGAAAGGTAGTATCTGCTCAACCCATTTTGCAAGCTGCTGAATATCATATCTCTGGTAAGATGACTCCCTGCTGCTAGCTCCAGCAGTATCTGGATCCCATCAGAATTCTGCGCGTGCTAGCTGAGGATTCTGAGGGCAGCTGAGAGGCCAACGATCAACCAACCTCCCTAACACGGTATTCATCCTCGTTCACGCCGGGAATCTCTCTCAAAGAAACGCTGTTTTCCACAATGCTTCTTCCTCTCGTGGATGTTGTCTGGGCCTGGCCCTGGCCACCATCCCTAACGCTGTCGATCTCCTAGAGCATTAATCCTTATCAAAACCTCCCCATCACCACCAGAACTAGGACTCAAAGATACCTCCGGCTGAACGGAAACATGTTGTTCCACCTGGCCTCTAGTTGCTTGTCCGCCTAGGAAGCTTGTAGTCTCTGTATGGCTGCCAGAACGTGGGGGCAAGAAACCAGAGTACTCGAGAAAGGCAGTCAACGACGCCTGAATGAAATTGGATGCTGAGAACTGCAGCGGGTAACTCCTTGAGCTCCTGCCGGCCGAACTGGAGCCGGCAGTCCGGGAGGTCCAATAAGGATCAGAATTTCCGCCGGATGTTTCCATGACAACAAAAACCTATGAAAACCAGGGAGCACAAATCGGATGAGAGGAAAGAGGCAACGGCCCCTGCGAGAATCCTATGAAAACCCTAAAGAAGAAGGTCAGCATGGGGAAGATGGTGGCCCAGAGATCAGTTTCCATCTACTTTCATTGAATGGAGCATTCAAGTTGCTGACCTTTTCCTCGTCCAAGCAGAAATCGCGTAAAATAGCCGGCGGGGACTCCATTGAAGAGGAGAGTGGGGGAGGAAGACCTGCTTTGTCGATTTGTTGAGGGGAAGTCGCGGTCTGTCGAGGGAAGAGAGGGAGTTGCGAGGGGCGGGGCTGCGGCGTGGAGTGATGGCTAGGGTTGAGATCTGGATGAAAGAGTTGAGGGTAAATAAACGTGTGGGTTTTGATTGATATGTGGGTTTTGGCCATGAATATTACATTTCATGGCTAATACATCTGTATTAGCCACATTATTTATAACCCTGGCTATAAAATAACTATTAACCACGGTTTTTGCACTCGTGGCAAATATCAGTGTATTAGCCATGAATTTTAGTCCCTGGCCAAAAAAAGTGTAGCCAATACTCACTTTTCTAGTAGTGCAAGCACGAACTTTCTCTGCCCGCTGGCCTGAGGAAAGAGGTCGATCAAGTCCATTCCCCAGATGGCGAAGGGCCATGGATCAGTGATCGAGCGAAGGTGTTGAGCTGGCTGTAGTTGAAGAGGCGCGAAGAGCTGGCACTGGAGGCACTTTTTGGAGAAGGCCTCCGCATCCTTCCTAATGGTGGGCCAGAAGTATCAATGCCTTAGAATCCTTTGTTCAAGAGTCCGAGCCCCGAGTGACTGCCGCACTCTCCTGAGTGAATCTCCTCTAGGATACGAGGTATTTCAATCTCTGTCAGGCACCGAGCCAGTGCACCTGAGATGGTTTTGCGGTAGAGTTCACCTTCTTGAAGCAACTCGGGGCAAGCCACTGTTACTCAGGCATACGAGGAATGCCACCTGCCCCACCGGGGCCTCCTACCTCTGTTGCTCTCTTTCCGCCGCTCCTGCCTCCAGCCTCCTCCTTGCTTCCCAAAACTCGGGGCAAGCCAAGCTCCCGTGCCCCTCTACCCGATGAATATCGCAGTAAAGGGGAATCGCCGCCTCCTGGCGCATCGCTCGCTGTTCCCTCCGACGCCACTTGTTGTCTTGGCGAGCGATGGCCATTGTCTCTCTTCTTCCTCTTCCTCGGCCTCTCTCCTGCCGACTTCCATTCCTCCTCTCTTCCTGGTACTGCTGTCTCGCTGGTCTCCATTGGGGGCGATTCTCTGGATACTAGAATCGCCTTTCCCCCCTTCCTTCTTCCCGAGCTTCCGCCGGCCTTCTCTCTTCCTGTCTTTGAGGCCTCTCCTGCCTCCTTTCTTCAACCCTCCTGAGTTCCTCTCTCTTCCTTCTCTCCTCTCTTCTTGGTTCCTCCTTCTTCTTCTCCTCTCGCCTTTCCGGCGTCCTCCTTGACTTCGACCCCGAAGATCCTGCTCCCCTCCTCTCCGTCGCTATCTCCCATCCAGCCTCGCTAAGAAGTCTTTGTTCTTCTCCTCCCCTCGAACAAAAGTGTTCGCCTTCTCTATCATTTCTTCACAAAGATCTCGTTGGATTGGACCCCATCTCCAGGCTGAACAAACATTGCTTCAACCCGAACTTGAGGGCCACCATCAAGGTAAAACTGTCCACCTCCTCCACCTCCAAAATCTCCTCTTGAAAACGATCGATATACTGCCCCAAACTCTTGTGTTGCCCTTGGACGATTTTGAAGAGGGCCGTCGCTTCCTTCTTCCTCTTCTTCGAAGTCGCGAATCTTGCCATAAGGCCCCGACGCAGATCTGAGAAGTAGTACATGGACCCTGCCAGTAGTTGATGGAACCAATCCGAGCATTTCCCTTGAGGGTGATGAAGAAGAACCTGCACTTGAAGGCATCAGACATGTTGCGAATGGAGACGACGTCTTCAAACCACTGGAGGTGCCTGACAGGGTCGTCTCTGCCGGAGTAGTAAGTAAGAACGGGTTCCCTGAACCCTTCTGGAACTGGGGCGGCGAGGATCTCGTCACAGAAGGGGCTCCTCCCTCCCTGTCGGTGACGAGTTTCATCCTCACTGGAGACATCATATTCGTTGTAGTGCCGAGTATCTCTGAACCTCGCCGGCGACATTGGATCCCGAAAACGGATCCCTTGGCTGCTCGCCGGATAAAGTCGCGACTGCATTGGTCGCTCTTCCCTCGCCCAAGCGGGCTCCTTTCCAGCTCGCCTCGGCGGCGCTTCCTCTTCTAGCGGCGTCAGGCGACGGGGATAAGTCGTCGTGACCTCTGGGCGCTGAGCGAAATCGGTGAGAATGGTTTGCTCGATCTTCCTCGCGAACTCTTCAAACGCGGACACTGTCTCAAACTCTCCACCTCGCGCGGCGTCTCCTCCTACTGCCGAGTTGCCGACCAACTCTCCTTGTTCACCACCAATGGTCATCTCACTCAATTTCTAAACTTTCCTCCTTGGCTGCGATCCATGCTCACCGCACCAAGTGTTGAAGTCAGGAAAAATCTCAACACCAGAATTCAGACCAAAGCCGCCTAAGGTTACTGACTTAGAAGCTAGATCAGACGGCAAAGATGACTAGAACGAAGAAACAGGTCAAATAGGACCCCAGATGTTGCGGCAGAAAGGACCCACCACGTACTCGGATGCTCGAAAGGAGCAGCCCTTTCTCAACCAAGCATGGCCGAACTGGGTACGAGGGAAGGTAGCTGGCGAGGTCGCAAGGTCGCGACTAGCTCTCCAAGGAAAAGGAATCCCAAGATTTATCTAGTATCCCAAAACTGAAGCGCGCGAGTATCCTGCCGAGGATTTCAAGTGCTTCATCTCGTACCCCTGGGGTCCTATTTATAGGCCAATGCAAGGGGAGGGGAGGGGGGTCATATTTATACCCCACCCCCCTGGCGACTAGGCGACTTCCAGAGGAACTCGAAGGCTGGGCGAGTATCTCGCCTAGTCGCCTACCCGGCGAGTATGCGAGGGGAGCTCGCCTATACTCGCTCAGGCCTTCCGCGATCTTGAATGTTGACTTTGACTCCTGCCTTGACTTGTTGACCTTGACTTCTGTTGACCTGGCTGTGGTAGGACCCACTCTCGACGAATACGGGTTGTACAACGACATTCGGCGGGGGTGGCGACATTCGACGGTGACGGTGACACTCGACAAGGGCGGCGACATTCGGCGGGGGTGGCGACAATCAATTGGGGTGGCAACATTTTGCGGGGGTGGCGAGATTCGGTTGGGGCGGCGACATTAGGCAAGGCGGCGAGATTCGACGGGGGAGGCGACATTTGGCGGAGGAGGCAACAATCGGCAAGGGCTTGATTTTCTAATCAAAAACAACAAATTTAATTCAACTATCCACATACAAAGTTCATTCAAAACCCACTGTCATCTAGTGGTTCTATGAATATAAACCTAGGATGGGTGAAAGTTGGATTTAATAAAAAGAAGCACAACCCTGCCTAAAAAGAAGAAAAAAGACATGTTACAGAGTTCAAATTATTAGAAAAAAAAACTCTTACTTGGATTGCTACACTATACATTTCGCCATCTTCATATCTATCCAATTTAAGCTTAAATTGAAATTTAGAGCAAACTGCATCCATATTCCATTCACATGAGCTGAATTCTCTAAACTTGAATACTAATATTTTCCTGAAAAGATAAAATACCCTAAACATCATGTCAATTGTTTCATCAATGTTAGTGGAGGTGAAAGCAACATACAATACTAAACATCATGCCAATAGATATCTTGGATAGAAATTTTAACATTCCTAAATTAGTCATCCATCTTACAACCGCAACAAATTATGAACAGAAATTGCATGAAAAATTAAGGTGGCTCTGCTCAATTAATTAGATACCCATCACATAATACACACAGATTTCAGTTTGCGAGATCATCTGAACAAACCTACCTCTATTCGTTTGTTTTGAACAATGTGTTTGTCTGAAGCTATGCTTCCATTCCTATAAAAGCTATTTAAATCATTGGATCTATACCTATCAGCTGGAACTTGAAATCTGTGAGATGCCTTCCAGGAATGAAATCTGTGAGTTGCCTTCCATGAAAGATTGAAGAAATGAAATGAAAGCAGTGATTTTGTTGGAGAGGCCATCATAGTTAGATTGCGAGGAAGAGAAGGCGGCAAGCATTTGTTGCACGCAGAGAAACATGAGCAATGTTGGCGCTGTGAGGCCACATGGAAGATTTCAAGAAACAACAAAATTAACAATAAGTTTACTAAGATTACAGGAATAGAAAAGAAGGGGAGAGATCACCTACTTTTTGTGATGATTTTAGGTGTTCTCATCGTCTTGCAACCCCATGCCAAGGAAAAACAGAGGCGATGATGTTTCCAGAGAAGTAGAATACGCAATGTCGGAGAAACAGAGGCGGTGTCGGAGAGCTCTGCGATGCCAGAGAGCTCTGCGATGCCAGAGAGCTCCGCGATGGCAGAGGCCATGCTGAAGAACTCCGGCAGGGGTGCACAGAAGGAGAGGGTAGGGCAGCGGATTGTTAAAATTCAACAAACCGCAGACGCCCCCTTGGATACCCTGTTGAACACTCAACAAACCGAAGGAGGATACGCCACTTATAATGTTGAAAGTTTTCCCGGATCGTGGAGTTAGCAGGGGTTATCTCAACAAAGCAGTAACAACCAGCAACACATGCAGCACAAGCTTCTTTATTGATCAAGAACAAACTTCTTTACAAGGCGAGACATACATGGCGAGACATGCTTCACCAAAAACCAACACCGGGAGAGCAGAGACAGTTACAAAGACAAGAACAAAAAACAAGCCGCGCGGACTCAACCACCAAGCCGCCGACCTACTGCTGTGGAGTCCGCTCAGTCCGCCAGGTCGCCAGACCGCAACCCAAGCCGCGCGGACTCACCCTTATTCCAATGCTTAGCTCTTCACCGCCGATCTGCAGGCCACCTGACCGCGAGGTCGCCTAGCCGCCAGACCGCACAAGCTGCGTCACCGAATGGAACAGTCCGCCTGAAGCAGACGACTTCCTGAACCCCGAACCAAGTTGCCAAGGAGAAGACCGCCTGGTCGCTATCCGCGACCTGCTGTTTACCGCCTGTTGCTTAACCGCAGAGTCTGCACTGTCCCTGATCGCAATCAGAGCCAAGTCCTGGCTTTCCAGCGCTATCCGCACAACCTGCACAGCACAACCGGGTCAACTCTCTATCCGCGCGGACACCAAAGTCCAGACCGCAGCAACTTACGCGAGCTCAATTACTGTTCACTTACTTCGGTCTAGGTCCGTTACTCCTGATGTGACATGGGTCCTATTTATAGGCACGATGATGAGTATGGTCACCGCCCTAGCCGATAGGATCACCGCCACATCCTGCAGCAAGAACTAGTGTGTCCGCCAGCCCGCGGACACACATTCCAGTTCGCCACTCCTGTGCAGATAGCCAGTCCGCCCCAGCTTCTCCAAGGCCGGACTCCAATATCCAGCCCGCCTTGCCGCCAGAGACCAAGCCAGGACCACCACAGCCGGACTCCACAACAGCCGTGTCCGCCATTCTGCGGACAAGGCATCAGCCCGCAAAACCCGAGCCCGCAGCCTCGCCATCAAGGCACCTGTCAGACTCAGCGGACACCCGGCTACCGTCCGCATATCCCAAGTCCATTGCCTCATTGCCAAGGCACCTCCGGACTTAGCGGACACGCCAATCCAGCCTGCTAACAGCAGACTCCAGTCCGCAACTCCTGAGTCCATAACCTCATCACAAGGCTAAACCGGACTCAGCGGACTCTGGCTCCAGTCTGCACGCTCCTGCACAAGCAATTCTCCAGTCCGCATTTCCCCAAGATAGCAAACAAGGCAACATCACTTCTACTACGCTTGACGGACTGAGAAACCAGCCCGCGCTCCACTGCGCGATCTCCCCGGACTGAGCCATCCTGGACTTGGTTCAGATCACACCAAGTCCAGTCCACTGGCCACAAGGGCCAGTCCGCACTTACTGGCGGACACTGGATCTAGCCCGCCATACCGGGCGACCTCCAGTTTCTGTCCGCGCTGACCGGCGGTCTCCTCGGCTTCCACTTGCCGCTTTACTAGAGCAAGACCAAGGCAACTGCCAAACCGGTCTGCCGAGCTCCAGTTCTTCAGTCCGCTTTATGCCGGACTCTGCGGATATCATTCCTATCCGCCCGGTTACTTCCTGGGAGTCAACCGCCTGCTGAGCATACACTGGCCTGTCAGACCGCTGCTGTTGTCTGCGTAGTCCGCGCGAACAGACCGCCCAGGCCGCCACAGAGCAAACCGCCTGCAACATCCCTGCTGACCTAGCAGTCCGCCAACCCTGTCCGCGTAGTCCGCGTGGATAGGTTTCCAAGCCTTCCATTCACCCACTTTCACTTCACAGAATTCAACACTCCCCCTTGAAGTGAGAAGTGGTGAATAACTCCAGCAGCTCCCGTAACCTTGCACCTGGTCCTTCTGATAGCATCTACGAAGAGATGTCAAAGACATAGTCCTCGCCCCGCATATCTTGGACCATGAGGGAGCCCTCCAGCATCTCCAAAAAGGAGTCATGCTTCCCTCTGCCTTCTTCAGCTTCAACCTCCACTCTTGCATCACAGGAGTATCACCAACTTCCTTGGACACTGAAGTCCAAGCCTCGTTGCCTCTGAGAGAAGTCACCTCTTCAGACTTGGTGTCAACCACCTCCTTGATTCTAGTGGGATCATCACAGCCAGAAGTACCTTGCTCGACCTGAGGGCTAACAAGGAAACACGGGACCAAGTCTGCCGTGTTCCCTTCACTATATCGAGCTGGTGGCTTACTGATCCTCTTCGATCTCCGAAGAACCTGATCATGGCTAACCACCTCCGCTGCTACTGAACCAGCTCCGTTCCCGGGCAAACTCGGAACAATGCTTCATTTGCTCCCTGAACAAGACGCCTCCTTACTGGAACCAAGAGCACCTGGAGCAACGCTCCCCCTGCTACCTGAACCAGAAGACTCCCCTCTTGAACAAGAACTGCCTGGAAGATCGCTCCCCTTGCTTCCTGAACCGGAAGCCTCCGCCTTCGAGCCAGAAGATCCTGGAGCATCGCTCCCCCTTCTTCCCGACTCTGACGCCTTTGCCCCGGAGCTAGAACAACCTGGAGTACCTGGTGACTCAGGCAACTCCACTTCCTTAGCAGCAGCCTCCTTCAGCCCACCATCTGACCTGCTTATCTCTAGCTCCACATAAGAGCTACCCCAATACGGCGTCAACTCATCGAAAATAATGTCTCTCGACACTATGAGTTTCTTCGTCGCAGGATCTGTACACCTCCATCTTCTTCTCTGCTCATCATACCCAACAAAGACTAGCTTTGTCTTGAGAGCACCCGGAGAGTGTATATAGCAGGTAGATCCAAACACCCGAAGGTGCTTCACTGAGGGCTTCACTCCGAACATCAGTTCATAAGGAGTCTTTACTATGATCGGACTAAGAGGCATCCGGTTGATGACATGAGCAGCACAGACAATTCCTTCCGCCCAAAGAGCCTTCGGAACGCCTTTACTCTGAAGCCAACACTTGCAGGTCTCCGTTAACCAACGGATCATCCGAGCTACAATACTACCCTGTTGTGAAGTATGTCCACAAGAAAGCTCCATCCGGATCCCTTGCTTCCTGCAAAAGCGTGAGAACTCGGTTGAGCCAAACTCACCACCGATACTTGTCCTCAACACCTTGATCCTCCGGCCAAGCTGGCCTTCAACAAGCTTCTTGAACTCCACAAACAAGCGTACCATGTTGGACTTCTTCTTCATAAAGTATACCCAAGTATACCTAGAATAGTCATCAACCAATATCAGCATGAACCTGCTGCCTCCAAGACTGGCCGTGACGGTCGGTCCCACCAGAGCACAATGGACAACCGCCAATGGTGCTTTACATCTGGATTGTGCTTTGTCAGCCATGAAGCGATAGGCTCCACTTTCCTGACATCCCGCACACCCCCGACCATCGCCATAGGATGACAATCTAGGCAGGCCTCTTACGAGTCTTCTTTCCGCCATTGCTTTCAGCTTGTCCATCCCTACATGCCCCAGTCTTTCATGCCAGATAGCTGCACTATCACTGGCATTCATCCGATCAACTCCAGAACTAGTTGATATCCCAACTACGTTCTTCTCCTTCCTCCCTACATGAGCTACGTTCGCCGAGAGCAAGACAACCTTGCACTCCTTCCGAAGATGACCATGCTGCTTGCATTTATAGCACCGTGGTCCTTCCTCTTCCTATCACGCCTAGGAGAAACAGTCCTTTCTTCCTGATATGAAGTAGAGGGACCAACTTCCGCAGCAATCTTCACCTCCTTCCTGAACAACCCATCAAGGGAAGTCCAAACCTCCGCAGCTGACCGATATCCACTGATGTGGTCCAAGAGCTCCGATGAGATCACCTGCTTGAGAATAGACTCCGCTTTCGCATTTGTCTCCTTCCAAGCTCTCATCGCCTCAGCATTGCCAGCAGTATCCTCTTGTCTTCCTGCTCCGCAGACAACCTCCCAAAGGTCCTCGCCAAGAAGAAAGCTCTTCATACAGGACTTCCACTGTTCACAGTTCGTCTCTGTAAGAAGATCAATTCCAAGACAACTTGCATCCTCCACTGCCATGGTTCTACCACTGGTTTCCTCTACAGAAGAGCAACTACTTCCATTGAGCACTGCTTGACCACTCCAACAACCTCCCTCTGATACCATGTTAAAATTCAACAAACCGCAGACGCCCCCTTGGATACCCTGTTGAACACTCAACAAACCGAAGGATGATACGCACGCTTATAATGTTGAAAGTTTTCCCGGATCGTGGAGTTAGCAGGGGTTATCTCAACAAAGCAGTAACAACCAGCAACACATGCAGCACAAGCTTCTTTATTGATCAAGAGCAAACTTCTTTACAAGGCGAGAAATACATGGCGAGACATGCTTCACCAAAAACCAACATCGGGAGAGCAGAGACAGTTACAAAGACAAGAACAAAAAACAAGCCGCGCGGACTCAACCACCAAGCCGCCGACCTACTGCTGTGGAGTCCGCTCAGTCCGCCAGGTCGCCAGACCGCAACCCAAGCCGCGCGGACTCACCCTTATTCCAATGCTTAGCTCTTCACCGCCGATCTGCAGACCGCCTGACCGCGAGGTCGCCTAGCCGCCAGACCGCACAAGCTGCGTCACCGAATGGAACAGTCCGCCTGAAGCAGGCGACTTCCTGAACCCCGAACAAAGTTGCCAAGGAGAAGACCGTCTGGTCGCTATCCGCGACCTGCTGTTTACCGTCTGTTGCTTAACCGCAGAGTCTGCACTGTCCCTGATCGCAATCAGAGCCAAGTTCTGGCTTTCCAGCGCTATCCGCACAACCTGCACCGCACAACCGGGTCAACTCTCTATCCGCGCGGACACCAAAGTCCAGACCGCAGCAACTTACACGAGCTCAATTACTGTTCACTTACTTCGGTCTAGGTCCGTTACTCCTGATGTGACATGGTCCTATTTATAGGCACGATGATGAGTATGGTCACCGCCCTAGCCGATAGGATCACCTCCACATCCTGCAGCAAGAACTAGTGTGTCCGCCAGCCCGCGGACACACATTCCAGTTCGCCACTCCTGTGCAGATAGCCAGTCCGCCCCAGCTTCTCCAAGGCCGGACTCCAATATCCAGCCCGCCTTGCCGCCAGAGACCAAGCCAGGACCACCACAGTCGGACTCCACAACAGCCGTGTCCGCCATTCTGCGGACAAGGCATCAGCCCGCAAAACCCGAGCCCGCAGCCTCGCCATCAAGGCACCTGCCGGACTCAGCGGACAGCCGGCTACCGTCCGCATATCCCAAGTCCATTGCCTTATTGTCAAGGCACCTCCGGACTTAGCGGACACGCCAATCCAGTCTGCTAACAGCAGACTCCAGTCCGCAACTCCTGAGTCCATAACCTCATCACAAGGCTAAACCGGACTCAACGGACTCTGGCTCCAGTCCGCACGCTCCTGCACAAGCAATTCTCCAGTCCGCGTTTCCCCAAGCTAGCAAACAAGGCAACAACACTTCTACTTCGCTTGGCGGACTGAGAAACCAGCCCGCGCTCCACTGCGCGATCTCCCCGGACTGAGCCATCCTGGACTTGGTTCAGATCACACCAAGTCCAGTCCACTGGCCACAAGGGCCAGTCCGCACTTACTGGCGGACACTGGATCTAGCCCGCCATACCGGGCGACCTCCAGTTTCTGTCCGCGCTGACCGGCGGTCTCCGCGGCTTCCACTTGCCGCTTCACTAGAGCAAGACCAAGGCAACTGCGAAACCGGTCTGCCGAGCTCCAGTTCTTCAGTCCGCTTTATGCCGGACTCTGCGGATAACATTCCTATCCGCCCGGTTACTTCCTGGGAGTCAACCGCCTGCTGAGCATACACTGGCCTGTCAGACCGCTGCTGCTGTCCGCGTAGTCCGCGCGAACAGACCGCCCAGGCCGCCACAAAGCAAACCGCCTGCAACATCCCTGCCGACCTAGCAGTCCGCCAACCCTGTCCGCGTAGTCCGCGTGGATAGGTTTCCCAAGCCTTCCATTCACCCACTTTCACTTCACAGAATTCAACACGGATTCCAGGAAGTTGAATGATGGCGATGCTTTAAAGTGCCGCCGAAAAGAAAGAACATAACATAAAGTTTTGAGCCACAGATTCATTTTTAGAGGGAAAAGCACGCGGGAAATAGGAGAAGACCAAAAAACCCACCGTTTTCAAGAAATAAGTGGTTGTAACGGATATTTTTGGGAGCTTGAATGTTACACCAAGGGCATTTTGGTCCAATAAATGTTACACCATAGCTGATTTGCTCCTTGCTTATAGTATAGAGATATAAAGATATATAGCTTGGTTTTGTTTTGTTTAAGATTATAAAATTAAACCTCTGTCCTGCTGATCGTGAGGTAACAACCGCCCGAAAGAAAAAAAGGGCTGCTTCTGTTCTTGGAGGAGTTGCCGCGTGGAGGAGACCGCGCCGCCCCGGCCTCGCGTTGAAGGAATGTCGCCGGCCCTTTTTTTCTCCGCGGGAGGGACCGGGATCCTCTCCATTTCAGGCGAACTGGAGGGGTCCAGTTCGCGGCCCTGGTCTTGCCTCCGAAATCGAACGGCGGAGAAGAAGTGAGCTCCACGCGTGGGGCCCACTCATCAGGTCAACCGCGAGTGAAGGTAAGCCGTCTGATTTGCCAGGCGACATCAGTGCTGCGAACTGGACCCCCTCCAGTTCGCCCCAACTGGAGAGGATCCGCGTCCCCGCGGGAGGGGTAATGGAGAAAGAGCTCCGACGTCCATGACAGTGAGGAAGGGGGGGGAGGAGGAGGAGGAGGGAGGGGGGCAGCCATGGCTCCTGGTTGCGGGCGTTGGAAAGCTACGTTGTAAAGGAGCTCCCAGGGGCTGTCACAAAGCTCCGTTGATAACGGAATTTTACTCCCCTGATGGCGACGCAACGCTGAGCCAAACTGATGAAAAAAACGTTGCAGTCGGAACTCAACAGCGGGTATACGTGGAAACAAACCGAGCATGTGTCTAGGGAATAGTTTCGACATTATATCCAAAGAATTAGGACATAAATAGTGAAACGATATGAATAGGCCAATTGTTGTGGCTTAGGATAGTAGAGAGATGCATAATGTTATTTTGTACTTTATATATTTTATTTAAATTATTTTAACAAGAAATTTATTATTTATGTAATCATGCATTAATATTATTTTTTATTTTGCAGACTTGCAGTTCGCCTTGGATTCGAGAAACCAGTCGTGGTGGACATTTGGCTGCAGATCGGCGCTCCACCGTCGCCTCTTCCCCACACAAAAGGAGGTAAGCCCTTTCAGTAATCCATGACGTTTGATTTCTCGATTCAACGACAAATCTTTTCGAGTCCATTTTTGTAGAAAGCTTGCCGTCGGCTGCAGATTGGGTGCGCTGATTTCTCTTGATTAAGTGGCATGACGATGAATGTTTTTAGGGTTTATTGATCGCCTGAATGTTTTTAGGGTTTATTGATCGCCTGAATGCTTAGTATCACGTCTCATGGATACTTTTAACACCTCTCTTCTATGTTGCAAATATAATTCCTCAATCAGTGTTTTTTGACCTGTAACTCTGATTTTTAGGAGTTGTACGATGTGCATATTTGGTCGTGTTTCTTCATTATAAATAATTTCACTCTATTTTTTATTCAGATTATAATGGCTTCTCCCACTCTGATATCTGACACTGTTGAATGGAAGGACTTGAAGGCATGTTTTTCCCCTTTATATAGGATCTACTGTGAGTCTATCTGCAGCATGATTCCTCATTCATTGCTTTGCTATGCAGGGACATGCGGAGGAGATTAAAACCACTCACTTGCGTGATCTAATGGGTGATGTTGAGCGGTGCAAGTCAATGATCGTGTATGCTGCTATTTTTTTCCTATAATATGTTATAAATTTAGGAGAGATTTTGTTTTTTTTTTCATTTAATATGGAACAGAAGCATTTTCTTACTTCTAATCTATACCATACTAAAAAGGAAAATCTTGGGCCTGAAACAGGACCATCAGATCATTCCTAGCCTTCAATTTCATACCCTCACAGTAAAGTGGCACTTGATTTTTAAATTCATAAGGCTATCATAACAAAAAACTGCTGTTTATAAATATTAGCGACAAACCATATTATCTCCTCACACGCAGTGTGTACTCGGCCATCTCTCGACTCACAGTTGGATACTGGCTTCGTCACACATTGTGCACAGGGAGACCCTGTGCATGGCCGTTAGTAAACTCTTATTTGAATATTTTATGACGGCTCTATTAGGGAGCATGATGGAGTACTTTTGGACTATTCTCGGCAACGCGCAAGCCTTGTAACTTTGGAAAAGCTTTTGAAATTGGCTGAGGTGCTATTTCCTTTTCTCCTCAAAAATTGATCTTGTGAATTGATTTTTTTTAATTTACTGATCAACTCCTTGTATGTTAATGCAGGTAGCTCAGCTTAAAGACAAGATTAATATGATGTGCAGTGGAGAGCATGTAAGCATGTTCTCTGGATAACCATGTCCATGCAAGCATGTCATGGATGCTATTATTATTTTCTTACAATTTAAGATTTTGATCTGCAACTGTTTATGGTTCTTCGACTTATATCCATGTGAAGGGATTCACCAGTCAAAACAAGGCCATAGAAAGTGGTTTGTTTGCTCTTTGTTTCTCCCTTTTGATTGAGCTCAATGTTGGCCCTTTGAAGGAGAGAGTTTCTCTCTCACTCACACTAATGTGATTTTACTTATATACTTTCGTAATCAATTCCCTCGGAATCCTTTGTTTGTAATATGTAAGTCTCTAGTTCCCGCTTACTAATTGGTGATGGGATTTGGAAGGAACTAAGAACGAGAACTATGCAAAACTCTCTCAATGGAACGGGCTTGCTCCTTACTGAAACATTAAGTTTTATGAGGTGGGGATCAATGGCTTGGACAAAATTTATAGAAGTAACGAGCATAAATACAAAGAACTTACAATGGAAGAATAATATCAAAGAGATAGCAAAATACTTTTTTGAAAGGGTGCTTTTATAACCATAGTTTTAGTCAAGTGTTTTAAAAGTAGTGGTTTCATGAGTTAACAAAAGATGAGTTAACAAAAGATGAGTTAATAAAAGTGTACTTTAATGAAGAGAAGTTACTTAAAATGTAGTTTAAGGAAGAAGAGTTAATAAAAGGGTGATATTAATTATGAGAAGATTGATTTTAATGCATCCTTTGTGAACTAGTATTGCTGAGCCCTACTAGTCTACTATAATAGACCCCATACAGAATATAAGACTACAAATGATGAGTCGACATATCTCAAGGTCAACCACTTGGCTCACCACTTCTTCTATGTATACTCAGATGATAGCGGATGGAATTGTCATTGTTATTCACTCCTCATCTTGGTGAGATCGAGGCATGCAAATGAAACGTTTACTTAGGTAGTATACCCATAGATTCCAAATTAGGTTTTTGAATTTATTTACTCTATCATCTAATTCTTTGTCAGGGACTATATCCATTTTGGTCCCACCTTAAATGTCTTTAGTTGACCTTATATATGTGAATTGCAATCCATGAATTTCTTGACTTTCTCACCAAAATTGTTTCTAGTTTCTTACCATGATAGCAAAGCACCCACGCTTGAGGTCAACCATCCACATTGTTCATCTCCTCATTTATTGATGAAGGCTGTTTGTAAACAAATTTGTTATGGTAGCGGATTGATTTTGTGTAACGAACTCATTTGAAAATGCACTCCTTGTGTTGACATCATAGACCCTTACTTGTTTCAATTGGAAGATTATTATGGAGTGCGCTTACTACTTAAGAATAGAGCAAAAATTGTTTAAGAGAGAGGAATAAGCACGGCCCATATTCTCGAAAGTAAAGAAAAAAAGTTTGTAAAAAACTAACAATAACACAATAGCATTCAAAACTAGCAATGACACAATAGAATTCAAAAATGGACAAAATATTTCAGTACATTTAAATTTTTTTTTCTTGCAGGTCTCTCTTCCTTTTATAAATGAGATATAGTGGTTGTTACAAAGATTTTAACGGAGCGGAGTTATTAAAAAAGTTTTTAACGAAGATGATTTATGAAAATAGTGTTTTAGTGAAGAAGTGTTACTAAAAGTGTTTTTAAAGGAGACAAATTTATTAAAGTGATTTGTTAGTGAAGCCCAGTTTAGGGCCCATCTAGTGGCTTAATTTTTCCCTCTTTTTCTCTCTTTTCCTCCTCATTGTATTAGTCCCACATGTTAGATTGAGATTTCTCCTCTTTCTCCTTTCCTATATAAATGTATTCATACCTGTAACTATCAATTCAAGAAGTATATACAAGGTTTTGGGCCTCTCTTTACATGGTATCAGAGCCAACCGGTCTACTCCTTGTATTTGTTTTCGGTCTACTGTTCGCGGTCTCCCGCTTCTGTCCGCTCGGACTTGCTTGTCCGGCCTATCCTCCTGGAAACCACGCGGCCTTTCCTCCTCCCTCTTAGCCGCCGTATCGTGCGGCCTGGCTCCTTCTAATCGCTCTCTCTACTTTGTCTCCTCGTGGCTTCCACTTCTCCTCCTCCTCCTCCTACCTCTCTTTTATAAACTCTCACGTGGGGCCCACCTTTTCTTGTATCTGTCCGCGCGGTCTTCCTCACTATCCGCGCGGCCTGTTTTTCTCTCATTTTCGCCTCCCGTCACTTCTCTAGTCGCCACGGTCTCCCGCTGTCTCTGACCGAACGGTCTCTCTTGCTATCCGCGCGGCCCCCCTTCTTCCCGACCTCTCTTCCCGCTGGTCGCGCCTACTCTCACGTTGTCGCGGTTATCCTCTAGCCGAGTGTCCGCATCTAGGTCGTGGCACCTCTACTTGCCGCTGGTGGCCTCACCTTGACCGTGCGGACTCCCTATCCTGCCTCTACATCGGCTAGCCGCTGTGACTCTTCTTGTCTTTAGCGGTCTCTTCTCTTCCTCAAGCCGCATCCCGGTCGCGACTCTCCTTATCGCTGGTGTGTCCGCCGAGACCGTGCGGATTCTGCTTCTACCGCTCCTTATCTCTCTATTCAGCCTCCCTTTAGCCGCCCGACTTGCTGTTTTAGCTGCCCGACTTTCTGTTTTCTCCGCCCGGCCTTCTCTACCAAGTCGAACGCCTTCTCCTTCTAGCCGCCCGACCTCCTCCTGCTAGCCGCCTGGCCTTCCCCTGCTAGCCCGGTCTTCTCCTTACTCGCCGCCCAGTCTTCCCCTCTACTAGCCGCCCGGTCTCTTCTGATAACCGCATGGCTTCTGATGATTCCGCTGCCGCCTCTGCTCCTCCAGCCCGTGCGGCTACCATGGCTTCCGAACTCCGCGATGAGCTCCGGATTACTACCATTTCACTGACTGGGAAACGGAACTTCGTTGAATGGGTTCACTCGGTTCGACGTGTCCTGCAGACCAAGGGTCTTCTTCACCACTTAACCCGAGCTACCCCCGCTTCTCCCTCCGATGACTGGCTTCGCGATGATGGTAGGGTCCAGTCCTGACTCCTAAATTCTATGGATACTGAGCCTTACAGGATGACCATGTATCATGACTCGGCCAAGGCCATGTGGGAGGAACTACACTCTTTTTACTCGGGGCGCAACAGTCTTCAGAGCCTCTATGATATTCTCTCCGACCTTCAGAACCTCACTCCAGGTGCTCCCGGTGATATGATATCTTTTGTTGCCCAAGCCAAGACCCTGGCCGAGGTCTAGATTTAACATCATCCTTCAACCACTGATCTCGCTACTCAACGGGCCCAGAAAGAGGCTGTCACCATCGCGATGATGATGTTCAGTGTTCCTCCCCACCTGCATAGTGTTCAGGCGCAAATTCTCTCTTCTACGACGACTCCTTCGTTGTCAGATGTCTGCTCCATGCTGCTTAAAGTTACGTCTCCTACTGAGGCTCCTCCAGGATTTGCACCTGCTCTCCTTCAGCAGCCTCTCCTTCCGACCCCTCCTGCTCGTGGCTCTTCCACCCGGGGGGCCGACCTCCGTCTCGGGGACGAGGGCGCGAGAGTCGTTCTTCTATGAAATGCACCTACTGTGGCCGGGATGGTCATCTCGAGGCTACTTGTTACCACAAGCATGGTCTACCTCCCCACCTTGCGGCTACTTCTTCTACTGCTTCTGCTCCCACAGGGGCTTCTACTCAGGATTTGACGTCTACTACTCGCCAACATATCGATGAGCTCCGCACCCAACTCCAACAGCTACAAGGTGTCCTTGGCCGCTCCTCCGACTCGGTCGCGTCTTTCTCTGCGGAAGGTATAACATGTCTCTCTCATAGTCCCCCGCTGGATCGTTGATTCTGGCGCTACACACCATATTACCTCCCAGAAGCCTTCCCAGTATCTCCAGACAGCTCATCCTTCACATATCACTGTGACCAATAGTGACACCTTACCGGTCTCTGGCGCCGCAGCTCTCCAACTTACCTCAACCCTTTCTCTCTTCTCGGTTCTTCATGTTCTGGGGTCGCCCTTCAATTTACTCTATGTTAGTCGCCTAACACATCAACTTGATTGTTGCATAACCTTTTCTCCTTCCTCTTTTCTTATGCAGGATCGCCGCACCCGGAGTATCATTGGTGAGGGGCAGCTGGTGAATAGGCTCTACATCTTGGATATACCATCCACTCTTCCTTCCGCTGTCTCCACCGTCGACTGACATCGTCGTCTTGGCCATGCTCCTCTTCCGATCCTCAAACGAGCTCTTCCTGATGTTCCTCTACGAGAGTTCTCTTGTGAATCTTGTATTTACGGTAAACAACATCGTTTTTCCTTCCCCCTGCATGTACCAGGAGTAGTACTCATTTATCTCTAGTTCATTCTGATGTATGGGGTCCCTATAAAATCCCCAGTATCTTTGACTTTCGCTATTTTGTCATGTTTATTGATGACTACTCGCGTGTTACATGACTATATTTACTGCATGATCGCACTGAACTTACCTCCGTGTTTCGTGTTTTTTTAACTGAAATGCGTACACAGTTTGCCACCCCTCTCAAAGTCATTCGCACTGATAACGCTCGCGAGTATACTAGTCGCACCTTCTCCACTCTTTGCACCGAATTTGGCGTCACTCATCAAACTTCGTGTGCGTACACCCCTTAATAAAATGGGGCAGCTGAACGGAAAAATCGTCACCTCCTTGATGTTGCTCGGTCCCTTATGTTTCAAATGCAGGTTCCGTCCGTCTATTGGAATTTTGATGTCTCCACAACATGTCATCTCATCAACCGCCTACCTCTTCTGTTATTGACTTTGTCATACCTATTCAACTTCTCTATCCTTCCGCGAATCCCACCTCTCTCACCCCGCGAGTCTTCGAGTGTGTTTGTTATGTTCATCTTCTTGGCCCACCTTCCGACAAACTTGCTCCTCGGGCGGCCAAATATATGTTTGTTGGCTACTCTCGTACTCAGAAGGGGTATGTTTGCTACTCTCCTTCTGATGGCAAGCTGGTCGTCTCGACGGATGTCACGTTCTGCGAAGATCAGCCTTTCCACTTACCTGCACCCACTTCGACTTCCTCTCCTCTTCCCCGGCCTGCTATACCTGTCACGTCCTCTTCTCTGCCATCTCAAACCACCTCTCTCTGTGACCCCCCTCGGGTTCCTCCACCCCTTATCCATGTCTACACCCGTCGCTTCAAGGATGCTTCCCTGCACCAACAACCACCCTCCAGCGACACCCCGACAACGGCAGATCCAGATCCCGCCTCTACAGCTCATCCCTTGGTCAAGTATGTTTCTCTCCATCGGCTGAGTCCACCTCTCTACACCTTTGCCACCTCTCTTTCCTCTATCTATATTCCTAACACTGTGCAGGAGGCGCTGCAACACCCGGGGTGGCGGGCGGCCATGGGCGATAAAATGCGGGCTCTCTGGACTAACCAGACTTGGGATTTGGTTCCTCTTCCCGCAGGACAACACTGTGTGAGCTGCAAATGGGTCTTTGTTGTTAAACATGCGGCGGATGACACCGTGGAGCGACTCAAGGCCCGGCTCGTGGCTCGGGGTTTTACTCAGCAACATGGTTTGGATTATGAGGAAACCTTCTCTCCGGTGGCCAAATTAAACACCGTCCGCGTTCTTCTCTCTTTGGTTGTTCATCGACATTGGCCCTTTTATCAGCTAGATGTTAAGAACTCCTTCCTCAACGACGATCTGCAGGAGACTGTTTACATGCACCAACCTCCCGGGTTTGAGACCACGGGGGAGTCTCGGGTCTGTCTTCTTTGGAAGTCTATTTATGGTTTCAAACAGTCCCCGCAGGCTTGGTTTGAAAAATTCAGCAAGGTTGTCTGCGATATCGGCTTTATTCAGAGCTCGGCTGATTTCTCTCTCTTCACCCGACAACGGACAACTGGAACTGTGATCCTACTTGTCTGTGTTGATGATATCCTCATTACTGACGACGATACTACAGGGATATAACATATCAAGGAATAGTTAAACTCTGGCTTTCAGACCAAAGACCTTGGCAACCTTTGCTACTTTATTGGCCTTGAGGTTGCTTGACGCCCTGATGGTCTTGTGTTATCACAAAGGAAGTACTGTATGGACCTTCTTCATAATGCCGACTACTCTGGATGCAAACCTGCGGATACTCCTATGGACGCTAATCACAGGCTCTCAGCCCACAGCTCTGACTCCGATGAGCTGCTTACAAATCCAAAATACTATAGACGCTTGGTTGGGAAGTTGATCTATCTTACGGTTACTCGTCCAGACATTTTTTTTGCTGTAGGAGTCGTGAGTCGTTTTATGCATGCTCCCCGGACATCTCATCTTCACGCTGTTGAGCGCATTCTTCGATATCTCAAGACCGCTCCAGGACAAGGGCTGGTGTATAAGCCATCCACATCTCTGTCTCTTGTCGTGTACTCTGACGCTGACTAATCTGGATCCATTGATGATAGGCGCTCCACAACGGGTTTTTGTACCTACTTTGGAGGACATCTCATAACTTGGCGTAGCAAGAAACAAACTGTGGTTGCTCGCTCTTCTGCTGAAGCCGAGTACCGGGCTATGGCCGCTGTCGTTTCTGAGTTAACTTGGCTTGAGGCCCTTCTGGGTGACTTAGTTGTTCGTCTCTCATCACCGACGACCCTATTCTGTGACAGCCAAGCCGCCATACATATTGTCAAGAATCCGGTCTTTCACGAACGCACAAAGCATATTGAAGTTGACTGTCATTTTATCCGGGAAAAAGTACAGTCAAAGAAGATAGAGTTGGAGCATGTCCCTACTACAAACCAAGTTGCTGACATCTTGACTAAAGCTCTCTCCCGACCACTATACTATCAGTTTTTATCCAAGCTTGGTGCCTACGACTTGTACGCTCCAGCTTGCGGGGGAGTGTTAGAGAAGCCCAGTTTTGGGCCCATCTAGTGGCCCAATTTTTCCCTCTTCTCTCTTTTCCTCCTCATTGTATTAGTCCCACATGTTAGATTGGGATTTCTCCTCTTTCTCTTTTCCTATATAAATGTATTCATACATCTAACTATCAATTCAAGAAGTATATACAAGATTTTGGGCCTCTCTTTACAGGTCGTAGGCACCAAGCCATTTGAAAATACACTCCTTGTGTTGACATCATAGACCCGTACTTGTTTCAATTGGAAGATTATTATGGAGTGCGCTTACTACTTAAGAATAGAGCAAAGATTGTTTAAGAGAGAGGAATAAGCTCGGCTCGTATTCTCGAAAGTAAGGAAAAAAAGTTTGTAAAAAACTAACAATAACACAATAGCATTCAAAACTAGCAATGCCACAGTAGAATTCAAAAATGGACAAAATACTTCAGTACATTTAATTTTTTTTCTTGCAGGTCTCTCTTCCTTTTATAAATGAGATATAGTGGTTGTTACAAAGATTTTAACGGAGCGGAGTTATTAAAAAAGTTTTTAACGAAGATGATTTATGAAAATAGTGTTTTAGTGAAGAAGTGTTACTAAAAGTGTTTTTAAAGGAGACAAATTTATTGAAGTGATTCATTGATGAAAGGGAATTACTAAATTGTGATTCTAATGAAGATGTGTCGCTAAATGTTACTTTTTAAATTTGAGTTGCCCTTCAATTCTTCATTTACTTATATTGTTGTTGGTAGCAAGCTAGACAGTAGTTGAGTATTTTTAGCAGATTTCCCTGAAGCTACTTTAGTGACCTTTGATAACTCATATTCTTTCCTAGAGTTTGCATTTCTTTTTCACTCTATATTTAATAATTTAAGGATACATATTGCCATTTTTATTTACACATTTTGTTAAAATATGACATCCCTCGCAGTGACACTGGTGCAAGCGCCTCTTGCATGCCCTGCCTTCACTTTTCTTTTTTATAATCAGAATTTTCTACCGTTCTAACTTCTACATGCTGTGGTTTGTTTATGAAACTGCTCATCACTTATCAGATAAACAGTACTGAGGATAGGCCTGTGCTGCATATAGCTCTACGTGCTGCAAAAGATTCAGTCATTTGTACTGATGGGAGAAATGTGGTTCCAGATGTTTGGAATGTACTTGAAAAGATCGGTGACTTCGCAAAAAGGGTTCGAAATGGCTCATGGGTAAGCAAAAGGAATAGTTCGTCAGTTCCATCTATGATAGGCCATTGACCATTTAACATACAACATCAGGTTGGAGAAACAGGAAAGCCACTAAAAGATGTAGTATCTGTGGGTATTGGAGGAAGCTTTCTGGGACCTTTATTTGTGCATACAGCTCTTCAGACTGGTACTACGAATATTCTCTGCTATCCACATAATTAATTCAAAGCAAGTGTCAATTAAGCGCAACAACTGAAATTTGTGCTTTTATTTCTGTTAATTATTAGCCAATGAAAAAGTTTGATTCTTTCCTTCAATCTTTCAGATCCCGAGGCTGCAGAATCTGCAAAAGACCGACAACTACGCTTGTAAGTGCCTACCTTTTTTATGGCCGGACATACTGTGCAATAAGTCATGTTTTTATTCTATGTATCAACCTCAAGGCCTCTTAATATTATCAATCTTATGTATTCATGTTTTATTCACGATTCTATCATAAAGTATGCTACAACTGATAGTGCTCGACTATCTTTATATTTTCTTCCGTGGATCTATTTTCACTTCACTGTTTGTTTCAAATATGTATTGCAATGGTAACACTTAGCCACCAGCATTGTCTGATAACTGAATAGAAGAAGGCTAAAATATAATTTGTCGTTTAAATAAATTGACTTTTCTATTAGTAGGTGCATTTGAAATTTAAATAGCTATTGAGTTTACAAGCCCTTTTGGAGCTGGTATTTATAACAATATGCTAATAGTCAACGAAACCCTGACAGATCAACTTAGAGAACTCAAAGTGATGATGACCAAGGCCTTGGCCTACTATGTGACTAGCGAGATGTGACAACGCAGCCATATGCCCAATCAATAAATGTTACGGTCTCCACTATGCTACCCTATGGCACATCCAACGGTTTAGAGCAATCCACCTTGGGCGTGAGAATATTGTCCGAACCCGGAGGCTCCCATGATATGAACACCATGTTCCAGCCACAACACAATTCCCTCGAGCTTTCAACTTCCTTCAACACACTCTGGGGCGTCCACTAGCGTTCCAACAACTTGCAAGGATCCTCACATCACCCTGCACCTAGTATGATGGGACCGACGTCTGCCTACTTATCCAAATTTGGACCAGTAATTGTCAGGAATAATTTTTTTTTGTTGACAAAATGCATCCAAATTTCCTTATTGACCTCGCTTCCCCTTGAATGGAAAGGGTAAGTGTACCACATTACACAAAATTAGATTTTCCACTTTTTGAAGGGAAGAATGACCCATTGGAGTGAATCACCTACTGTGAATAATTCTTTATCAACCCGGCGAACACCTTGGTCAAAATGGATTGACCTTGCAGCCTTTCACCTGGTAGGCTCAACTCCATTCTGGTACATGCAAATGCAACTCAACTCCATTCTGGTACATGCAAATGCAACTCAACTCCATTCTGGTACATGCAAATGCAACTCAACTCCATCTCACTCCATCCTGGTACATACAGATGCAACTCAACTCCATTCTGGTACGTGCAGCTCCAAAGGGCAAGTTTAAATTATTTAAGAAGACATAAATTTAAATAATTCAAATTCAAGCTATAGAAATCGATTAGGAAAAAATTAATGACATGAATAATGAATTTGGAAAGATAAAAAGGAAATGTTTGAAAAGACAATACTTGGAAGAAGATAAAGAGGCAAAGCCAAATTTCTCTCTATTAAACCCACCCCCAAAGAGAAGCAACTGGGTGTACAACAGAACGGAAGTTTCGTTCTCTCTTTAATACTAGAACAGACTCCAATCTCCTCTTCGCCTACTCTAATCCCTCCATCGTTCGAAGCAACAAGCTGCCCGACGCTCTTCCGCGACGCTCCAGATTCTGAAGACGACGTACGCAAAGCTCATCATCGACTATGTCTACGCCAACATCTAGTCACCTGATCGCCGCTTACTTCCGTCGCCCCATCCAATACTGTATACGTGTAGTTTGTCGTCGACCTATGCCGATCTGTTTCGGTAAACTCCCGTGATCGACTCAAGTGCAAATTGGAATCGTTGAAGCGCAGTGCACTGCTGTTCTCTTCGCTTCCTATCGGAGTTGGACTGGACCAAATTCCTCGCCGTATCCTTCCAGTATCCTTGCTCCAATCAGTTAGTTTAATTTTATGTTCCACTAAATATTATTAAGCTTGCTCCAAGCGCTCATAATACTTTTTATTGTTGTTATTTCATAAATTATTGTTTGTAACTTTGTTTGTGGATGTATGAATCTCGCAACGATTCAACTCGTAAAATGCTCAAGAGTTCTCTCTCGAATAATGATTAACGGCTATATCAAAGTTCATACGTTGAGAGCGATTTCGCACGCTAAATTTGATTTGGCCCCTCTCGGCCTACGTCAGTTAAAATTAATTGAGTAGAAAAATTTGCATTTTTCAAAGCCCAAATTTTAATTTACATCAACAGTACTACATCGCCTCGAGGTTTCTTGTTACTTAGTGCGGGGCCTGACTAGACCCTCTACCATGAAGTTGGCGGCTTCCCTTTGCGACCACTCCGTGGTCCTGATGATCGACAGCAGGGCGAGCCACAACTCCATCTCCCAAGTCTTCGTAATGGAGCTTCAACTTTCAATGATGCTAGCCCGGGGCTTTCACGTGTGCCTCTGTGACGGATGCCGCACTCAAACGGAGGGCCGCTGCGTTGGGTTGTCCCTCACTATCGATTCTTATCCGGGTACGACAGATTTCTACATCTTCAGACTTGGCGGACTGGACGCCATCCTTGGCGTGCCCTCGCTGCTCACGTTAGGTGTCATCTAACACAACTGAGATCGCCTCACCATGGTCTTTGAGACGTCTGGCGCCAACCCTAGGGGGACTCCTTTTTGACCCATTCTCCTGTCGGCCAACGCTCCATTTTGCGCACGAACGACCTAGACTTCAACATCTTCTTGTGGAACATGGAGGCGGCAGCCACTCGAACACCGCCCGTTCCGCACGCTGACACCCAACAACTCTTGGATAGACATGGGCCCCTCTTTTCCACACCACACGAGCTTCCCCCGAACCAGAACTTAGATCACTATGTTGTCCTACAGCCAGGGGTTTTTGATGCATCCTCCGTCGCATCCAAAATTACATGACGTCACTCAGGCTCACACTCATCAGTAGAGTCGATAATTGTGACGAAGGGGAGTCGCTGGCACTCAGATGATTTGTGCCCCGGCTCCATACACTTGAAACATCAGAATACTCCAAGTATTGGGCTTAGCCCCGATAATCTCCTTACCCTTGAAGGGGATAATGGGCGGGGTCAGAGTTCCAACAGTGATAAGTGGGTGAGGGGAATCCGAGATCCTAGAAGTGGTGGTAGTGGTGACGCTTGTCATAGATCTATCAGTAGGCCTAGTTTTGGAGTTCCGCTTCTGTAAGGACTCCACTCTTCGTGCGCGACTCAAAATCTCTCCTAAGTCCTTATAGTCAAAGAGTTCTAGTTGGTCTCTAATAGAGTAGCGTAACCCGTTTAGATAACGGGGCACTGTCATGTTATCATCCTCTCAGAGGTCGAGGCTATACTGCAATACTAGGAACTCGTTTGTATACTCATCCATTGATAATTTGTCTTGTCGTAGGTTATGGAACCTACGGTAGAGGGTCTGCAAATAATCAGGTGGAAGTGTGGTACATATCGTTTCTGAAGTTGCGTTTTAAATTCTGCCCATGTGGTGATGGGGGGGGGGCATGCCTAAGTTAAATCTAGAATGCCCTAGTTGGCCCCTCCAAACTAGGGTAGACCCTTTCATTCAAAGCGTGGCATACTGAACTTGCCTAGCTTGGGGCAATTGCTTTCAAGACAGGAAACGATCTATTCTTTTACACTAGTATAAACAACCCTCACGTTCTAAATGTCCCTCAAAATCACCAACGTCTAATTTAATTCTTACATCCCAACAAGGGTGGTTACGTGGTTCAGGGTGTGCAGGCTTTAGTGGCCTAGAGTTAGGGTCTACTTCGACCATTAGGGCATGTGCTCAATTTAAGTGCAAGGTGGCTTCTATGATGTTGACCGATGTGCGTAATCCGTTTACTACGTGCTCGAGGCCCCCTGTTGGTGGTGAGATTGTTGACCGCTTTCATTAAGTCACTCATACGTTGGGTTAAATCTACGCTATTTTTTATATGGTCGACTCGTTTTTCCATTTTCTTTAAATTGATTTTAATTTTCTCAAAATGTTTAATTGATTTTATGAGAATAGTAATTTAATACCTTTTTTTAAAATTTAATTAAAATGAGAGAATACCCCATTGGGTAGAAAAGACATTTTTATATAAATTTAAAAACTCTTTAAAATATTATTATTTATATTATTTTTGAAAATCAGATCGTTTGATTCACAATAAGAGCGAATCAAACCTAGCTCTGATACTAAACTGATGCAGACTCAAATTAGGGTTTTTAAGAAATATGTAATTTTATGCGTTCGACTCAAATTTATATAGGCCGAGAGATCAATTTCGAAACTTAGCTTGTCAAAATCACTTTGAACGATGAGCTTCGCAAAAATTGTTATTTTCATTTGGGTACGACCCCTCGAGCACTTTTATGAGTAGAATCGTAGCGAAATCCGACTTTCCACTAGAAAAGCACAAATAATAATATATGAATACAGTAATTAAAGCGTTTGAACGTTCCGGGCAAACCTTTAATTATTTAAGTTATGCATAAATTTAAAGATTAATTGTGAGCAGGGATCGGGCAAAGTTCCACAAGAGAGCAACCCAATCCCAAATTGAGGAGCAGTTGTTGTTGGCGGGTCAAATCTGGCGAGCAGGGAAGAGATCCGGATCTGACGTTGTTGACTTCATTCGGCGGGTTGAGTGACCGAGGGAATGCCAAAATAGGGTGTTGAGGTCGACGACACTCCTCATGCAATAGGACGGGCGACGCCAGAGAAGGGTGGCAGGGTTGACGACGCCTGGTTTTTTGAACGCAGGCTGGAGCAGGAGATTAGAAACAACTTTCGATCGTCGTTCTGGGTGGTCGGAACTTCTTGGGGTCCCACGACATATGGCTGCAGCTCGCGGGAAACAGTGGCGTGTGGCTGGCCCTTTCGATGGGAAGGCTAGGGCAGCAACTGATAGTAGCTTGTGAATAACGTTGGCGGGTTGGTGCAGCGACAGAGATGGCGTACAGGTTGTAGGCTTTACCGGTAAGGTAAAGAAACAAAAAGGGTTTCGTTCCTATACGTGTCCGATCTGCCCTTGTACGGAAGGCTTCCTTTTTCTTAAATAGTGAAGAATATTTTAATATCTGATAGGATTTAATTCCCCAATTATTTTCTTCCTAAAAATCTCTTTCCCAAAATTCATTCCCACGTGAATAACTTCCAAATTCACTTCTTTTCACTTATAATTTTCAAATAACTTACAATACATATTTTGAATTTGTCTTTTGAATTTTAATATTTATGTTTATGCATTTTAAATAGTTTTAAGTTTGCCCGTTACATTCTAACGACTAAAATTACCGGACCTTTTATTTTAGGCTCGTCGGATGGTCAAACCGTCGAGTCGAACGATTTCAAGCAAAGCATGTGTGCGACAAAGGAAATACATGAAAAAAAAATGCATAAATAAAAATTCACGACGCATAGTGACGTCATGCAATGATGCGACGGAGGATGCATCATGATCTTAAAGAAAATTGGGGATGTTGCCTATGGCTTAGCGCTTGCAGCTGCCCACCGATTGTCGAATTCACCCCGTTATTCATGTCTCCCAGTTGAAGAGGTCCCTAAGGGACCATCCCCTCCAGGCTACATTACCGGATGGTTTATCTGTTGATTCGGTCCCTCGGTACGAGCCTGCGGCGGTTTTAAGATCACGGATCAAATACATTCAAGGACCACCAGTGCGATGGGTTCTCTTCCAGTGGAAGGACCAATCGGCCGAGGAGGCCTCGTGGAACCTGAAGGAGGAGATCAAGGCCCAGTTCCAGGAAATCGGAATTCGACCTTGAGGACAAGGTCGTTTTGGAACCCGGATACGTTGATACGAGTGCAGAAGACCCCGTCATCGACAAACGCTATGCAAGGGTTTACATGAAGTGCGCACGGGACTCGGGCGTGGTTTTAGGATGCGTTAGAATGAAGCCTTGGGAATTTTGTATTTCCATTATTTTTGTTATGAGTTTTTTATTATGTAATGGGCCCTCCTATATATAAGGGGAGGTGTCATATCTTGAACCTATGCTTGTTTTATCTTGGAGGGAATGAGATTGGAGGAGACACAACCCAGCGTATCCATCCTTGCCCTAATCGCCCGCTCGTATACCATTACCTTGGCTTCACCTCCAATGGATCCACATAATCAATACCATGGGATGACTAGAAGAGCATGGAATATCTGTCCAAATTCTGCAATGTCCGAAAATCAACATATAGAGCCTTATTTATAGACGTAGAAAGCCGTCGTCGCTCTGAACATGACTACCGGCTCGGAGCTCCTATCCGACAGTTCTATCCCCTCCTCTCGCATATTTAGACCCGTTCAGACTCCGGTGACTCTCGGCCCGCTCTTGATCCGCGATCCCCATCAAAGCCCATCCCCCCCCCCCCCCCCCCCCCCCCCCAGGAATTCCCTACTCCACTCATGATCAGCTGAAGCTATAACTACCTAAATCCACTACTAAGTACTAACTCTCCTGTCTCAACTCCATCTCTCCAAATTAGCCTTCGACCTCACTCCTAAACAAATCTAGTAACTGCCAGCCTCCTATTCTCTACCCCCTGCTATCTAGAAATCCTCCGACTCCCACCCAGTCCCCATCCAGGATTTGACCAGAACCTCTATACCATCTGGCCATCTCCCAGCAACCCTCCCTCACCTGCTCTAGTCCCAGACAATCAGGAAACCATATTTCAGATCCTGGAAATAAATCCAGCAACCAAGAAACCAATTGCAAGCTCTGGACCCTCTGTCCAGCAACCAATAAGCCCATTCCTAACCCCAAAATCTTTCCCTCTGTCAGCAGCCCCCTACATTTCCAACTCCATAAACACCACGCTGAAACCACATTCCAGCACCTGGACAGCCCCATCCAGCCCTCCGACTCCTCTCGGACAGTCCAGCTACAGTATGCCTTCACCTCCAGCCACCGGTCACTCATTTTACATCCTTCAAGCCATCTAGCCCGAAGTCTTTATAATCATTGTGAGTTGACTTTTTGTTTGTCTTATTTACACTTTTCAATATTGCACTAATTCTCAGTTTTGTGTGGATATTTGCTTGTAATATTTTTGCCAAGACAGCTTGTGATTTGCAAGGCTTTGTTCATTCTTGTATTTATTGTTTTACACTCTTACATTTACACATCGCTATATCGGTATTTGTGCTCTTCATTGTAATTCTACTCGCTTGTGGTTATGTATTATTTATAACTTTTTTTTATTGCAAGCTTAAATTTTCAGATAATTCCTTAGATCGTTTGGGCATTCATCGAGTTTAAATGTTCATAGAGTCGGCTTATACTTTGCTAGATTCATTTGGGAAAGATATTTGAATCAACTTGTGGACAGTGATGACTATGATGGGAAGACAGTGACGTGGATCCTCTTTCGCAGCAAGACTGCGGTGGCGCATATTCTATCAACTTGCAGGATGCAATGATATGGCCGGTGTAGGCTATGTGATACACGACAATGTGAGAGTAGAGTCACAATACAAGGTGGCTGCGGATTCAGGTTGCGGTAGAAGAAATCGTAAAATATAGAATTTGAAAGTAATTTGCAAGCTCTTATTCAAATTAATGTAGAGTTATGCAGGAGAGTAGAGAAAATGATTAGGAGGAGAGAGATCTGACTAAGGCTCCGTTTGGGGGGACTTATTTTCACTGGTCAAGCGGTTACAACCGCATGAATCAGACCATAATTATGGTCCGATTCATGCGGTTGTAACCACTTGACTGGTGAAAATAAGTGATGCAGGACGGGGCGTAAGGTTTGCGCGTCTGTCGGCTTTTTCTAGGAAACCCTAACCGAATGCAACGAAATATGTTTGTTTTTTTAAAAAGATTTGAGCGGGCGTTGCACAAAGTTTATGAAATTAAGTAACGTAATTTTGTAAAGCACAAAATTCACTACGTTGTTCTAAAAATGAATTTTCTTAATAAAATGATTCAATTTTAAATCCGGGAAGGAAGCACGCAACTTTCGTTCCGTTCCCTTTGTCGTAGCACAACGGAAATCGTGAACTCCAAATACGTTTCCGTTTGGAGTTTTCGACGTAACGTTCGCTGACAAAACTAGGGCGAAAACCCAACAATGAGTCTATTATCTACGAGGAAATATAGAGGCACACACAAAGGAAAAGATAGAAACAATTACCCACGAAAGAGGCGTCTTCCGTATTCGAAGTTGATGGCGATCACGCGAGGAACTTCTCGTCACATTCGATCTCTCGCTCCGAGGTCGGCCGCTATCACACACGGGCACCACGGAATTAAATCGCTCTCTCACACGAGGTGGTTCCACGGAATCACTCAACAATGTAAGGAAACCATGAACTAACAACCTAAGATTCACTCGCTCTCATACGTTAGTGGTGGATCCACGAAATCTCACTAACACAAAGGAATTAAATCCTGTCTTCACTGTATACGGGAACTAAAACTTAAAATACACTCCTAATCTCCTACGGCCATCTGATTACAACACAGTAACTTTAATGTTACTGTTCATCTTCATTCCTATACCCTAATCCTTACAGGAAATAAAGACGCATCAGCTCTCAATACTTATCAACCTAACACCAATAACTACACTTAAAACAAAAAAAAATCACTGTTTATCTTCTTCTCCAGAAGGCAGCGGCAACACATAAATCCCAGTTCAGTTTTACAACAATTTTTCATCACCCTAACTCCCACATCTCTCACCAGAGCTTCAATCGCGCCTAATTTCTAACAGGAAGCACACAACAACCTCAAACGAAAGTAACACTCACAGTAATTTCAATACATTTTCGTCTTCATCAATCACCGTAACTTACACAGCACAACCCCTTTTATAGGGTTTCAAAAACAGTTAAACAAACAGAAACTGAATAAACAAGGGAATCTCCATGATCGACAAAAATTGGAACGTTGAGCTGAAACCCGCCTGGAAGAGGCGTCGCGGCAGCGGTTGTAGGAGTCGTGGCCATCGTTGGAACGCCAATGTTGGGGAGGTGGCGTCGTGGGATTCAACGCGTTCAGCGTCGTTGAGGAAGAAGCGGCAATGGCGGGGAAGGAGTTGCTGCCCTAACTTTGCGAGAAGATAAGCTGTCGGGTCGGCTTGGAGCTGGAGGAGAGATGAACCGCTCTACCTAAACTTAATATATATATATATATATATTGATATGTATATATATATATGAGTATATATATCTATATTTTTAAGTATTTTTTAACCGTTATATATATATATATATATTTCAAAAATACAAAAAAAATCATTACATAAATTGCAAAATACATAATGCAACAATCAGGGCCAGTAGAGATCCCGTCGGGTGCGGCGTCGGGCATTTTTCGTCGACTTGACCTAGGTTGGTCTCCACCAATAAGTCCCCCAAACGGAGCCTAAGAGAGAGGGAAGATGTGAGGGAATCTTGTTATTTAAATTCATTATCCAATAATTATGACACTAGCTTAAATCGTCACCTATTTGTACAAATTGGGTTACAAGATGAATCAAATTTAAAATTAGATCTTGTTTAGTCCTAACATCCTATCATCCAATTCAAAATAAAGATGGTCCTAACTACTAACATTAAAAAGGGTATCAAATCCTAAAATAATCAAAGGCTAGAATAATAAAAAATAGCCCTCTTCTACTGCTACAAAATGAAATTTCTAGTTTTCTGTCCATCTATGAAGTTACCGAAGTTAAATGTTCCGTACTATCTTGCCTCCAATGTAAGCAGACTGTAGGTGTTATGTGCCCTATTATCTTATTTATCAATTGTCATTATTTGTAGCCTTGCAAATGTCGATCCGGTTGATGTTGCTCGAAGCATCGTTGGTTTGAATCCTGAAACAACATTGGGTAACTTCACTTTCCATTTTTATTAACTATTATTTATAATTTCTTGTGCTATTTCATTCTCTGGCAATGTGATTTTGTTCTTATTTGTTTGTACAGTCGTGGTAGTTTCAAAAACTTTTACAACTGCTGAAACTATGTTGAATGCTCGGACATTGAGGAAATGGATCTCTGATTCTTTAGGGTATAATTCTCTGATACAATTTGTTCTGATTCTTATTAGAAATTTTAGAAATACTCACTGTGAGCTTGCTATTCAGCCCACAGGCAGTTGCAAAGCATATGGTGGCCGTTAGTACAAATCTCACGGTACGTCAAGATTCTACTCCTGGTATCCCATGTTGAGTGTGAGGGCTACTGACTTGAAATGAAGTTCTTACATTTGTTTCTACTACACTGAAAATATCCAGAAGTGATTTTTTTACTAATTGCTTTCAGTTCATGTGATTTTGAAAATGCTTGCATGTTCTCTAGATCTAAAGCAATCCATTACAAAGTTCTTATAGATCAAACGCAATTCATTACAAAGTTCATTTTTCATAATGATTGTAGACCATATGGAATGTTGCTGTGTAAAACCTGTACTCTCCTGTTTTCTGCACTTTTTTGAGAAAGACTTGAGGCATTAACTGTACTTAAATTTTCAGGAAATATCCTCTATTATTAAAATGAGTAGGAACTACTTGTTGCGCACAATAAATGTTATGTTCTCCAGGTTAATTAGTATACCTAGCACTTGCCATAAAATGAAGATGTACCAGTGTGGCGTTACATCACCATCTATGATTTATGAATTAGCAAAGTGTACTCTGTTTGTGTAATAGAATGGAGAGGAGGAGACATAAGAAGAGGGAGAAATGGAAGTAGGAATGGAGAGAAGAGGGAGCGATATGTAAGGAGGGAATGAGGGAGGGGAAGAGGGAGGGCGAACTAGTGGAAGAAAGAGATGAAGAGCGAGGGAGGGAGTGGCTGGAAGTGATGGAGAGGGATGGGAGGAGCGTATAAGGGAGGGGGAAGAGGGAGAGCGTGCTAGTGGAAGAAATTGATGGGCGAGGGAGGGAGTGGCTGGGAGCGAGGGAGAGGGATTGAGGGAGGGAGGTCGGGGGATGGAGGCATGAAGAGAGAGGGAGTGAGGGGGGAGGGAATGGTACATGGAGCACCAAGAATAAGAGAGGTAATGGAATTAGCATTGCAATTCCTTGACTTTTTCTGAACAAAGTAAGCCAAATGGAGCGAACCATGCCTTTCTTTTACCTTGACTATCTATAGGCACAAAACATTAAGTAATCTGGTTGGGTCTTCAGTCTGCACCCTGAGCAGTATAAATGCCAGAAAATGTAGAAATTAGAAAAGAGAAGTGTAGACTGAAGGCAATGGCTGCTAGGCATGATTCGCGAACAGTCCAATTCTCCAAGTGTAGCGCTTTCTGTGTTCTTCCTTCCGGTTTATCAGCCTACTAGCCTAGTAGCTTCCTCTATGATCTTCCTTCCGGATATTGCAGCAAACTGCAAAATTCCATTAGAAATGCTAAGCACTCAGAGGTTTATTTAAAGGAATAAGGTTTAATGAAGGAAAACAGTATTATTAATGAAGAGAAAATAGTTTAGGGAACAATTTTGTTTTGCTTTGATTCCTCATATTATGAGTTTAATCTATGTTTCAAGAAAGTAGCTTATTCATCATAACCTTCTGGCCTGCACCAGGTTTAAATGCATTAATCTGTGTTTTGTTACGTAGCTTGTGGAGAAGTTTGGGATTGACCCAAGCAATGCTTTTGCTTTTTGGGACTGGGTAGGCGGTCGCTATAGTGGTGATGACCATTATCTATCCTTACATTCGGTATTGCAAAAGTTTTGACTTTTCTTATAATTAATTGGTGTAATCATTATTTTTGCAGTTTGCAGTGCTGTTGGTGTACTACCTTTGTCCCTCCAGTATGGGTTTTCAATTGTTAAAAAGTATGTCAGTTTATTCTAACCAATCTTCTTTGATATTATGTTTAGAATAGTGATTAAGCAAGTAATATAGCATGCAATCAATGCAATTTCTTATGATGATTGTTGAGTAGAATAGGATTATATGATTTCTTCAAAGCTTTGACTGATTGAGAAACTAGATCAACATTGTTCATCAAGTTAAACAGTTAATTACCTTGAAAACACTAGAAAATCCCCATCAACTGTCAAGGCTTCAGGAAAAAAAACTTCTTTATGAAGATCTATGGCCTTTTGTTGTTTGTTTTATTAAGCTCCGTTTGTGCAATTACAATTTTTTTGTGCAAGGAGAGATGCGCACTAGATAGCTGCATGCTTTAAAGGTTGCAAACGAATCATTTACCTGAATGGTAAATGTGTTTTAGCAGATGTTCAACTTATATTCTTTAGGAGCAGAGTCAAAGAAGGAAAGAAAATAATGATAATAGTAATATATATTTCATTTCAATTATTGTTTATTGAATAGAAGGTGTTAGCAAAACTGAATGAATAATTCTATTGATATTGTCCCTTCTATATATGGAGGCTGACACAGGATATAGCAGAAATAAAAACATATGTAGAAAACAAGACACATATTGTAACACTCCCCTCAAGTTGGGCGTGAGATGTTGATCATGCCTAACTTGACACCAATTCTTCTAAAGGTACTTCCACTCAGGCCTTTCGTGAGAATATCAACAAGTTGTCTATCTGAGGGAACAAAGAGTACACACGAGTCCCTTTTCGATGTTCTCCTTGATGAAATGTCGATCCATCTCAATATGCTTAGTACGATCATGTTGGACCAAGTTGTGTGAGATGCTGATAACAACCTTGTTATCACAATACAACCAGATAGGTTCATCTTCAGAGAGAACCAAGTCACTTAGCAACGGCCAGAATCATAGACCTTCACAAACACCATGAGCCATAGCCCGAAACTCCGCTTCAGCACTTGATCTCACCACGACCTGTTGTTTTTTACTCCACGTAACAAGATTTCCACCAACAAGAGAACAATACCCTGAGGTAGATCGTCAACAGACCCGGCCCAATCAGCATCGGTGTAGACCTCAATTTTTAGTGCCGAATTAGGGGAAAATAATATTCCACTCCCAGGTGAGAACTTGAGATTTCTGTGGGTTCTGTTGGGAGCATCAGCATGACGTGTCTTCGTAGCGTGCATAAATTGGCTGATAACGCTCACAGTATAAGCTATATCTGAACGAGTATGAGCCAGGTAGATCAGTCTCCCTACAAGCATCTGGAATTCGGGAATATTTTCAATCTCCTTTCCATCGTCACGACCCATTCCGTGGTTCGCTTCAATTGGAGTATCCGCTGGTTGACAACCACTCATTCCTCAAGAAGATCAAGAGTATACTTCCACTGAGAGATAAAGATCTCATGCTTGGACCTTGCCACTTCAATGCCCAAGAAATATTTGAGAGCACCCAGGTCCTTGACCTCAAACTCAGAAACCAACTTTTGTTTTAGAAGCTTGATTTCTTTTTCATCATCATCTGTGATAACGATGTCATCAACATAAACAATGAGAGCTGTAAGTTTATCTGTCCTATGCTTGATGAACAGAGTATGATCGACATTGCCTTGGTGATACCCAAAAAACAATATGGCTTTGTGAAATCTCTCAAACCAAGTTCTTGGGAACTGTCTAAGTTCATATAGGGTTGTCTTTAACTTGCAGATGTGTCCCACTGAATTTTTAGGAGTAAGGCCTGGTGGGAGAGACATAAACTTTCTCATCCAGATTTCTATGGAAGAAGGCGTTTTTTCATCAAGTTGCCAAAGGTCCCACCCTTTACAAGCAACACGGGATAGGAGGACTCTAGCACGGGATAGAAGGACTCTGATAGTGTTCATCTTTACTACAGGAGCAAACATTTCCTGATAGTCAATTCCAAGAGTTTGAGTGTACCCTCTTACCACCAACCTGCTTTACACCTTTCAACCACACCCTGAGAATTTTGTTTTACTGTGAACACCCATTTGCATTCAACCGATTTCTTCCCAGTGAGAAGAGGCACTAAATCTCATGTGCTGTTATTTTCAAGTGCGGTCATTTCCTTAAACATCGCTTCTCTCCACACGGGAATTTCCAGAGCACTCTGTCAGGATGTTGGTATGGATATGGACGCAGGGGAAGACACAAATGTCTTATGGGAGGTGGAGAAGGAGTCATAGGAAACATAATTAGAAAAAGGGTGTTGAGTGCAGGACCAGATACCTTTGCAGAGGGCAATTGGAAGTTCGGAAGGCCCTGAGTCCGGGTCCAATGATTGATCTGGTAGTATAGCCCGGTCAAGTTTGTCGTTGGGCCTCTTTCTCCGCTGAGTGTACACCTGCAAAGTCGGAGCAGTAGGGAGAATAATAGTATGGACAGGAGTATCACTCACTTCCGACGGTATAAGCTCCCCTTGAAGTGAGGGATACTGAGGGGGAATGGGCAAAGGTATAGACAGTGAGGTCAAATAGGAGGAGGGAAAAGAAGGTGAGTAAACTGGAGTAGAATAATAGGCCTCAGCTTCACAAAACGTGACATCCATGGTAACAAAAATCCTCTTAGTAGGGGGATGAAAACATTTGTACCCTTTTGAGTAGGAGAGTAGCCAATAAACACACACCGGAGAGCTCGAGGATCAAGCTTGGTGGGAGGAGGGTGATGCATATGAACAAAGCAGAATAACCAAACACCTTAGGAGAGAGCTGAGAGGAAGGAACCCGTAGAGTCCCGAAGGGAGTGGCATTCCCAAGAATACGGGATGACATGCGATTAATAGGATACACGACCGTAAGGACAACATCGCCCCAGTAATACTTAGGGATGTGCGTGGTGGCCAAGAGACAGCGGGTCACTTCCAAAAGGTGATGATTCTTGCGCTCCGCAACCCCATTTTGAGCAGGAAAATAAACACAAGTGGTTTGGTGTATAATGTCATGATCAGCCAGATATTCAACAAAGTGTGAATCCAGATATTCACCACCATTATCATTGCAGAGGGTCTGAATTTTAACATTAAATTGGGTGGAGATCATGTTATGAAACTTAAGGTGGGAAATACATCACTTTTTTTCTTAGTAAATATAATCCAGGTAATGCGAGAAAAACAGTCAATAAAAGTAACAAACCCAGTACAGCCATAAATAGAAGGTACGAGATAAGGACCCCAAACATCAGAGTGAATCATAGTAAAAGGAACAAAACTTGGCAAAGAAACATGATTAAATGTAGTACGACAATGTTTATTAACATCGCAAACATCATAAACAATGGAATAAAAAGCAACAACAGGCATAACAAGTAAAAATAGTTTCATAATAGGGATAGATGGGTGTCCTAAGAGGCAATGCTAGGAATATAGGTCAGATGTGCTGGAGTGAAGAGCCAGAGGAGGTGCCACTGGGCTGGAGTCGAGCACGTAAAGACCATTGACCAGACTATCAGAGCCAATCACCGTCCCTGTCTTCAGGTCCTGAAACACAAGAGGAATGGGTGAAAGGTTACTGAACAGTTCATGAAATTAGTTAAATGACTAATAGATAGCAAATTACGTGTGAAATTTTGAACATGCAAAACCGACGATAAGGTGAGAGAGGAACAGGAGATGGAGCCCCTCCCAACAATAGAGGAAAGGGAACCATCAACAATGCTCACTTTATCCCGATCAAAGAGAGTAATATATGAGATAAAACCTGAGGCGGAGCCAGTCATATGGTCAGTGGCTCCGGAGTCAATGATCCAATGAGTGGAAGCATGAGAAGCAGTAGAGTGAGCACCTGGAGTCCCAATGTGGGCATACAAAGACAATGCGGAAGACTCCGTAGAAAGACCTTGCATCATGGGGCGAAGAGCAAGGACTTCATCAGTCGAGAAAGCATCAGGAGGACGAAAGAATCAGCACCATGCATAACAGAAGTATCCACAACAACATCAGTGAGATGAGTAGAACGAGGAGGTGTGCGACTAGTGGAGCGGCCGAAGCCACGACCACCACGTGGAGGAGCACAACCTCTCGTTGGAGGAAAACCATGGAGTCAGAAGCGGGTGTTTCTAGTATGACAGGTCTTCCCACAATAATTACAGAGGAGGTGGTCTTTATCAGTACCCTTCATCTTAGAATCGCGGGTAGGACGAGCCCCCAGCAATGAAGGGGTGCCAACAGCTAGAGCAGAACTCTCAGGAGCAGGGTCGGTAAGAAGAGATTGACGACGATCAAACTCCTGTTGGACAATGTTATAAACCTCTGGAAGGGACGGTAACAACACACGTCCCAAAATCTGAACACTAATCTGATCCAAGTCCCGATGAAGACCATGAAGAAATTCAAAGGTCTGGTTGCGATCCTCCCGAGCACGGACCATAGCCTCATCAACGGGACTACCAAAGGTGAGGGAATCAAAATGATCGTATTCTTGATACAACTGAATGAACTCCAAATAATAATCAGATGGGGTGGGGGGGGGGGGGGCGATCGCCCTGGCGGAGTAATGATATCTTCCATCTTAACTGGAAGATCTGGGCAGCATTTCCCTTTCGAGAATAAGTAGTCTCTGTACGCCGCCAAATATCCACAACAGTCCAAAAATAAGTAGTGGCGAGCGATGAACTGCTGCATGGAATTTGTTAGCTAAGACATGACCAAGGAATTTTCGGAATCCTATTGAGGCCAATCAGGGGCAGTCTTCTCCGGTTCCTTAGTTAGCCCAGTGGCATAGCTAAAGATGCAACAGTTCTTAAGAGCAAGTGTGATAGAGCGAGACCATGAAAGATAATTTGAATCGTCTAATCAAATAGTATTAATCTGCGGAGTATTGTGATCATGACTCTCATGCAGAGAACTTGCAGGAGGAGGAACCGGTGTGGAGGTAGAATTACTGAGAGAAGACATAGTAGCCCAAGAATATAAATCTGGAGATCACACGCCACACCAAACAACAAAGGGAAATCGATTACGCCGAGCAAAGATCTAAGGAGAAGAGGAGATGAATATAAATCAACTCCATCCCCTGACTGGAAAGGCACGCGGTGCCGGAAGGAAGCACATGCCTCACCGCATGTCCGATGCCGGAAAGAGAGGGTCTACAAACCCTCGGAGGCCCGCTGGAAGAGAGGGAGGAAGCGCCGCTGGAAGGCCGAGACGCGGAAAGCCGAGAACGATGTTGGAAGGCCGACTGGAAACGGCGATGGAAGGCCAGCTGCAAGCGGCGCTGGAAGGCCGACTGGAGACGGCGCTGGAAGTCCGACTGCAAACTTTGTTGGAAGGCCGACGGGAAGAGCGGGCGAGACGGGGAGCGGGTGAGACGGGGAGCGGGAAGCCTGAGCGGGCGAGACGCGGAGCGGGTGAGGCGCTGGACGGCAGGGGGGCGAGCGACGGACGGAAGACGTAGAGCGGCTAGGGCATTCATGACTCTTATACCATGTTAGCAAAACTGAATGAATAATTCTATTGATATTGTCCCCTCTATATATGGAGGTGGACACAAGATATAGCAAAAATAAAAACATACGTAGAAAATAAGACATATTGCAACAAAAGGGATGAGGAAGTCTAAGCAATTTAGTGCCAGAGGATGATAACAGGTTCAATTTCTGTGGGTTAATAAATAAATTGCTAATTTATCCAAAAAATGCAGAGTTGGTTTTTCGTACCACAGTGCCATGCATGTTTATGTTATAAATTTATAATGTACTTTCTCTGTGCTTTAACTTATTTAATTTGAGCCTCAGAGTTGTAAGTTTTTGATAACAGAAAATGTCGTGTTATTACCAGTTTGAATGCTGAAGTATTATTTGAATTTTAGGAGGTTATATGTGTTATAAGTAACGAATGAATGGAATGGTAGTCTTCATCCCTAAGAGAATATTAAAGGGATAAAAAGTTACATGAGTTCTAAAGGATCCGGATCCCCTGGAGTTCCTCCGGGAACTCCAGGGGGTGGAGTTCCTATTTTGCGAACTAGTGGAGCGGAATCAGAAAAAATGGTGAATATGAAAGTTGTAGATATCCCCGAGACGAATAACTTTCATGTCGAACATTTTTTGATTTGAAGTCGTTTAGACCCCCGATTTGGGCTCCGAAAAAACTCTGTCCGAAAAATATTAATTTAATATTTTTCGGACAGAGTTTTTTCGGAGCCCAAATCGGGGGTCTAAACGACTTCAAATCAAAAAGTGTTCAACATGAAAGTTATTCGTCTCGGGGATATCTACAACTTTCATGTTCACCATTTTTTCGGATTCCGCTCCATTAGTTCGTAAAATAGAAACTCCACCCCCTGGAGTTCCCGGAGGAACTCCAGGGGATCCGGATCCAGTTCTAAATGGGTTCTTAAACCCAAAGAGTACAAGGAAGATATACAAAATTGTTATTTATCACCCCCCCTAAATCTCATAAACTATCATGAGTTTGGAAGGTAATGGAAAGAAAGTGAAGCAAAAAAATAAAAATAAAACTAACACTCCCTCCATGAGAACCAATCACCGAGAGTTTCATGAAAATATGTCTTTGAACTGTATGTGCTTTAGTGAAGTAATATGGCATCTACAACTAGGAGGAAACATGATGTAGTGCGATAGTCTCACTAAGATATCACTGGCAGGCATAATGACAATTAATTCCTATATATTTAGTTCTTTCATGAAATATCAAATTGGATGCAGTTTGGACAACATTATTATCACAATGTTAAGGAGTAGGATAAGTAAGAGTCAGACCCATATCAATATGGAGTCAATGGAGCCAACTGACGTCAACAACAATGATAGTCATTACTCTATGTTTGGACTTAAATTGAATGAAAAAAATCATATCATACTTATTTGATTTCCAAGGAATCAATAAATATTCAAGAAACACACAACAATTGATAGTGGATAATTAATAAATGACATATCCCGCCCAATTAATATCAGAATAGGCTTACGTAATAATTTAAACCATGAAATATCAGAGGTGCATTTTCGGAGCATGTGGAGTTATGTTGGAAACTCCGTAGTTAAACGTGCTCTGATGGGGGTAGTCTTGGGATGTGTTAACTCCTAAGAAGTGCTCGCTGGCCACTTGTGAGATTGAAAGAACACAAAACTTCAAGTATTGAAAAGGCCAGAGAAAAAAAAAACAACACTAGGTACTTTTATATATGTCGATGAATAATCAGAGCTTAACCAAATCAAACATAGGCATATTTGGAGGAGCTGTGTGTGTGAAGTTGGAGTTAGTGTTGTCACTGGAGAGTTGAATTAAATTTCACAATGGGGTAAACATTCACAAGAGGATTCATGTGCGGAAACAGCTGGGGCGGTTGAATCAACCTATACAAAACAAATCATTGTCGAAGGAGCTGCGTACTCGCAATTAATTGTCGTCGTTCTGTCAAAGACGGAGGAAGGAGTGAATGATGCAACCAAAACATAATCAGAGCTACTGCAGAAGTCGATGTCACTGATCTACGTCAAGGAAGAGTCGTTATCTTAAAAGTCTTGAGTTGTGAAGCAAAAATCCACGTTGAAACTTGAAAAAGGCACAAGCTAGTGAAGTTGCTAGTAAGTAGAGTTTGGTGGAGCGGGATTCATGAAGGGAGAAGGCGACTACTATGTTGTGGCATGGGAAGATGCCATATTGTTGAGATGTAAAGAATGAATGAGATCCTTCCTCGAAATGCTTTGTTACATGCCCTAGATTGAGATCTCTTGCAGGGGGGAGGGGTGGAGAGGGAAGTCCTGAAGGAGGGAGGTGTGTCCCTTCTTCGATCCTCTTAGAGCTATGGTGTGGAGGGAGGGAATCCCGATGGCTGAGCGGCGGTTGTGTGTGGACGAGCAAGGGGCGGAGGCGTGCGTGGGTTAGGTTATGAACGGGATGGGGGTAAGAAAGAGAGAGAAGTTAGAGAGAGATAATAGATTTGATATTAAATTCTTGCTTGCCTTTCCAAAAGCCCAAACCCGCACATATATGTGGAAGAAATCAAGTGCCGAACAAAAGACCAAAATTCCCCTCCCTAACGTTTAACAAGATGTGAGGTTAAAAATACTAAGCATGCATAAAAATACAAATACAATATAAAGGTAGTTCAGGTGGGCGCCACTCGAGACTCGCAACGCTTGTACGTGATCCCCCAATGAGGATCCGTAACATCTCCACCCTGCTCGACATCAAGCTTGTCCTTGGGCTGTGACGGGAGTGGAACCAAGGGCACTGCGGGCGGTTCGTCGATGAAGGGCTTCAGCTGGGACACGTGGAAGACATCATGAATCTGAGTGTCGTCGGGGAGGTGGAGACGATGAGCCACGTCCCCGATGCGGTGCAAAATCTTGAAGAGGCCTAAGAACTTGGGCCCCAGTTTTTGGTAGGCTCCATTGGAGACGGTAGAATGACGTTAGGGGAGGCGTTTAAGCCATACCCAATCTCCGGCAGCGAAGAACAACTCACGATGGCCCTTGTTGTGGACGGTCTCCATCCGCGCCTGGGCCTGAAGAAGGCAGTCGCGCGCAAGGCGCAGAATCTCATCGCATGTGCGTAGCTCGGTGTCGACAACAGCAGAGCGGGCGAAGGCACTAACATAGATAAGGAGGCAGGGAGGATCCCAGCCATAGATGTGCCTGAAAGTAGTGGTCTGGAGGGTCGTGTGGTAGGAGGTATTGTAGCAATACTCTTCTCATGGAAGCCAATGGGCCCAGTCCTTGGGGCGGCCCCCCGTAAGGCAACGAAGATACGTCTCGAGCGTTCAGTTGACCGCTTCGGTCTGGCCATCCGACTAAGGGTGGTAAGCGGAGGAGATGACCGGCTTAGTACCGCAGAGGGCGAATAGTTCCTGCCAAAACCGAGAGTTGAAGACCTTGTCCCTGTCGGACACAATACTCTGGTACGCCATGGAGGCGAAATATCTGATCAAAGATGGCACAGGCAACGACAGGGCCGGTGATAGGACGACTCATGGCAATGAAGTGGGCCCCCTTGGAAAAGCTATCGATGACCACAAAAATGACGGAGTGGCCCTGAGAAGAGGGTAACCCTTCAATGAAATCCATCGAAATGTCCGCCCAAATCTATGTCGAAACCGGAAGGGGCTGCAGGAGACCGGTGGGCGAAAGAGACTCAGTCTTGCTATGTTGACAAATCAGGCAGGCGACAATGAACGTATGGACACCCTGTTTGAGTCCTTGCCAAAAGAACTCGGCGCGCAGACATTAAAGGGTCTTGTGGACCCCCTCATGTGTGTGCTCGTGGACTGCCGCCAGAATGTCCGGAATCAGCAGAGAGATGGCGGGCAAGTAAATACAGTCCTTGTACATGATGAGGCCGTCACGGACTGTCCATGGCGTAAGGCCCCCCTTCTGAATGTGGTGGAGCAGCTCGCAAAGAGACGAAGTGTCGTGGATCTCCTGATGGAGACGAGGGAAAACAAGGTACAACGACGTGGACACGACATAGAGTTGTAAAGGAACATGCATATGATACCATCTTGGTTGTGGCGGGAGAAGGCGCCGGCCGCGCGGTTCAGGTGACCCGCTTTGAACTCCACCTAAAACTCATAGCCCAAAAGGCGGCTCACCCAACGCTGCTGTGGCACTATCGTCCGGTGCTGCTTCAATAAATACTTGAGGCTGAAATAGTCCGTGCGGTTCACGAAGGAACGCCTCCACAAGTACGGTCGCTAGTGGTGGACGGCCTTAGCTTGTCTGATGAGCTCCTGCTCGTAGGTCGGAAGCTTCCAATGGTGGAGGGTCGTCGTACGACTGAAGTATGCAATTGGGTGCGCTTCCTGTTGAAGAACCGCCCCACACCCTTGTTCAGAGGCGTCACATTCCACCTGGAAATTCTTCTCAAAATCTAGAAGATGGAGGAGGGAGCCGATACTAAGGCCTTTTGCAAGGCTTGAAAGGCTGTCGTGGTGGAGTCATCCAAAGCAAAACATTGGCGACGCAAGGTGGACAATAGGGGGGCAGCAATCACCGTATACCCATGGATGAATCTGCGGTAGTAGCTAGCCAGATAGAGGGAAGGGGTCGATCGAGAACCCCTTGAATCTTGACTGGATCAGCAGAGATGCCCGACTGGTCGACGCTGTGCCCCATGAAGCTCCCGTATACCCGCAATCACCGTATACCCATGAAGCTCCCGATGAGTCTAGGGAAGGGGTCGATCGAGAACCCCTTGAATCTTGACTGGATCAGCAGAGATGCCCGACTGGTCGACGCTGTGCCCCAGGTACGCAACCCTGCCAGTGTCGAAGGAACACTTGGCCCGCTTAAGGAAGAGCCGAGCTGGCCAACTGGAGGACAGTGTCGAGGTGGTCGAGATGGGCTTCCTAGGTCTTGCTGTACACCAAAATATCATCGAAGAAAACACGTATGCATTGGCAAAGAAGAGCATGAAATATCTTGTTCATCAACATTTGGAAGGTAGACGGTGCATTCATGAGCCTGAAGGGCATAACGTGGAACTCAAAGTGGCTATGATGTGTGTGGAAGGCCGTCTTCTCCACATTGGCGGGAAACATACGGACCCGGTGGTACCCAGAGCAAAGGTCCAGTTTGGAGAAGTAGCGGGCCCCGTGCAACTCATCCAACAACTCTTCGACCACCTATATGGAGAACTTATACTTCGCTATTTGCATGTTGAAGGCGCGGTAGTCAACACAGAAGCGCCAACCGCCATCCTTCTTGTGGACCAAGAGGACTGGGGAGGAGAAAGGTGAGACGCTGTAGCGGATGATGCCCCGACAAAGCATATCAGTGCACTACCATTTGATCTCATTCTTCTGTTGAAATGTGTAGCAGTAGGGCGGATGACTACCGGGGCGGTGTTTGGAAGGAGGAAAATTCAATGGTCCTGGCAGCGCGAGCGGGAAAGCCTTGTAGGTGTGGTCATGGTGTCACGGTATTCGTGAAGAACGGTCGAAATATCGTGTTGCACGAAGGGATAAGGCTGAAGGGGGAATATGCAGCCAGAGTCAGCCGTCGGACGACCGTGCCAAACTGTCAGGTGAGGTCCTTGACCCCAAGACATCGTCAGGTCCTCCAAATCCCACAAGATAGGGCTGAGGGTACGGAGCTAACGCGTCCCTAATACCGCATCGAACCCCCGTAAAGCGATGACGAAGACGTCAACATGAGAAGTATAATCCTCCACAATTATAGGAATGTTCCGACAAACCCCGGTGCAGGCCATGGCGGCGCCATTTGGCACGTCCACGCTCAGACGACTGCGACTTGTAATGGGAAGCTGGAGTCGCTGGGCAGTGAGATCACTGATGAAGTTGTGCTTCCTATTTCCATGAGGGCGAGGAGCCGGTGACCCGCCGCAGTGATTGTCACGCCCGGTGACACGGGCGTGACAGGGGGCGTGTCGAGCGGTCGACGACTTGAGGTCGACGAATGGAGGTCGACGAATTGAGGTCGACGATTTGAGGTCGACGATCGTCGAGAGAAGGGGTACACGCCCTTGACAGTGATGGGCATCTGCACTGTGTCCCCAGAGTGGGGGCCTGACATGGCATGCAAGGAGATCGTTGGGTTTCCTGGCTTGTCATCTCCGACTTCCTCATCTGAGGGATCGTCGATCTCGAGCCAAAAAAGGTGCTTGCACCAGTGCCCACGACTAAAAGCCTCGTCACAGTTGAAGCAAAGACCCTTCGCACGACATTCGGTCATCTCCTGGTTCGACAGATGCCGAATGTGGGTTGGGCGCTCCCCTTCCTTGGCCCTGCCTGAGCCGTCGCTCGAGGGTGGCTGGGATTGACTGTAACTCCGGAAGGAGCTGTCACTGATGCACCGCCCCAAATGGGGACGGTCCATCAGGATTCGTTTCTTGCAGAGATGCGCCAGGCTCATGGCCGTAGTAAGATCTGGTGGGTCCTGGAACTCGACGTCCATGCGGAGTCGCTCGTGCGAACTTGCGGTGAAGGCCACCTGGTGGGCCGCCAGAATCGACAAAACGCGAGCAAGGAGCACATGAAACTGCTCTAAGTAGTTATCGTTAGAGCCCGATTGCTTCAGGGAGATCAAGTCGCCGATGGGGTTGCTGCGGAGCAGTTGGCGAAAACGTAGGTTGCATTGGACATTGAAGTTCTCGCCTTCCAAAACGTAGGTTTCATCTAACCCCTCTCTAAATTTCTCACGTGGAATCACAAAATGCCCTCCCCACCCGAAAACCGCAGCTCTACTCGAACCTAAAATCCAACCCCGGGTTGCTCTCCCGATTACTCCATGGCTCTCTAAACACACCTCCAGCCCCCCACCCACCCAGTATTGTGCGAGTAATTTTGTGTTAGTCTCCACTTGAGGATATTGGATTGTAAGCTTTGAATTCAATTGTTTAAGTCTTTGTATTTCCCTATCAATTTAGTTATTTGATTTCATGTCACTCTTGCAATTATACAATTTCTCGTGTCTCCATATTTGGGAGCTTTAGTTATTGTGGTGTATTTCATTTTGATTTATAAAACAAATTATTACTGCAAGTTAAAATCGTTGGATTCATGTTGTTGCATGTTGTGATCACCCACATCATCCCCGTCCTATAAGACCGTCCCGTGTCAAGTAGTATGTAGGTAATCGTAGCCCATAGATTGACGAAATATGTTTCTTGTAGATCATGACCTGTATATCTCAAAGCGACGAAAGTTCTGCTTGGCAGAAAACTTCAAACGCTATAGATGATCATAACATGTAGATGCCAAAGAAATCACTGGAAATTGGCTCAGCGAAAAATGCTAGGTGAACCCACATCATCCATATTTGGGTGCTTTCATTACCGTGGGGTATTTCATTTTGATTTATAAAGCAAATTATTATTGCAAGTTAAAAACGTTGGATTCATGTTGTTGCATGTTTTGATCAGCCACATCATCCCCGTCCTATAAGACCGTCCCGCGTCAAGTAGTATGCAGGTAATCGTAGCCCGTAGATTGACGAAATATGTTTCTTGTAGATCATGGCCTGTATATCTCAAAGCGACGAAGGTTAAGCTTGGCAGAAAACTTCAAACGTTATAGATGATCAGAACATGTAGATTGACCAAAGAAATCACTGGAAATTGGCTCAGCGAAAAATTCTAGGTGAAGAAGACTCGTAGAGGAGTAACTTTGGATCTTAGAGGATTCGCTCGGGCTCAACTTGGTTGCTATGAATATTTCAATCCAGGGAGTCTCAGAAAGAATTGCTCATGGTCTTCAATCCAATGAGGCACGGATAAATGTAAGGTGGAAGTTATAGATCGACCAACTCTGATACTAAGTTAGGAAGTAGGGATTCCCCCGAGAAAGAGGGAGAGGCATAGTTCTGAATGCTGAAGATGTTGAAGACCGTAAATGTTTTCAAAAACTTCTTTGCTTGTGTTATTGGGTCTGGGTGCATTTTAAAAATGTTTTTGACCTGGAGTTATCCAATATTTCTAACACTAAATAAAATTTCTAGTTTAGTATTTCATCCCATAGCTTTTAATATTCGGTTCATCGATTAAGTGAGAGTCTTAAATAAGTAAAAGACGTTATGTACAACCCGATGCTTGCATTTTTCGGGCATTGCTTTATTAAATTTAAGGAATTTGTTTATGCATGCTTAAGAGCCCTCTTGGGAAGATTTGGTTTTTACTTTAATTCCTATCTTATTGTTTCCAATATGATTTCTTCCATTTGGGGTGCCAGGAATATTTGTTGTGTCGGGTGCCAAGAAGGTTTCATCTATTTAAACCATCAATGACTCCCATATGAGTCACAGTTCAGGCTTACCTTCAATTGCAATCTTCTCTATTTCCAATTTATGCAGCGGCCCACAACAATTACCGGACTCCTATATTTGTTGTTTTATCGATGACCAGGTCTTCTAGTCTACTGAGATGTCTATATGACATTATTCCCTCGTGTGATTCGATGTCTCCCATGTCAATCACTGTTATGTGATTTTCTGTTGTTTTTTGGATTTGCAGCCAGTTGTTAGGTTCTTTCAAAACCTTTGTAGGATTTTATCATGGCTCTATTGTTATATGTATTGCGTCGAGTCGAGTATGTTATTGAGTGTCGTATGAGTCCAATTGTAGTCGTTGCGTATTTTATTAATGTCCCTTGCGTAATTACAATTATGCCTCTGGGTCCTATTATATATAAACCCTTAGTCTTGTATGAAGTTATGAAGAAATGAAATTTACTTGTTGTCTCTTGTTGTGAGATCTTGGTGGCTCTCTCCTCTAACGAGCAACCCCGCATTGGCAACCGCGGTTCCGGCTCCACGGTATCCTCCACCATCGCCTTCATCTCCGACTCCGGCCACTACTCCGGCGAGTTATCGCGGTTACGGAAGTAGGCCCATAAAAACTTGTTATCAGAACCGCTCCGACGAGTTATGCGTTTACGGAAGTAGGCGCAAGTCTGATCTCGTCGTTATCCATCGTGTTGTAACCAGTGCTGCTCCCATTCTCCGGACGAACTGCCAGAACTTCTCCTCTATTGTTGGTTTCCCCCCTGAGCAATCGAAGCTCAGCCCACAATCACAGTTCCGGTGTAAACGCACCGACGACTGCTTCGTCTCTCTGTTTCCAGCGACGACGCCCCGCCAGCTTCGTGCGACGATTCTGACGCTTCCTCCTCTGCCACTCCTCGTCGTTCCAGCAACACCGATTGATTTCGGCTTCGAACTCCCGACACGCCGCTGCTTCGCTGCCTCGAGCCCTGTGCGGAATCCTTTGCTTCAACGGTTTCGAGCCCTGCACGACACTTTCGTTCCTTTCTTTTTATCATTTCTCCTAAGCCTCAACTTTGAGTCCTATGCAGCCGTTTCTCTCCTTTCATCGAGCCCAACAACACTGACATTTTTTTTACCTCGAGCCCCACCCCACAACATTTTTTATTTTATTAAAACTCTACTCAAAGCAGCACTATTTTATTAAACCCCTACCCAAAACAACGCTTTAATTATTTTTTAGTTCTGCCTGCTCTGTCGGTCTGTCCACTCTTTCCCCACCCGTCTTTTTATTATTATTTGATCTCTTTTCTAAAAGTTCATCCCTCCTCCTGCACCAAGCCACTGACCCCATACTATAATACCTCAAGGAGACTATTTTTAATTAATTAATCATTTTCTTGATTAATTGGTTATTAATAATTTCATCGTATTATTATGGGGAGCACCAAGTTGACTGTCGCGGATGCCACCGCCATCCGATCGAAGCCATGTGAAATGATGAGCTCCATGTACGCACTCCTCAGGAATGCCGACACACTCCACCACATTAAGAATCCGACAGCCGTCTTTCTGTCGCATCCCATGTCCCTGTCGCTTCCACCGCTACCTCTCTTAGTGCAATCACCATCTGTGCCGGCCATTGACGTGCCACCGCTCTTAGCAGTAATCGCCCTTCCGCCAGCACTCGCTCTGCCAGTCCCCGCTCGGCTGACCCCCCCGGACCCGTTCTTGCCTCCGACCACCTCACTGGCTTCAGATCTGTTCCTTCTGCCAACCTTTGCTTCCCCGGCCTTCTTGCTGCTGCTGCTCATCATTGCTCCACCGACCTTTTTGACGCTATTACTTTCGCCACTCGTCCTTCCAACAACATCGTCGCTTTCACTAATGTCGTCGTCGTCGATATGCGATATCATGCATTGTTCTGGAGGGAGATCAAGCTGCCCGATGATCCAGTCGCCACGTGGAGTTCGAGCTTGAGGGCAAGTTCGATTTCTAGGACGGATGAGATGTTATGACTCTATTATTATATGTATTACGTCGAGTCGAGTATGTTATTGTCGTATGAGTACAATCGTAGTCGTTGTGTATTTTATTATTGTCCCTTGCGTATTTACAATTATGCCTATGAATCCTATTATATATAGACCCTTAGAGTCTTGCATGAAGTTATGAAGAAATGAAATCTAATTCTTGTCCCTTGTTGTGAGATCTTTGTGCCTCTCTCCTCTAACGAGCAACCCCGCATAGGCAGCCGCGGTTTCGGCTCCACGGTATCCTCCACCATTGTCTCTATCTCCGACTCCGGCCACTACTCCGGCGAGTTACCGCGGTTACGGAAGTAGGCTCATAACAAATTTTTTCAATTTGTTCCTAATTATTAATAGGAGTATGATGCATGTAGGCAATTAATTTACTTCTAAATAAACTTTCTGGCTGTCTGTGCGACTCCTTGTTAAAAGTGCTTCGAGTGCAGACAATTCCGTTTCTGTCAAGTTCTTGTAGGATTTGTACTAGAAATCCTAAATATCATAAGATGACCTCGATCATTATGATTTGAAAATTTGCAAATTGAACCTTTTTATACAGGCATGTTAGGTTGACTATTTTTATCAATTGCAATCAACAATATCTGTTTATGCCCCAAAATAATTGGTGCCCTATTCCAGTTTAAATGCCTAATACATATTGATATTTCTACATTGCTGATAAAGATTTTTGGATGGAGCTCGTAGCATTGACAACCACTTCTATTCAACTTCGTTAGATAAAAATATACCTGTAAGCTTCCTATGTATGCAAATATATGCATTCTTTTAGTTCACATCACATCACCATTATAACTTATCCTCGTCATCTTCTTTTTCAGGTTCTTCTAGGTTTATTGAGTGTGTGGAATGTATCATTTCTTGGATTCCCGGCAAGAGTGAGCACCTTTCTTTTATTATTTTTTGTTCTGTAGCTTTAGTAGTTTCTGAGTTGGGCTCGGTTCATTAGTAACTATTCTTTTTACCGACTGTGACTCTCTGCCTCCAGGCTATATTACCATACTCCCAGGCTCTTGAGAAGTTTGCCCCACATATTCAACAGGTAGTTATACTTTTTGAATATCTGATAGAAATTGCACTATGTTCTTGACTTATTAAATTTGCAATTTTGTGATCTCAAAATATTTTCTATAGATGAGCATGGAAAGTAATGGAAAGGGTGTATCCATAGATGGTACTGCACTTCCCTTTGAAGCTGGTGAAATAGATTTTGGAGAACCTGGAACAAATGGTCAACATAGCTTTTATCAGCTAATACATCAGGTAAGACTGTATTTATTTATTGAATTTATAGCAATTAGTAAAAAAAACTTTTTGAAAAATGACACTAGTTTTTTTTATAGTTTTGAAGGTGTTCTTAAACTTTCAAAGATTTTGTAAAGAGGAGCCGACATTAATCATATCCGGAGTATACCAATTTTATTGTAGACAGGCATATCAAAGTTTTTCAAAAAGCTTCGTAGGTTTACCAGGATTTTATAAAAATTATGACATGCATGCCAAGTTTTCAATCATCATCACTCAATCCTCCACCATCTTTCTCCACCTTTGTCTACCTCACTGTTATGGGCATAGAGGGCTAGTCGCCCTATGATGTCATAAACTATATACATCATGTCATGTCTTTATTATTATCATTTTGAGTCTTGTCCTTTATTATATTATTATATTATTGTTTCAAGTCATTATTAGTGATTAGGAGTTAATAACTAGTAGTTATTCTTTAAGAGTCGTGTAAACCTATTTAAAGGCAGTGAGCACATGGAATGAAGGTATCAAAGAATGAAGTCTTTTTTCTCGTCTTGTTATGTTATGAGATTGTTTTAGTTCACTCTCTCCCAAGCACACCAAGCCTTGCAGCTGCAGTTCCAGTTCCATAATATCTCCAAATGTCCACCATTCTCTCCACCTCCATTCAGCCTCCGGTGAAGCAAACAACGCTCTACGAGTTAGCCCGTAACACTCACTTTCTCCGCCTCCAACCACACTTGTTCCCCTCTCTATCCTCTTCCCATTTATTCTTGGTAAAGTCTGGTGGTCGGGTCTAGTACTTCATGTAAACGCCACCTCTTGGTGTTGGTTGGTCGAGATGGTGCCATGGCATCCGTTAGCTAGCTTCTGCAACGCTGCGGCATTGTAGAGGTGATGTTGAAGATTTTGTGGAGTGTTGAGGTCGGCAAAATTCGATAAGATCTCAAGGAGCCGTGAGGCCCGCATCCAACATTTTGTGATGCCAATGCCAGTGGTGGTTGTTTGGGACAGTCAACAGTTATCTCAGGGGATATGCAAGCAACATTTGACAAAAATCCTCGTAACGAATGCCGTGACACCCTTGTTGGCATACTAGGATTTTTTAGTAGTATTATTCTTACTGATTTACTGTAGTTTTTATATGCATGATATGCTGTTTAGAGAATCCTGGCATGTCTATCGAGGTTTCTAAATCCATATTATTTCTATCAGATTTTTTTAAATTTTGGCTTGCCTACCAAGGTTTCTATAAAATCATAGCATGCCTACCAAGATTTCTATAAACCCTTGGTATGCTAAGAAGCATGGATACTTCCTCGAAGGCAGCGTGCTCGTACCGGATACGTATCTCGTACCGGATACGTATCCGGTACCGTTACGTACCCGGTACTCGACGGATACACCTATGTGGATACACTTTGACTTAGCACATCATTATGCATATTGGGATAGAAGTGTGTTTTTCTAGAGTAAACATGTACAACCTCGGGCTCGCGAGAGGCCCTCAAGATAAGGGGCGTGTTTGGTAAAGCGGCAGGAGTGCTGCACACCGCTGCAGTATATGAAGCAGCGCCAAACACAACAAATACGGATCGCGGTGGAACAGTGGTGCGGGTCGCGGCTCGTGAAAACAGCGGCAGACATGATTTTACGCATCTTTTCTCTTCCCGATTTCTCCCGCAAGCCCTAGGTACACCGCTGATCTTCCTCCTGACGATTTTTCTCCCAAGCTCTAGCTACACCGGCGATATTCTACACCGGCGGCGCGTGCTTCTACACCGAATCCTGTTCATCTTCTCCGGTGATCGTCTTGTTCTTCCCGGTTCCAGTCGCCAAATTTGCTTAGGGTTTCAACATCTCCGGATCTGCCTAGGGTTTTGACGTCGCCGAACACTTGCTGGTGCTTCGTCGTCGCTAGATCTGGTTCCACTCCAAACATGACCTTCTTTCGTGTAAGCTTTCAGGTTGTCGGCTGCTTCTTCTTTCATGCCCAGAGTTTTGTTTTGTTTTGAGATGTTGATGTTAGGATAGTTTTTGCAGTGTTGGTTCAGGTTTTGTTCTGATGGCCTTCATTTTTTTCCCTTCCCGCAGATAATCGGCCGCCGGGCATTCACCCAGATTTATTGCAGCACTTGGTGAATAGGGTATAATTTTATTTTGCTCATTTATTCAGATTATTTCAAGTAGGGTTTGTGCATTTATTCAGATTCGTTTTTTTGTTGGTGTAATTTTTGTTTGGTTATAGAGATGTCTCGTTTCGTAGGGATGGATTGTAATTTTTGTTTTTTTGTTTGGATTGCAATGACCGGGAAGAGGGAACATGCTGCCGCTTTTTTTATTCTCATGTTTGAGCTGTTGTAGCTTTTGTTGTTCTCATTTTCCAAGGATGCAACTCCATGTTAGAGATGTACGAGCTATGGAACTGTTAACATCATGTTAGCATGCTAGCATGGGGCCCTATGCTTTTAGCATCACTCATGGCCGAACTTTTAGCATCATGTTTGCTCATCCCTATGCCTTGAGTCATCTCTGTGCTCCCCAATGTTGCATCAAGTTACAGGGTTGCTCCGCGATGTTGGCCTTGGCTCATCCCAGCGCCTTTCCAAAATCAAAATGATGAGGAATTTTGTGATCTTTGGATTGTTTGCTATTGTCATTGTTACTCCATCAACAAACATTTTAATTAGAAAATAGGGCCAACCTTTTTTCATTTTGTCCATTAGGAAATGGACCAAATATTTTAATTAGGAAGTAGGCAAAATAGATTTTCAAAACATTTACTTATTTAATTATTCCATCAGGGTTCCAATATCAAACTAGATTTTTAGTGTTTCACATTTTGTCCATGTAGGTTAGTGATGGGTAAACCAAAGGATGGTGTCGTTTCAGCACAGTGGGAGTCTGCGCACGTACACCTATTTTGTGATCTCTGTATTCAAGAGATTGACCTAGGAAATAGGCCAAACACCCATTTCAGCAGAGATGGATGGATTAATCTGATTAAAAACTTCAAAGACCGTACAACTTTTAATTACACTCGAGCACAATTGAAGAACAAATGAGATCAGTTGAAGCGTGAGTGGAAGCTTTGGAGGGATCTTAAAAGAGGTGAGACTGGTTTGGGGTGGAACTCAACCAAAAGAACGATCGATGCTTTCGATGAATGGTGGGAAGAACGCATCAAGGTTTTACGAAAATTCATAGTATTATTTAATTCCATAAAAAAAATTTATGTATATTTCTATTAACAGTTTTCCTCTTTATAGATGTTACCTGCAACCAAAAAATTCTGATATACAGGCATAACACCAGAGCTTGAAGACCAAATGAAGAAGATGTTTAGCTTGGTGGTTGCTACTGGAGAGAAATCATGGATCTCATCAATGGGGGAAGTGCACCCTATATTCTCTCAATCAGAGCCTCTTTCTGATGATCATGTTGTTGAGAGTATTGCAACCCCAAATGCTAAAATAAATGAGAGTGTGCACATATTGGGTGATGACGACACAAATGTAAGTAAATGTAACGATGTTGGCTCAACCTCAAAAATGACTTCGGGCATAAAAAGAGTGCGCAAAGACAAAAACAAAGCAGGCACAAAGGATGCCTTGATTGCACGATTTGATGGGTTACTAGATGTTACCCGATCAGTAGGGCTTACGGTTGCAGCTCCTATTGTGCCTCCAAGTATATTTATGTTGAGTGAGGCAGTACACGGGCTTGAGAAGTTTCTGGACATATTCAATGATACGGACATGTTCGATTTTGCCACGTTGTACCTCATAAATCTCAACAATCGCATTGTTTTTATGAATCTACCAGACGATAGGAAGGTCTCGTGGTTGCGGAAACGTTACATGGATTCTCTGAAGTAAATGTCTTATAGTTATGGTCTCATTAGCTTCTTTTAAGTACTCATGTATGAAACTCTTGTTATTGGGCCTATTTTATGTATGAAACTCTTGTTATTGAGCCTATTTTGGAATCATTGTTATGTATGAAACTCTTGTTATTGGGCCTATTTTATGATCATGTTTTGTATGAAACTCTTGTTATTTGGCCTATTTTGAACTCTTGCAATGTTTTGTAATGTTAATCTTTTGCTAAAAATGCACTTTGGACTCTAGCATTGTTGTTTATGTTGACCAATGAGCCTCTTGTTATGATTATTTAAATAGTTAGCTGGTATTAGGATTGTTGTATGTTCATTTCTTAGCATTGTGGTATGTTCATTTAAATAGTCTTGTTATCAGGTATTTTCACGATGAAATAGCAGAACAATGATGATGATGTTATGTTTAATGACGAACAAGTCATGTTAATTCACCAAAATAACCAGAAACGGAGGTTTATTATTTGTCAAAACCTCGTTGCGGTGAGCGCTTTGGTAATAAGCAAATACGTACTTCAATCTCCTATTAAAATACCATGCATGACCTCAAAGCAAACTGGGGAGAAATGGATGACAGAATTATTAACCGGGCATCCAGACAGATTTTTCGATAATTTTCGAATGCCCAAGCAAATCTTTTTGGATTTATTGATGTTACTAGAAGAATCATATGATTTAAAAGGATTTAGAATGACTGCAACCAAAGAGGTTCTGGGAATGATACTTTACATTCTTGGTCATCATGAAACTCTACGAAAGACATCAGAACAATTCCAACATTCAACTGAGACAACAGATTTTTCGAGGAAGGTTTACGTGCACTTACACAACTTTCAATGGATATCATAGCTCCAACCGATCCACAGTTCGAAGGAATTCCCGTGCATATTCAAAATGATGATAGATACATGCCGTTTTTCAAGGACTACATTGGAGCAATTGATGGGACACACGTGGATGCTTGTATTCCGATACATGAGCAAGTAGCATATAATTGTCGACATGGATCGCCGACTCAAAATGTAATGACAGTGTGTGATTTCAATATGTGCTTCATATATGTTGTGTCAGGATGGGAAGGTTCAGCTCATGATAGTCACATTTATCATCGAGTTGTGCGAGATAAAAGGTGTAAATTTCCATATGCACCTCTTGGTAAATTTTAGCCCGCATTACTAATCAAAGTTTTTCCCCCTATTACAATTTTAACTTGTGTTCTACAAAATATTTCAATACAGGGAAATATTATTTGGTGGATGCCGGATATCCGTTAGAATCTGGACTGTTAAAACCATTTCCAGAAACAAAATATCATTTGGCGGATTTCGCTCGAGGCAATCGATATATTGAAGGCCGCCGTGAAATATTTAACCAAGCGCACTCATCACCGCGTTCTGTTATTGAACGGAGCTTCGGCGTTTGGAAAAATAAATGACGCATCCTTAGGAAAATGCCACAATATTCCTTCTCAAAGCAATGTGTAATTGTGGTGGCTACAATGACCCTTCATAATTACATAAGAAGACATCCGTCTAGGGTTGATCCAGAGTTCAGAGCATGTGATCTTGATGAGACCTTTGTGCATCCGGAGGCATACAAACATAGGGCACAACGACGAGGAACCGTCAGAGTCACAACTCCGAACGTAGAGCCGGTAATATATGATGGGACAGGTGCACCTGAGATGTCTGCTTTGAGAGAGTTGAATTGCAGACCTATTGGAAAATGCTCGCGGGTAAAATTCAATCATTTGTAGTTTAGCATATACATTATTTACTTTATATTAAATTCATCTACTCTGGCGTAAATCTCTTTTGCAGATGAGAATTATTCGCATTGGAGAAAAAAGATCATCAGGGCTTTCAATTATATTTATGTAATATTTTGCGTCGAGCAAGTTGTTTAATGCGGAGTTGAACATTTAAAATTATGCAAACTATTTATTTTAATTCATGTTTAACTTATTATTGGCGTGAAATTTACATTACAATTTAATTATGCACAACTGTTTAATTTTCATTTTTGTTTTGTTCTGCACCACTATTTCACACAGCAATGCAAAAACAGTTTTCCAAACAGTTTCATGAATTTTTTCACCACTGCAAAACAGCAGATTCCTACACCACTGTTTCCTGCACAGCCACAGCTTTACCAAACAGACCCGAGAATAGAAGAAGCGGGTGAGAGGTCCGGATAGGCGAGTGGGACCACGTGGTCCACTCGCAGGCAGCGAGTCGGGAGGTCTCTGCAGTAGGCGAGACGCCCCCTCTGGGGCGCGAGTAGGCCCATAACGGCGAGAGGGTCCCCTAGCAAAGGATACCCGCGAGACGAGCGGGAAGGCCCGTCTCGCCACTAGGTGCTCTCCTACTCGCCGTATGGTAAAAGGTCATTTTGACAGATCTATATCCATGGGGGATTTTACTCTTCTACCCCGGGTAATTTTACCTTTTTGCCCTTGATGGTCTGCATATAACTCCTCAGAACAGCGGAGTTTGACTGTTGGCAGACCCAACCAAGGGTACTTTGGTAATTTCAGGCCAGTTCAGTGTGGTTATTTGCAGATCCAACTCAGAAAACTATAAATAGACTCATAGGGGTTCTTCAGAAACACGTTTTTTCCGGAACTTGAGAGGATTTTTCTGTGCTTTCTGAGGAGCTCCAAGCTCAGCTTTTGTCTTTGGAGGCGAAGCTCTCAGAGATCTTCCGGGCAAGCGGTGGGACCTCCCTGCTGAGGCTTTGGGTCAGTTTCTGGTCCTTCACGACCGGTCAGAGGTCGGAGCTTGGGACGAGTAGGTGTTGGCTACGCCCCTATTTTTCGAATTTTTGTCGAAGTCAAATTTTGGCTTCAACAGTTCTTGTGCGGTAAGCGTGGGCCTTGCGGACAACCCCGAACACGGCCACCGGCGAGACCCCCTTCAAACTTTCCCATGGGTCATATTTTAAATGTCCTCTGACATGTCCGACATGTCTCCTGCGTTTTTCTCAAAATAATAGTTATGTCCTGTAAAATATAGACCTTTCCGTTTTTTCCGATATATCAGAATTTTAAATATATCACCCGTTATTTTATTTTATGTTATATTTGCAGACAAACATCATATATTTAAATCACATATGATCTATATTATGTATATAAATCGATTAAACTTATTATTTTAAATTTTTAACACTTACAATTAATTTTGATAATTGTTTCACAAATTTTTAATTTCATATTATAAAAAATAGGAAAATATTTAATACATTTAATAGGTGATTGTTTCTATTTTTAATATAAATTTATAAGTTTGAAAAAACATAATAAATTAAGTATTTTTAACTTTTAAATCTTTTTTAATTTGTAATTATTATTATCAAATAAAATTATTGTATAGATTAAATATATTTTACAATGACATTTTGATTTGTTAATAATATTTTTTCTTAGATACTTTAAATTTATTTTATAATATAAATGACTCATTTTTTATCTACTTGTTATATTATTTTCCTATTTTTATAACATATAATTACAGTTAGTATACTTAAATAAAAGTTTTTTTAAAATATATGAAAATATTTTAAAATATCTCCGAAGGACTTCCGGCCGACATTACACAATCTGATATATGTCCGACATCTATTTAAAACACTGGTGTGACGGTCCTGCCTGTGGATGGTCCGATCCCCACGAGTTGTGGCTGCAGAGGAGACGAGGCTTGGACGGAAATTGAAGGAGGCGCCTCTCACGGACATAGAAGAGCAGCGACGTAGCAGCTATCAGGCAGGAAGAGGTCAAACGACGGATGACAAGATACTTCGACAAGCATATCAGGATCAAACAATTTGCGGAAGAAGATCTGGTGCTAAAGAAAGTTGATGTTGCGGAGAGGTCCGCCCCCGTGGGCAAGCTCAACCCAGATTGGGAAGGGCCTTATATTGTTGAGAAGGTCCTGAGAACATGAGGTTACCACCTCTAGGATGTGGAGGGTAGGACCATGAGCCACACCTGAAGTGGCGATGACTTGAAGTGCTTCTACCCATGAGAAGGGAGGACAAAAGTTGTATACTCAAATCAAGTTCATTATAATAAATTTCTCAAATTACTTCTTGTCTTTATCTACTATGAAATTCTAACGGCATGAAGATGGTTCCTTCTGTACTACCCTGAGCGCGGCTCGGCCCCACGTAGACCCGCTGCACAGGCTCTCATTAGCTGGCAGGTCCGAAGGCTCGCCTGTGGGGGAGAGGTCTGGTTCTTGGTCCTTGGTTCTGCACTACCCCGAGCGCGGCTCGACCCCAGGTAGACCCGCTACGCAGGCTCTCATTAGCTGGCAGGTCTGAAGGCTCGCCTGTGGGGGAGAGGTCTGGTTCTTGGTCCTTAGTTCTGCACTACCCCGAGCGCGGCTCGGCCCCAGGTAGACCCGTTGCGCAGGCTCTCATTAGCTGGCAGGTCCGAAGGCTCGCCTGTGGGGGAGAGGTCTTTGGTTCTGCACTACCCCGAGCGCGGCTCGGCCCCAGGTAGACCCGCTGCGCAGGCTCCCATTAGCTGGCAGGTCCGAAGGCTCGCCTGTGGGGGAGAGGTCTGGTTCTTGATCCTTGGTTTTGCACTACCCCGAGCGCGGCTCGGCCCCAGGTAGACCCGCTGCGCAGGCTCCCATTAGCTGGCAGGTCCGAAGGCTCGCCTGTGGGGGAGAGGTCTGGTTCTTGGTCCTTGGTTCTGCACTACCCCGAGCGCGGCTCGGCCCCAGGTAGACCCGCTGCGCAGGCTCCAATTAGCTGGCAGGTCCGAAGGCTCGCCTGTGGGGGAGAGGTCTGGTTCTTGGTCCTTGGTTCTGCACTACCCCGAGCGCGGCTCGGCCCCAGGTAGACCCGCTGCGCAGGCTCTCATTAGCTAGCAGGTCCGAACGCTCGCCCGTGGGGGAGAGGTCTGTTTCTTGATCCTTGGTTCTGCACTACCCCGAGCGCTGCTCGGCCCCAGTAGACCCGCTGCGCAGGCTCCCATTAGCTGGCAGGTCCGAAGGCTCGCCTGTGGGGGAGAGGTCTGGTTTTTGGTCCTTGGTTCTGCACTACCCCGAGCGTTTCTCGGCCCCAGATAGACCCGCTGAGCAGGCTCTCATTAGCTGGCAGGTCCGAAGGCTCGCATGTGGGGGAGAGGTCTGGTTCTTGTTCCTTGGTTCTGCACTACCCCGAGCGCGGCTCGGCCCCAGGTAGACCCGCTGCGCAGGCTCTCATTAGTTGGCAGGTTCGAGTGGTTCTGTTTCTTGGTCCTTGGTTCTGCACTACCCCGAGCGCGGCTTCCCAGGTAACCCGCTGCGCAGGCTCCCATTAGCTGGCAGGTCCGAAGGCTGGGGGAGATGTCTGTTTCTTGGTCCTTGGTTCTGCACTACCCCGAGCGCGGCTCGGCCCCAGGTAGACCCGCTGCGCAGGCTCCCATTAGCTGGCAGGTCCGAAGGCTCGCCTGTGGGGGAGAGGTCTGGTTCTTGGTCCTTGGTTCTGCACTACCCCGAGCGCGGCTCGGCCCCAGGTAGACCCGCTGCGCAGGCTCTCATTAGCTGGCAGGTCCGAAGGCTCGCCTGTGGGGGAGAGGTCTGGTTCTTGGTCCTTGGTTCTGCACTACCCCGAGCGCGGCTCGGCCCCAGGTAGACCCGCTGCGCAGGCTCTCATTAGCTGGCAGGTCCGAAGGCTCGCCTGTGGGGGAGAGGTCTGGTTCTTGGTCCTTGGTTCTGCACTACCCCGAGCGCGGCTCGGCCCCAGGTAGACCCGCTGCGCAGGCTCTCATTAGCTGGCAGGTCCGAAGGCTCGCCTGTGGGGGAGAGGTCTGGTTCTTGGTCCTTGGTTCTGCACTACCCCGAGCGCGGCTCGGCCCCAGGTAGACCCGCTGCGCAGGCTCTCATTAGCTGGCAGGTCCGAAGGCTCGCCTGTGGGGGAGAGGTCTGGTTCTTGGTCCTTGGTTCTGCACTACGCGAGCGCGGCTTAGACCCCGCAGGCTCTCCATCTGGCAGGTCCGAAGGCTCGCCTGAGAGGTCTGGTTCTTGGGTTCTGCGAGTTAGACCCGCTGCGCAGGCTCATTAGCTGACGGTCCGAAGGCTCGCCTGTGGGGGAGAGTCTGGTTCTTGATCCTTGGTTCTGCACTACCCCGAGCGCGGCTCGGCCCCAGGTAGACCCGCTGCGCAGGCTCGGCCGGCAAAAAATTTCCTGTTGAAGTTCAAGGCAAGGCGGTGCGAGGGGAGGCACTCGGTTGGCAGTTATGAGGGTGGTCTCGTTTACAGCGAGACACTCGCGTCGTTCTAAAAAGAGGAGCAGACTGGCACTCGCTGGTATGAGATCTCACGCGCAAAGGAAAGAGAAGTAACGTCTCGCGGCAGACGGGGAGACTAGCACCTTGCGTGAGTCGTCGTCTCGCGAGTAGGCGAGACGGCACTTTAACTGGGGCAGGCGAGCGGGCTCAAAAAAGATGGTTTTAAGTTTTACAACAGCAGCAAAAAAGGAGGAGAGAGGGATTCTGGATCTTGGAGACGTCCCTCCACAGAGATTGGGGAGGTCGCTCACCGTTTCTGTGTCAGGATCATCCCTAGATAACGTCTCATTGCTCCTTCGGGCGGCGGAGGTGTCCTTCTTAACTCGGCCTTATTCTGGGCCCCTTGGACTCGCGAGTGTGGCCGTCTCGGCAGCTGGTTTCGATTAAGGATAAGGCTGCCGCCTTGGGCAGGCTCGATTGCGAGAGAGCTCCGTCGCCAGGCCTGTCTCGCTGAGTAGAGCGAGGCACGGGGCCTCTCGCGCGGACTCGCTCTCGGGGAGACGGCATCGAGACCGGGCCGCGATGGCTGGTGGGCTCCTCCTGCTCCTTCCAAGAAGGAGGGTGGAGATGGACACGCGATTAACGTCCACAGACAGCATTTGAGGGGGCCCAAGTTGAAGTTCATGTGGGAGGAGGGGGCGAGACGGCTGGAGGAGGTGCCTTCGCGAGAGGTATTGGAGGTGGCGGCAGGCTCAGTAGGCGAGACGGCCTCGAGCGGGGCGATTGAGACCCCTCCACAGAGATAGGGCTCAAGGACCCCGATATCTCCTTCTCCTTCGGGGTCGTCTTCTTTTTCCCCTTGGAGACAACCACAGCTTTTTTCATCTTCTTTGGAGGGCTGGAGCGAGAGGGGGTCGTGTCGCCTGCAGGCCTCTTCGGAGGGGCAGGAGCCAGGGACTCTCTCGCCGCCTCAGCTGCCGCGCTGGCGAGACCAAGGCCCTTGGAGGGGTGGATTTTGCTTTTGTAAGGAGGGTGGACTGGAACGACCCGCTCCCCTAAAAACAAACAAGGCGATGAGAAGGCGAGACGGAGAAATAATCAGACAAAGCGAGACAAGAAAGCGAGAGTACCTTCGCCGGGGAGCACTGGAGGCAGCGAGTCGAGGCCTCGCCGCAGGAAGTTGACTTCGAAGTTTTTGCCGACGAAGTAATCATACAACAGCTTCTCTGGGCCGCCCACCTATGGAGACGCGTAGAAGCTCTCGGGGGGTGACACCGGCGCGAGCGGGACGCCCCCGAAGTTGCCGCGGATGAAGACAAACCTCGTGAGCCAATGGTGATTTTTGTTGGGCGTCTCGCACACCTTGAGCCCTTGCCCAGTAAAGTATGAGACGCCATCAACATTGGCGTGGTAGATGAAGAGCTTGCGGAAGACCGTCAAGCTGAACTCAATGCGCTTCCGGCGCATGTAGCAGGCGAAGGCGATCAACACCGAGATGTCGTTCGGGTTAAACTGCGACGGGACGACGCCGAAGTACTTGAATACCTGCTTTACCTCAGGCCATAGAGGCAACCTCAACCCCGCCTCAAAGTGCGAGACGGGGAAGGCGAGCTCTCCCGGATAATATGTGTTGATGGACTCGCCAACCTTGGGAGGTCGCGACTCGAGCCCCTCCAGATACTGATGGGCAAAACTGTGGTAGTCTTCTTCTGAGAGCCTGCCGAGCGGGAAGTCATGGTCAGTGAACCGCTTCCCGCAGCGACTGCGCCCCTCGCCTTCCTCAACTCTCTTCTTGCCCATTTTTGGCGAGACGATTGTAGGCGAGACGGCGAAAGAAAGGAAGAGGTAGGAGAGAGGATTGGCGAGATGACCGAAAGAGAAAAGGGCGAGAAGGGTCGGCGAGACGAAAGAAACAAAGGGGCAAGAGCTTGGGTGCGGCAGGAGTAAAGAGTGCGGGTATCCTTCTGACCCAGGGCCGGGGGTATTTATAACGGATATGGGAAAATGATTGATGGGCGGGAAAACGTACAGAGGAAGGGGAAGAGTCGGCAGTAGGCTCTCTCTCTCCCCTAAACCTCGATCGGCGCGGCCCGTCGCAATCACAAGACAGAATAATTAAGGAAATTAAAAGAAATGAAGAGTTTAAACCAGCAATAAAAAATATATTCAAATATCGTCCTGCATTCAGCGGACACCAAGTTCTCTGACGCTGCCGGCGAGACGGCACCACAAGGCATTACTTGATTATTACAGCACTCAAATACAAAATAAAGAAGGGGCGAGACGGACGGCCTTCAGTACGGGAGTCATTGCCAGCGGCCACCGCGAGCTCCCGCGCAGGGAGGCCTACTGCGCGAGTGGAAAGCGCGAACGGACTCAAGTCCACGACGAGCGAGACGAAGCTGCATATCGACCTCGCTGATGATGGCGTCAGGGTTGGTTCCATCGACATCTAACTCGACATCAACTTCAGAAGATAGGCGAGCGCACTCGTTCTCCAGCCATTCGATGCGCCTGTCCGCCGCCTGCTTGTCTTGCGCCAGCGAATGGATGATGCGCGCTTGTTTCCTGAACAACTCGGCTGTCTTGCGTTTCATCTCCACTGGGTTTGTAGGGTCACCCAGGTAATCTTCGATTCCGTCTATGGGAGGAGGAGGCGAGACGGCGAGACGCCCAAAGAGTTCCTCAGCAGGCGAGTCGGTCTGGGCGCCTGCGCGAGAAGTAGAGGGGCAGGGTGAGAGAGGCTCCCGCAGGAGGGTGTGGGAGTAGCGAGTTTGGCAGAGAAGCGAGAGGGAAGGTTCCTTACCAGGGGGACGGGAGGTCCCGACAGCCTGGGAAGGTTCGTTCCTCCTCTCGCTGGGAGGAGTAGTTGGAGGAGTGGAGGGTGGTTGCGATTCGGAATCTTCGCGATGGGCGGCAGAGTCTTCTCGCGGGCTTTCCGGTCGTTGTGAAGCTGCGGGGGCTCCCTGAAGAAACAAATAATTAAGAAGGCTGATACAAATATTGAAGGAGTGAATAAAGATAGAAGCGAGAGCTCACCTCTTTCTCTTTGGGAGATGCGGGAGGAGTGAGGCAGGTCTCCTGGACTGCGCGAGACGGATCCTCGGCAGAGGAGGGGCCCCCTGTTTTTACCCTCTTCAGGCGAGACGAAGAGGATGGTAAAGAGGGTAGGGGGCGAACTATAGTTGAAGTAAAAGCGGCCACGTTGGCCTTGTTCTGCCGGCGCACCATTGCGAGGCGCTCGCGAAAGCTCTGGCTGTGAGACATGATGAACAGTTTACTGCAAGGAAGGAGGAAGTGTGTAAAGGGGCAGCCTCTATTCGGGATAGGAATCCCATATTTATAGGTTTCGGTGGGGGGCCTCATAGAAGATTCTCTCATAAATGCGTCCATAAATACGTTTTAATGACGCACCTCGGTTGGATGTTCTTTCCGAGCTTAAAATAATCTCGAAATGAGCGGAGATTGTGTACAACTTCGGGCTCGCGAGAGGCCCTCAAGATGAGAATAGAAGAAGCGGGTGAGAGGTGCGGATAGGTGAGTGGGACCACGTGGTCCACTCGCAGACAGCGAGTCGGGAGGTCTCTGCAGTAGGCGAGACGCCCCCTCTTCGGCGCGAGTAGGCCCATAACGGCGAGATGGTCCCCTAGCAAAGGATACCCGCGAGACGAGCGGGAAGGCCCGTCTCGCCACTAGGTGCTCTCCCACTCGACGTATGGTAAAAGGCCATTTTGACAGATCTATATCCATGAGGGATTTTACTCTTCTACCCCGGATAATTTTACCTTTTTGCCCTTGATGGTCTGCATATAACTCCTCAGAACAACGGAGTTTGGCTATTGACAGACCTAACCAAGGGTACTTTGGTAATTTCATGCCAGTCCAGTGTGGTTATTTGCAGATCCAACTCAAAAAACTATAAATAGACACATAGGGGTTCTTCAGAAACACGTTTTTCCCGGGACTTGAGATGATTTTTCTGTGCTTTTTGAGGAGCTTCAAGCCCAGCTTTTGACTTTGGAGGGGAAGCTCTCAGAGATCTTCCGGGCAAGCGGTGGGACCTGCCTGCTGAGGCTTTGGGTCAGTTTCTGGTACTTCACGACCGGTCGGAGGTCGGAGCTTAGGACGAGTAGGTGTTGGCTACGCCTCTATTTTTCGAATTTTTTTCGAAGTCAAATTTTGGCTTCAACAAAACAAAAGTTGGCTCTATGCTAAGATGAGTTGGTGCGTCCAATTAAGTTGTGTTTTTGTATCGAGTATGTTGTCGGTATCGGTACGTTTGTTGTTACAAGTACGTGTATTGAACGTGTTGATTCAACGCAAGTTATTAAAAAAACGACTAACTTGTCTCTTCATTAACCGGAGATTGAAAATGTTGATTTCCAAGAATGAAGCTAATCTCCAACAATGAAGAAGAAGAAAAAAAGACTGATAAGTAGACTTGAGTTTAATTTTATCTCTTTTGGTTAAACATATAAGATGTTAAATTTTGTAATATTTTCGAATGCTTAATGTTTGAAAACTTTATGTGATGTTGAATTGATTTGTGAACTTGTACTTCAAGTTATGATTTATGTTTGATATTTCGATGTTTTGAGAGTTATTTATTGCACTTGTGATATATAAATATATATTATATTTGTTATAACGTATCATGACGTACCCGTATCCTTGTTTTTTAAAATTTGTCGTACCGGGTACGTATCGTATCTGGTACCCGTACCAGTATCAGTGCTTCCTAGTTGGTATGCCTATCAGAATTTTTTAAGCCTATTGTCCTCTTTTGTTTTTTTTATATCTTATCAACTGATAAGAACTTGCAAGTAGAAGAGAGATCTAGGGGGAGATTTAGAGAGAGAGCAAGGAGAGGAATTAGGGTTATGGAGAGAGAGAGAGGAAATACGTTGAGAATGATCATGCATGCCAACGAAAGGGACCCCCGGGTTTATTAATACCTGGGGCTCAAGGGGGCCGGCCGGCCCCCCCACTTGGGGACTGAACCGGGTCGGTTCAGTCCCCCTTGGCGTCTTCATAGGTTGGGGGCTGAACCGGATGGTTCAGCCCCGTTGTTTGGCCTCCGTGCTTTCGGTCGCCGAGTGTACGTTTGCCCTTGAAATTGTAGCGGATGCGGCGGCATAACATTCCCTCCCCTTTCAAGCGGCAACTTGTCCTCAAGTGGGAAATCCGGAAACGCCTCGTGAAACTCCAAGAAGTCAACCCAAGAATTATGTTCGGCGGGCATGTGCGCCCACTTGACGAGGAGCTCGAGCCGGTACTCGACACCCCGCCGCTTCCATTTGGTCAACAGAATCGCCTCCGGCGAAGGCCGCAATTCGCCGCTGCTAATAGCCTCTGGAAGAGTAGGGCTGATGGTAGTGGAGGTCCCGAGCTTCTTCTTCAGCAAGGATACATGGAACGTTGGATGGATGCGAGAACCCTCCGGGAGAGCAAGAGTATAAGCCACGGGCCCCACCCGGCGGAGGATGCGGAACGGGCCATAGTATTTCGGTGCCAGCTTCTGGTTGGTCCGTCGAGAGACCGATAGTTGTCGATATGGTTGGAGCTTAAGGAAGACCTCATCGCCGACCGCAAACTCCCGCTCGGTACGATGTTTGTCTGCCTGAATCTTCATGCGATCTTGGGCGAGGCGTAAGTTCTCCCGGAGTAGCGATAAAGTCCGGTCGCGATCCAGTAACATCCGGTCGACCGCGGGCAGAGCGGTGCTGGCTGGCTCATAAGAACTCAAAGTAGGCGGGGGGGGCGGCCGTAGACCACCTCAAAAGGAGTGATCTTGCTGGCCGTATGGAAAGAGGTATTGTAGCAGTATTCCGCCCAATGGAGCCACCGAGTCCAGGAGCGTGGCTCATCCATGACAAAACACCGCAAATAGGTTTCAACCCCACGGTTGAGGACCTCCGTCTGCCCGTCTGTCTGAGGGTGATGGGCCGTGCTCATGCGGAGGGAAGTCCCCTGAAGTCGAAACAGCTCCTGCCAGAAATTGCTCACAAAGACGGGGTCCTTGTCTGATATGACCGCGCTTGGAATGCCGTGAAGTCTCACAATCTCCTTGGCGAAAACATCAGCAACTGTTGCCCCAGTGTACGGATGGCTCATAGCGATGAAGTGTCCGTATTTGGACAACTTGTCAACCACGACCAAGATGACGGATTTGCCCTGAGACTTGGGCAGGCCGTCAATGAAATCCATAGAGACAGTGTCCCAAATCTGACGGGGGATCTCCAACGGTGTCAGCAGCCCGGCGGGAGAGGTAGTCTCGTACTTCTGTCGCTGGCAGATCTCACATTCCGTATAAACGCTGAACATCGCGTCGCAGCCATTTCCAAAAAACATTCGCCCGGACCCGTTGTAGTGTTCGCAAGATGCCGGCGTGTCCGCCGGTGGGTGAGGCGTGAAACTCTTGCATCATGACCGTCCTCCGCAGGCGACGTGGCAGGGAGGACTAGCCGGCCCTGATGGTAAAGCCTGTCTCCCTGCAAGTGGTAGCCGGCTTCAGTAGGCTTCCCTGTCGCAGTGCTGCAATGATGGCTTGTAGATCCGGATCCTGCTGAACTTCTGTCTGTATCTCTTCCAGTGACTCAATCACTGGTCCTGAGATATGGGACAAGGAACTCTCTGGTAGGCGGGAGAGTGCATCAGCCACCACATTTTCCTTCCTCTGCTTATACACAATCTCATAATCGTATCCCAGCAACCTTGTCAGCCACTTCTGCTGCAATGGTGAGGCTAATCTCTGCTCCAGAAAGTGTTTCAGGCTCTGGTGATCTGTACGGATCTGGAAGTGTCGTCCCAAGAGATAAGGCCGCCACAAGGCGACCGCATGCAGGATGGCTAACATCTCCTTCTCGTACGTCGAAAGGCCCAGTGTCCGGGGTGCCAACGCCTTGCTGAAGTAGGCCAAGGGTCGGCCCTCCTGTATCAACACAGCTCCAATACCGACCCCCGATGCATCAGCCTCCACTACGAATGTCTTGGAGAAATCCGGAAGCGCCAGAACCGGGGTAGTAGTAGTCATAGCCGCCTTCAGAGACTGAAAGGCGACCTCTGCCTCTGAACTCCAGTGAAAACGTCTTTCTGCAACAGCTGAGTGAGGGGACGGGCTATCTTGCCATAATCCTTCACGAACCGCCGATAGTACCCAGTCAGCCGAGAGGAAACCCCTCAAAGCTCGGACCGTCGTAGGAGGTGGCCAATCGACCATGCTCGCGATCTTCTTTGGGTCAGCTTGTACCCCGTGTGCGGACACCAGGTGTCCCAAGTACTCAACCTCCGGCTGTCCAAATGAGCACTTGGACCGCTTGGCGTACAGCTTGTGATCTCGCAGTATGGTGAAGACGGAGCGGACGTGCTGCAAGTGATCCTCCCAATTCCTGCTGTGGATAAGTATATCGTCAAAGAAAACTAGCACATACCTTCGAAGAAGATGGCGGAATATTTCATTCATGACTGCCTGGAAGGTCGAAGGTGCGTTGGCCAACCCAAATGACATCACCAAGAACTCATAATGACCATCGTGGGTACGAAAGGCCGTCTTGTGGATGTCGTCCTCCCTTCATGCGAATCTGATGGTAACCGGACCGGAGATCCAATTTAGTGAACAGGTGCGCCCGTGTAACTCATCCAGCAACTCCTCATCATGGGAATGGGAAATTTGTCCTTGATGGTGGAACTGTTTTAGCCCCCGATAATCCACGCAAAATCTCCACGAACCGTCCTTTTTCTTCACTAGTATGATCGGGGAAGAGAAAGCACTAGTACTGGGACGTATAATACCGGACGTCAGCATCTCGCGTACGCTACGCTCTATCTCGATCTTCTGAATATGGGGGTAGCGGTAAGGCCGAATGTTGGTGGGATCCGTCCCAACCTTCAACTGGATCTGATGGTCCCTGAAGCGGGACGGTGGAAGGGAGCGTGGCTCCTGGAAAACATCATCGTACTGTCCCAAAAGTGCTTGTATCTGCTCGGGCTCCGCGCTAGCCTCTGATCCCACGGGTGCCACCCCCAGAATCATGGCTATTGTCCCGCCTTGCTCCTCCAGTCTCTGCAAACCCCTGAATGAGATCTCCTTGAGTGGAGATGTCCTGATGCCTTGCAAACAGTGGTCCTTGCCCCGCTGAGTAAACTCCAACGTCATCCTGTCCCAATTGTGGTCACCCGCCGTAACTGCCGGAGCCACTGCACGCCAAGACCATATCCGAGCCTCGAATGGGGAGAAGGTAGAGTCGGTGTGGCAAATGTACCCCGGCATCCGCAGCTCGGCCCCTTGAGGACCCCTTCGCATCGCAACTTGCTCCCATCCGCAACCATGACCTGGAATGCGGCCTCCCGATCAATAGGAATCCCTGTCTTGAGAGCCACCCCGGGGTCAATGAAATTGTGGGTGCTCCCACTATCGACTAGTATAAAACCCGCTCCTGGCAATCTCCCCTGCGATCCGTAAAGTGAGGGGGGCTGTGCACCCTGCCATCGCCTGAAGAGATATTCCAAACTCCGTAAGATCCAAATCATCCTCAACTGAGTCACCCGTAGTGTCTTCTTCGCCGTCCTCGTTCCGCAGCATGAAGACTTGGACCTTCTGACACCGATGCCCCGGAACGAATTCTGATCACACTTGAAGCACAACCCCTTGTCCTTTCTGGCCTGCAGCTCCTGCCACGTCAACTTCGTCACAGTGGGACGACCCCCGGCCGGTGGTTCCTTCCTGATTAGCTTGTCACTGTGGGTGCCCGTCCTGTTGTTCGGGTCTTCTGCCGGTTGTACCGCTCCTCCTGTATCCTGGCTAGGCTGATGACATGACTCAGACTGCGTGGCATGTACGCGTGGACCTCGTCTCTCAAATGGTCCTTCAGTCCAGATACAAAAACAACTCAGCATTGTCCTTTCTTCCCAATTGACCCGATTGGCCAACCGTTCGAATTCTGTCCGGTACTCTGTGACTGATCCCTTCTGCCGCAGCTTCTGTAACATAGCCTCCACATCTTCATACTCTAAGGGCCGAAACGAGCCGAGAAGGACTCCACAAATCCTCCCACGGTGCGTAATTGCGTCCCCTCAGAAACCACTTGGTCCACTGAAAGGCGTCCTCCTCCAGATGGAAAGACGCCAACTGGACCCACTGCCCCTCAGGAATCTCTTGGTACTTGAAGAAAAGTTCAGCCTTCTGGATCCACTCTAAGGCGTCGCCGCCCTTGAACTTAGGGAAGTTCATACGTGTCAATTTGGGCTGCATGTATGGCCGGGGTTCTGCATGTGCTGGTTGGTAAGGTTGCGCCGGGGCCGCTGCGGGCCCGGGCCGCCCCGGTCCATGTCGTAGCCTCCTTGTTGCCCTCCACCCCATGGGTTGCCATTTCCGTAGTCCGCCGGTCCTCCGTAGAGCGGAGGTGTCGGTAGGATGCCCGCCACTCCTCCGATTGGGACCGCATTCGCTCCAGTTGGTCGAAAAGGGGCCACTCCTTGCCCCGGACCCCGCCAAGAGGGGCCAGCTTGAGTCCCGGGTCCGTTCCAGGCGGGCTGGGCGCCGAACGGTCCGCACGGAGCCGCCAGGCCCTCCGGCGGCCTCCAGCCACCTGGGCGGCGGTAGCCGGCCTCCGTCGACCCCCCGATGTGCCCCCCGGGGCCCCCGTATCCCTCCGGTGTCGATCCTGCCGCGCGGTAGGCGTACGCGTCGATCCGCGTAGGATCGGCTTCCGCCGATCCCGCAGCGACGAAACCGCCCCCCATAGGCCCCGATCCGGTCCCCTGCTGCACTCCGCTTCCGATTCCAGTGCCGTTCTGCGCCATAGGATGGTAGGATGCCTCCGTTTCCGATCCTTCTACCGCAGGATTTTTTCCCTTCAGATTTTGTGCAAGTAGGGTTTTGATCTCCTCCATGCGCGCATCCAAGCGATCCTCTAGGGTTTTTTGGGAGGATTTCACTTGTTCTTCGAGCGCCGTCATCGTGTCCGACAACCCTACATAGTTCTCCTCGAGGGATGCAAGCCGCGCGGTTTCGGCTTCTGAGCGAGTCACCATTGTCGCAGGATGTTGCTCTGATACCAAATGATAAGAACTTGCAAGTAGAAGAGAGATCTAGGGGGAGATTTAGAGAGAGAGCAAGGAGAGGAATTAGGGTTAGGGAGAGAGAAAGAGGAAATACCTTGAGAATGATCATGCATGCCAACGAAAGGGAGCCCCGAGTTTATTAATACCTGGGGCTCAAGGGGGCCGGCCGGCCCCCCCACTTGGGGACTGAACCGGGTCGGTTCAGTCCCCCCTTGGCGTCTTCATAGGTTGGGGGCTGAACCGGATGGTTCAGCCCCGTTGTTTGGCCTCCGTGTTTTCGGTCGCCGAGTGTACGTTTGCCCTTGAAATTGTAGCGGATGCGGCGGCATAACATCAACTTATCAATTTATTTAAAAAGAACTCTAATATTAGTCAAAGAAAGTGCTTGCCTCAGCACGTTTTTCGGAACTTGAGAGGATTTTTCTGTGCTTTTTGAGAAGTGAAGTGGTTCCACGGGAGGAGAGTCTGCGGACTGGACAAGGAAGGCCGCAGGAGTGAAGCGGCTAGAAGGAGCGGACACACTGTCTCAGGTCGCAGAGGAGAGGTGGTTCCACGGAGAGGCTGCGGACTGGATAGGGGAGTCCGCAGGAGGTCGCAGGCCGCAGGGCGGACGGAGAGGGGAGTCCGCAGGAGTCAGGAACCTCGCTTTGATACCATGTAGAAATGGAGAAAGCCAACCTTGTATATATGTCCACTTGATACAAATACAAAGAATGAGTACATATATATAGATGAGAGAAAGAGAGAGAAAAGTCCTATACACAATGTGGGACTAAAGAGAGGAGAGAAAAGCAATAAATGCTATACAAATGGGCCAATTTAAGTGGGCTTTTCCAACAGAGGCGAAGCTCTCAGAGATCTTCCGGGCAAGCGGTGAGACCTCCCTGCTGAGGCTTTGGGTCAGTTTCTGGTCCTTCACGACCGGTCGGAGGTCGGAGCTTGGGACGAGTAGGTGTTGGCTACGCCCATATTTTTCGAATTTTTGTCGAAGTCAAATTTTGGCTTCAACAAAACAAAAGTTGGCTCTATGCTAAGATGAGTTGGTGCGTCCAATTAAGTTGTGTTTTTGTATCGAGTATGTTGCCGGTATCGGTACGTTTGTTGTTACAAGTACGTGTATTGAACGTGTTGATTCAACGCAAGTTATTAAAAAAATGGCTAACTTGTCTCTTCATTAACCGGAGATTGAAAATGTTGATTTCCAACAATGAAGCTAATCTCCAACAATGAAGAAGAAGAAAAAAAAAACTGATAAGTAGACTTGAGTTTAATTTTATCTCTTTTGGTTAAACATATAAGATGTTAAATTTTGTAATATTTTCGAATGCTTAATATTTGAAAACTTTATGTGATGTTGAATTGATTTGTGAACTTGTACTTCAAGTTATGATTTATGTTTGATATTTCGATGTTTTGAGAGTTATTTATTGCACTTGTGATATATAAATATATATTATATTTGTTATAACGTATCATGACGTACCCGTATCCTTGTTTTTTAAAATTTGTCGTACCGGGTACGTATCGTATCTGGTACCCGTACCAGTATCAGTGCTTCCTAGTTGGTATGCCTATCAGAATTTTTTAAGCCTATTGTCCTCTTTTGTTTTTTTTTATATCTTATCAACTTTTTAAGCCACGGGCCACAAGACGGGCCTTCAGTCGGGCAATAGTGCCATCCGGAGCATGCTTGATGACGAAGACCCATTTGCATCCAACAGGTTGCTGACCGGGAGGTAAGGGAACCAAGACCCAGGTCTGGTTGGCCCAAAGGGCCGTCATTTCTTCGTCCATGGCAGCCCGCCAGCCAGGATGGTGAAGCGCCTCCTGCAAAGAGTTAGGGACTGAAACAGAAGATAAGGAGGTGGCAAAGTGAAGAAGAGAGGGGGAGAGGCGATGGAGCGAGACGTAGTTCGCCATCGGATGAGCGGTGGAGACGGGAGCCGGAGCAGCAGGGAGCAGAGCACCAGAGGGCGAAGCCGACTGCAGAGGAGCCACAGAATGAGGAGAGCGACGAGAATAGACCCGGATAACCGGTGGTGGTGGACGGACCGGAGGCGGGGAAGGGAGAGGGGCTGAGGAGTGAGGAGCAGGAATGACAGGACGAACGACGGGAGCGGGATGCAGAGCGATATCCGGAGCAGGAAAGAATGGAAGATCTTCACGGAAAGTTACGTCAGGCGAGACAGTAACCTTGCGGGTAGTAGGCGAATAACATACATACCCCTTCTGAGTGCGGGAGTACCCGACAAAGATCTGCTTGGTGGCACGAGGGTCCAACTTGTCCGCGGAGGGACCAAGGTGGTGAACGTAGCAGGTACACCCAAACACCCGTGGCGGAAGGGGAAAAGGCGGAGTTGTGGGAAAGAGGAGGCTGAAAGGAGTAGCATACTGGAGGACGGAAGACGGGAGGCGGTTGATGAGGAAGCAAGCCGTGGAGAGAGCGTAGTTCCAGTATGGTTTGGGGACCTGCATTTGAAGCATAAGCGAGCGAGCGACATCAAGAAGGTGACGATTCTTGCGCTCAGCGACACCATTCTGTTGTGGTGTGTACGGACAGGATGTTTGGTGAAGAATGCCGAACTCAGAGCAGAGGGTGGCAAACGTATGACTGGTGTACTCCCGCGCATTGTCAGTGCGAATAGTGCGAATAGGTGCAGAGAACTGAGTGCGAGTCTCAAGTATGAAGGCCCGAAATACGCGGGGAAGTTCAGAGCGATCCCGAAGGAGATATAACCACGTCATGCGAGAGTAATCATCAATAAAAGTAAGAAAATAACGATAGCCAGAAATACTAGTAAATTTGTACGGACCCCATATATCGGAGTGTACTAAAATAAAAGGAGCAGAGCTCCGAGTACAATGAGGGGGGAAAGAAGAACGGGGCTGTTTGCCCAAAATACATGTGTCACAACGAAAAGCAGGGAGAGTGACATCAGGAAGAGCCTTCCGGAGGACTGGAAGAGGAGCATGTCCCAGACGGCGATGCCAATCCGAAGAGGAGATAGATGCGAGGACAGTGGGAGAGTCGTCAAGAAGATAGAGCCCATTCTGCAGCCGTCCTCTACCAATGATAGTCTGCGTCTGCTGATCCTGTATGAGAAAAGGGAAGAAGTAAATGTTACTGAGTAATTAGAATCTGTAGTAAGGCGACCGACAGAGAGTAAATTGAAAGGAGAGCCCGGAACATGAAGAGCCGAGCGGAGGAGGAGAGAAGAGGTGAGAGAAATATCAGCACATCCAGATACGGGAACCGACGCCCCATTAGCAACAGTAATGTACTTCGGGTGAGGTGAAGACAAGTACTGTGGTGGCCTAACAGAGGTGATATGATGAGTGGCACCAGAATCAAGGATCCAGCGCGTGCCAGAGGATAGGCAGGCGATACCTTCATTGGAGAGAGAGGCAGCAGAGGCAACCGAGGCAGGCGGACGGCTGAGCAAGCCATGAAGATGCTGGAGCTGAAGACGAACCTCGTCGAGCTCAGTACGAGAGGAGGCAGAGTCGGTAGTAGCAGCAGAGACCTGTGGACGAGGAGGTCGGCCATGTTTGCGAAAGCAAGTGGCCTCAAGATGACCAACTCTACCACAGAACGAGCATTGAGGCCTAGATCGGCCACCGCGACCCCGGCCGCGAGAGTCAGAGCGGCCACCCCGGGCAGAGGGGGGAAGAGGTAATAAGGGAGCGGGTGCCTGTTGAACAAGGGCCGGAGAAGGAAGGCCGGGAACATCCGGAGGCGGGGAGACCTTGAGAAGCATTGAGCACACGTCGGAAAAGGACGGTGTAACAGTAGAGGAGAGGATGTGAGCCCGGACACTGTGAAGATGAGAGGGTACCCGAGCCATCATCATGGCGATACCCACAGCTTCCTTCTGGGTACGTTGGGCAGCGAGATCTAGAGTGGGAGGCTGATGGTGGATCCAAGCCTCAACCAGAGACCGGGCTTGAGCAACAAAGGACGTCAAGTCGGTTGCGCCACTGCTGTCAAGGGTCTGGAGAGCGGTGATGATATCGTAGAGATGGTGGAGGCTATCTTTGCCAGAATAGAGGGTGTGTAGCTCGTCCCACATGCCTTTGGCCGTCTCATGATACATGGCCAGGCGATAAGATTCTCCATCGAGAGAGTTGAGGAGCCAAGTCTGCACACGCCCATCATTGCGTAACCACTCCTCAGTAGGGACACCAATAACGGTCTGGGTCAGATGATGAAGGAAGCCCTTTGACTGAAGGACACGGCGAACTGAGTGTGCCCATTCCACAAAGTTCTTCTTGCCAGTGAGCGAAATAGTAGTGATCCGGAGCTCGTCGCGGACTTCTGGTATAGAGGGCGGGCGTTCAGGAGGACCTGCCGTACCAACGGAGTCTGCAGAGGTAGACATGGAGACCGCAGCGAGCTCAAGGAGGCCGCAGCGAGCTGGAGGAGACCGCAGCGGGCTGGAGGCAGCCGCGAGAGGAAGCAGACAGCGGACTGGGAGAGGTCGCGGCGACCTGGATGAGGTCGCGGCGAGCTGGAAGGCGCTGCGGTCTGGGTCAGGTCGCGGCGGTCTGGGTCAGGCCGCGGCGGTCTGGGTCAGGCCGCGGCGGACGGGAGAGCTGAGAAGAGAAGTCGGGGCTGACTGGCGAGCAGGCGGGCTGGCTGGCGGGCGACTGGCGAGCTGGCGAGCTGGCGAGCTGGCGACAAGCGAGCTGGCGAGCTGGCGAGCCGAAGAGGACCAAGAGGAGGAGGCGAGCTGGCGAGCTGGCGAGCTGGCGAGCTGGCGAGCTGGCGAGCTGGCGATCTGGCGATCTGGCGAGCTGGCGAAGACCAAGAAGTCCAAGAGGAGGAGGCGAGCTGGCGAGCTGGCGAGCTGGCGAGCTGGCGAACTGGCGAGCTGAAGGAGAGCAAGGAGAAGAAGCGAAAGCAGAGGTCGCGCCGGACAGGAAGAGTCCGCAGCGGACAAGGGAAAGCAGTGGACCCCACAGGATGGCTATAAATAAGGGCAAGAGGAGGAAGGAGAAGACGAGAAGTGAAGTGGTTCCACGGGAGGAGAGTCTGCGGACTGGACAAGGAAGGCCGCAGGAGTGAAGCGGCTAGAAGGAGCGGACACACTGTCTCAGGTCACAGAGGAGAGGTGGTTCCACGGAGAGGCTGCGGACTGGATAGGGGAGTCCGCAGGAGGTCGCAGGCCGCAGGGCGGACGGAGAGGGGAGTCCGCAGGAGTCAGGAACCTGGCTCTGATACCATGTAGAAATGGAGAAAGCCAACCTTGTATATATGTCCACTTGATACAAATACAAAGAATGAGTACATATATATAGATGAGAGAAAGAGAGAGAAAAGTCCTATACACAATGTGGGACTAAAGAGAGGAGAGAAAAAGCAATAAATGCTATACAAATGGGCCCAATGTTAAGTGGGCTTTTCCAACAGAGGCGAAGCTCTCAGAGATCTTCCGGGCAAGCGGTGAGACCTCCCTGCTGAGGCTTTGGGTCAGTTTCTGGTCCTTCACGACCGGTCGGAGGTCGGAGCTTGGGACGAGTAGGTGTTGGCTACGCCCATATTTTTCGAATTTTTGTCGAAGTCAAATTTTGGCTTCAACAAAACAAAAGTTGGCTCTATGCTAAGATGAGTTGGTGCGTCCAATTAAGTTGTGTTTTTGTATCGAGTATGTTGCCGGTATCGGTACGTTTGTTGTTACAAGTACGTGTATTGAACGTGTTGATTCAACGCAAGTTATTAAAAAAATGGCTAACTTGTCTCTTCATTAACCGGAGATTGAAAATGTTGATTTCCAACAATGAAGCTAATCTCCAACAATGAAGAAGAAGAAAAAAAAAACTGATAAGTAGACTTGAGTTTAATTTTATCTCTTTTGGTTAAACATATAAGATGTTAAATTTTGTAATATTTTCGAATGCTTAATGTTTGAAAACTTTATGTGATGTTGAATTGATTTGTGAACTTGTACTTCAAGTTATGATTTATGTTTGATATTTCGATGTTTTGAGAGTTATTTATTGCACTTGTGATATATAAATATATATTATATTTGTTATAACGTATCATGACGTACCCGTATCCTTGTTTTTTAAAATTTGTCGTACCGGGTACGTATCGTATCTGGTACCCGTACCAGTATCAGTGCTTCCTAGTTGGTATGCCTATCAGAATTTTTTAAGCCTATTGTCCTCTTTTGTTTTTTTTTATATCTTATCAACTTATCAATTTATTTAAAAAGAACTCTAATATTAGTCAAAGAAAGTGCTTGCCTCAGCATGCACTTTTATCAATTAAAAGGTTGGGCTGTTAGTTTATATCTTGTGCTTTTTTCTCTCTCATATCCTTTCTTGTAATATGTTTATTGAAATTTTATCTTCACCCAAATGATATTCCTCTTTAGGCGTGAGTTATTTCTCATTTGCTCTGGTCTGACTGCCAGTCATAGGTTATAGTCGGGTAATCTTCCTATGTGCTACAATCTTTGATCCTACTCAATTGGAAGATGGATTTTGTATCCCCTTACAGAATCACTAGATGTATTAAGTACAATTGACAATGTGTGAAGCTTGTGAGCATGTTTTCATTCTTCTTTTGTTGTTATGGCCAAAAGCTGCAGTTAAGGGCATCACGGTTGATGTGATTGAAGATTCTATTTGTTAACTTTTAACGACCAAAAATTAAAGCTGCCTTAAGTAACTTTTGAGAAACCTTTTCCCTTCAAAATATATGTAGAATAGTAGCTTCTTTTAAAAATTGTGCAAGTTCCCTATGCAAGTCCTAGGCTTCAGTCAAATATTGAAGGCACTAATTTCTTTTGCATAGTCTAACAGTTAGTTGTCTTCGAAGATTTCCACAATATATATTGTATCCATAATTTGAAGACTTTGCTTCAAAGTTGTATTTTCTTTGTTATTAATTGTTATGACATACCTGATAAAGCTCATTATATAAGATAGGGAGAAGGCGTAAGAGTATTTGTTTACTCATGAGAGAGCCAAGTTAGTTTCTGCGAATAGTTGTGATGAAAGTAGATGTACAATAGTAACTAGTAGTAGAAGAGGTCTCCGGTTCGAAACCACCCGCCTTTATCTTATTTCCGTATTAAAAAAACTTGTTTTTTAATTGTTATTGGAACCAGGCGGGCTTCCAAAACCCGCTCCGGTTCGCCGGTTTGCGGTCCGCCCGCCCGGTTTCGCGGTTCCTAACCAGTCCGCGGTGAAGCGGGTTTCTTACCCCGACCGGACTGGCTGGGTGTCAAAAGCTTGGTTCTCAAAAGCTTGGTTCTTGTTGGAAAAGCCCACTTAAACTAGGCCCATTTGTATAGCATTTATTGTTTTTCTCTCCTCTCTTTAGTCCCACATTGTGTATAGGACTTTTCTCTCTCTTTCTCTCATCTATATATATGTACTCATTCTTTGTATTTGTACCAAGTGGACATATATACAAGGTTGGCTTTCTCCATTTCTACATGGTATCAGAGCCAGATTCCGGACTCCTGCGGACTCCCTTTCCTATCCGCCCTGCGCCTGCGATCTCTGCGGCCTGCGTGTGTGTGTCCGCACCTGCTAGTCGCATCACACCTGCGGCCTCCCTTGTCCAGTCCGCTTTCTCTCCTCCCGTGGAACCACTCCTCTTCCCTCCTCTTCCTTCCTCCTCTGGCCCCCTCTTTATAGCCCTCTCTCGGATCCTGTGGGGTCCACTGCTTCCCCTTGTCCGCTGCGGCCTCTTCTTGTCCGGCGCGACCTTGGCGACCTCGATTCCTCGGTCTCCTCCTGTCCGCTGCGAACTCGGCATTTGCCTCCTCTTCTTGGTCTCTTTCGTCCGCCGTAAGCACAACGGCCTCCTTCTGTCCGCACTTCTCCCCTGCTTGCGGCTGCTCTCCTTCCTCTTCAGGCGGCCAAGTTCTTTTCCCTGTCCGCCGCGGGCCCGCTTCTCTGCGTTCTTTCAGTCTTGCGGACTGGTCCAGCCCGCTGTGGTCGCTCTCTTGCTTCCCCGACTTGTTCTCTCTTCTCAGCTCGCTCCAGTCCGCCTCGGCTTCATCAATCCGCCGCGGCCTCTCTTAGCCCGCTCCTTGCTGAGCGTCTGTGCTCACCGCGGCCTCCTCCAGTACGCCGCCGCCTCCTCCAGTCCGCTCCTTGCTGAGCGTCTCTGTGCACAACGCGGCTTCCTCCAGTCCGCCGCTGCCTCCTCCAGTCCGCCGCGGTCTCCTCCAGCTCGCCGCGGCCTCCTCCAGCTCGCCGCGGCCTCCTCCAGCACGCTGCGACCTCATCCAGTCCGCTGTCTTTCCGCTTCCTCTACTCCTCCAGGTCGCCCCCATGTCTACATCTGCGGACTCAGTCGGCACGGCAGTTCCTCCTCCTGAACGCCCGACCTCTCTCCAGGAAGTCCGCGACGAGCTTCGGATCACTACAATTTCGCTCACTGGCAAGAAGAACTTTGTGGAATGGGCACACTCGGTTCGCCGTGTCCTTCAGTCAAAGGGGTTCCTTCATCACTTGACTCAGACCGTTATCGGTATCCCTACTGAGGAATGGTTGCGCAATGATGGGCGTGTGCAGACTTGGCTTCTCAACTCTCTTGATGGCGAATCTTATCGCCTGGCCATGTATCATGAGACGGCCAAAGGCATGTGGGACGAGCTCCACACCCTCTACTCTGGCAAGGATAGTCTCCACCATCTATATGATATCATCACTGCTCTCCAGGCCCTTGATAGCAGTGGCGCAACCGACCCGACGTCCTTTGTTGCTCAGGCCCGGTCTCTGGTTGAGGCTTGGATCCACCATCACCCTCCCACTTTAGATCTTGCTGCTCAACATACCCAAAAGGAAGCTGTGGGTATCGCCATGATGATGGCCCGGGTACCACCTCATCTTCACAGTGTCCGGGCTCACATCCTCTCCTCTACCGTTACACCATCTTTTTCCGATGTGTGCTCAATGCTTCTCAAAGTCTCCCCGCCTCCGGATGTTCCCAGACTTCCTTCTCCGGCCCTTGTTCAACAGGCACCAGCTCCCTTATTGCCCCTTCCCTTTTCTGCCCGTGGTGGCCGCTCTGACTCTCGCGGCCGGGGTCGAGGTGGCCGGTCTAGGCCTAAGTGCTCGTTCTGCGGTAAAGATGGCCATCTTGAGGCCACATGCTATCGCAAACATGGCCGACCTCCTCGTCCGCAAGCCTCTGCTGCTACTACCGACTCTGCCTCCTCTCGTACTGATCTCGACGAGGTTCGTCTTCAGCTCCAGCATCTTCATGGCTTGCTTAGCCGTCTGCCTGCCTCGGTTGCCTCTGCTGCCTCTATCTCCAATGAAGGTATCGCCTGCCTATCCTCTGGCACGCGCTGGATCCTTGATTCTGGTGTCACTCATCATATCACCTCTGTTAGGCCACCTCAGTACTTGTCTTCACCTCACCCGAAGTACATTACTGTCGCTAATGGGGCATCGGTTCCAGTCTCTGGATGTGCTGATATTTCTCTCACCTCTTCTCTCCTCCTGCGCTCGGCTCTACATGTTCCGGGCTCTCCTTTCAATTTACTCTCTGTTGGTCGCCTTACTACTGATTCTAATTACTCCGTGACATTTACTTCTTCTTCTTTTCTCATACAGGATCAGCAGACGCGGACTATCATTGGTAGAGGATGGCTGCAGAATGGGCTCTATCTTCTTGACGACTATCCCACTGTCCTCGCATCTATCTCCTTTTCGGATTGGCATCGCCGTCTGGGACATGCTCCTCTTCCAGTCCTCCGGAAGGCTCTTCCTGATGTTACTCTCCCTGCTTTTCGCTGCGACACATGTATTTTGGGCAAACAACCCCGTTCATCGTTCCCTCCTCATTGTACTCGGAGCTCCGCTCCTTTTATTTTAGTACACTCCGATATATGGGGTCCGTACAAATTTACTAGTATTTCTGGCTATCGGTATTTTCTTACTTTTATTGATGATTACTCTCGCATGACGTGGTTATATCTCCTTCGGGATCGCTCTGAACTTCCCCGCGTATTCCGGGCTTTCATACTTGAGACTCGCACTCAGTTCTCTGCGCCTATTCGCACTATTCGTACTGACAATGCGCGGGAGTACACCAGCCATACCTTTGCCACTCTCTGCTCTGAGTTCGGCATTCTTCACCAAACCTCGTGTCCGTACACTCCACAACAGAATGGTGTCGCCGAGCGCAAGAATCGTCACCTTCTTGATGTCGCTCGCTCTCTTATGCTTCAAATGCAGGTTCCCAAACCATACTGGAACTACGCGCTCTCCACGGCTTGCTTCCTCATCAACCGTCTCCCGTCTTCCGTCCTCCAGTATGCTACTCCCTTCAGCCTCCTCTTTCCCACAACTCCGCCTTTTCCCGTTCCTCCCCGGGTGTTTGGGTGTACCTGCTACGTTCACCACCTCGGTCCCTCCACAGACAAATTGGACCCTCGTGCCACCATGCATATCTTTGTGGGGTACTCGCGCACTCAGAAGGGTTATGTCTGTTATTCGCCTGCTACTCGCAAGGTTACTGTCTCGGCTGACGTGACTTTTCGTGAAGATATTTCATTCTTCCCTGCTCTCGATGTCGCTCTGAGTCCAGCTCCCGTCGTTCGTCCTGTCATTCCTGCTCCTCACTCCTCATCCTCTCTGCCTTCCCTACCTCCTGTCCGTCCACCACCCCCGGTTATCCGAGTCTACTCTCGTCGCCCTCCTCATCCCGTTGCCCCTCTGCAGTCGGCTTCGCCCTCTGGTGCTCTGCTCCCTGCTGCTCTGGCTCCCGTCTCTACCGCTCATCCAATGGCGAATTACGTCTCTCTCCATCGCCTCTCTCCCTCTCTTCTTCACTTTGCCACCTCATTATCCTCTGTTTCGGTCCCTAACTCTTTGCAGGAGGCGCTTCACCATCCTGGCTGGCGGGCTGCCATGGACGAAGAAATGACGGCCCTCTGGGCCAACCAGACCTGGGTCTTGGTTCCTTTACCTCCCGGTCAGCACCCTGTTGGGTGTAAATGAGTGTTCGTCATCAAGCATGCTCCGGATGGCACTATTGCCCGACTGAAGGCCCGCCTTGTGGCCCGTGGCTTCACACAACAGGAGGGCCTCGATTATGAGAAAACCTTCTCTCTGGTGGTCAAGCTCAACACTGTCCGCGTTATTCTCTCCGTCGCGGTGCACCGCCATTGGCCCCTTCATCAGCTTGACATCAAGAACGCCTTTTTAAATGGTGACCTTCAGGAAACCGTCTACATGCGCCAACCGCCCGGGTTTGAGACCACGGGGGAGTCTCGGGTCTGTCTTCTCAAAAAGTCAATTTATTGTCTCAAACAGTCCCCTCGGACGTGGTTTGACAAGTTTAGCAAGGTGGTTCGGGACATGGGGTTCACTCGGAGTTCTGCAGATTTCTCCCTTTTTACCCGACACCGGGCCACTGGCACCGTCCTTCTGTTGGTTTATGTTGATGACACCCTTCTCACTGGGGATGACTCAAAGGGGATTCAAGACGTCAAACAACATCTGAGCACTGTTTTTCAAACTAAAGACCTGGGGAAACTTCGCTACTTCCTGGGTCTCGAGATTTCCCAGCGGCCGGACGGGTTGGTGCTCTCCCAACAAAAGTACTGTCTCGATCTTCTCAAAGATGCTGGTCAGTCTGGTTGCAAGCCAGCTTGTACACCGATGGAGGCAAATCACAAACTATGCGCTCATGCTTCGGATGACGATTTGCTGCTTCCGAACCCGGAATACTATCGACGCCTTGTGGGAAAGTTGATCTATCTAACAGTCACGAGGCCGGATATATCATTTGCAGTTGGGGTTGTCAGTCGGTTCATGCATGCCCCCCGGGCTTCTCATCTTCAAGCGGTTGAACGGATTCTTCGATATCTTAAGGGAGCTCCGGGTCAAGGGCTGGTTTACAAAACCTCTGACTCTGCTCCCGCATTGGTTGCCTATTCTGATGCCGATTATGCGGGTTCCCTGGACGATCGAAGGTCAACTAGTGGGTTATGTACTTATTTTGTTGGTTATCTTATTACATGGAAGAGTAAGAAACAAGTTGTGGTAGCACGTTCCTCTGCAGAAGCTGAATACCGATCGATGGCCTCGGTTGTCTCAGAACTCACATGGCTTGAAAGTCTCCTTACTGACCTAGGAGTAAAACTCCCCTCCTCTGCTGTTCTATTTTGTGATAGTCAAGCCGTCATACACATCGCAAAGAATCCGGTCTTTCATGAGCGCACAAAACATATCGAGGTTGACTGTCACTTTGTTCGTGAGAAGGTTCAATTGAAGAAACTTGAATTGAAGCATGTTCCAGGAACTGATCAAGTTGTCGACATCCTCACAAAGGCCTTATCAAGCACCCTGTTCTACCAGTGTTTGTCCAAGCTGGGTGCATATGACCTATACGCTCCAGCTTGCGGGGGAGTGTTGGAAAAGCCCACTTAAACTAGGCCCATTTGTATAGCATTTATTGTTTTTCTCTCCTCTCTTTAGTCCCACATTGTGTATAGGACTTTTCTCTCCCTTTCTCTCATCTATATATATGTACTCATTCTTTGTATTTGTACCAAGTGGACATATATACAAGGTTGACTTTCTCCATTTCTACAGTTCTAATAACTATAGCCATATTTCCGAATTTGGTAAAAAATAAAGAGGAGTTGGAAAGTATATCATATATCATGAACTTGCTCGCCTGACCCCTTGCATTGGCAGGGGAATGCGCTAAGTACAATCTTCATTTTTTTTGTCCTTAAACATAGATTAAATTTCGTTATTCTTATAAATATTGTCAGACATGCATGCTCTACTTATACATTCCAATTATGATGTGTATCTTGACACATGGCGACATTTTTTTGACATTCTTGATCCTGTAAATTCAGATGCATGTTTTGTATGTTGAGAACTACTATTGTGAAATTTCAGGGAAGAGTTATTCCTTGTGATTTTATTGGTGTTGTAAAAAGTCAACAGCCTATTTATTTGGAAGGTATCGGATATATTCCAGAAGGCTTTGCCAAACATTTTATAATCTTATTTTATCCTCCGCTCTTATGTGTTTCTACTGAATTCATGCAGGAGAAATAGTAAGTAATCATGATGAGCTCATGTCCAATTTCTTTGCACAGCCAGATGCTCTTGCTTATGGGAAGGTGAGACGGTATTATGATTTGAACTCTTAAGTAATCATCCCCTCACCATGTTTTCATGTTTACAGTCGCCTGATCAACTACAGCTTGAGAACGTGGCAGATCATCTTATTCCACATAAGGTGACCTTTTCGTGTACTTGTTTCTGTTTGTTTATGGAAATTTCCGATATTTGCCCTTCATAGTGGATTTTATGAATGATAAGCAGACATTTTCTGGTAATCGGCCATCTGTCTGTCTTCTGCTGCCTTCCTTGTCTGCCTATAACATTGGACAGGTTTCTTCTACTCCTTTTTTTCATTTATTCCTATTTTGTTGATAAATTTTTTCTCTTGATCATCACGTTATTATCATATGATGCTTAACATTCCTTGATTTGATGACAATGTCAACAGAATTGAAATAAAAAAGAATTCAATTTGTCATCATACTTTGTTCTTGTTTGATTCTTACAGCTAAGATCTGGGATGGATATAACTTAAATAAACTGTTAACTGACGGTTGTTTTCTTGTTATGGCTTCTGATTCTTTATTAATTAAACTAGTAAGAAGTTCCCTGAAGCGTTTGGTTGCAGAATTATCTGCAGATTGCTACTTTACCGACTACAATGCCTCCTATCTTGTCATGCCATGTAGAACAAGAAATATAAAATTCATTTTGATTTATTTAGATATTTAACTTATTTTAAACAATTTGAAATATATTCACTTTCCTGAAAATAAATAATTGGAATTATTCCTTTTAGAAGGAAAATGGGGAGTATGAGTATAGTGCTGATATCGAGTCGAGTTCAAGCGATTTTGGCGCGGCTCGAAATCAAAATTTTCGACTCGAACTCGGCTCGAAATCGACTCGAAATCGAAATTGATTTTGAGGCGAGTCGGCTCGACTCGAAATGGCTCGATTCCGAGTCGGCTCGAAATCGAATCGAGTCGGCTTGAAATTGAGCACTTTTTCATTTTATTCCTAGTTTGCTCAAAATTAAATTGGATAACCTATAAATTTAGCAAATGAAACACTTAAAGCATTCATTCTTTTTATTTGAGTTTAAATTTTGTTATTTTTAATCTTAAAATAAGAATATATTAATAAATACATAAAAATTTTTAATTAATTCGAGTTGATTCGAATCATATTTCGAGCGATTGTTGGCTCGAAATCGATTCAAAATCAGATTTGAGTCAAATTGAATCGACTCAAATTGAGTCGAATCAATTTTAACCGATTCCGATTCGGCTCAATTTTCGAAAGATTTTCAAGCGACTTTCGAGTTTCGAATAATATGTTCAGCCCTATATGAGTATGAAGATGGTAGAATTGAATAATTGAAATTATTCCTTTTTTAGAAATATGAGTTTGAGTATGAAATTAGTAGAATCGATGAACATAATGATTAAATAAAATACAAGAAACTATATTGAGAGGAGAAAACCAAGGACATTACGCATTGTTTTGAAGTTATTGAGTGTTATATATATTAACAATAGTAATGAAGTTGGAGTTGAATATATGCACTTTTATTTGAAGTTTTATTTTACCGCTTCTTATTTCACGTGATATCACGTGTATTGTATCCTATAAATATGTATGCTTGGCCCGAATTAGGCCATCTGAATAAAATTCTCTCTATTCTACTTGGTATCAGAGGCAACCTGCGATCGTGCTTCCACCTCTTACACGATCCCGCATCTTCCACGATCCCTCTGCGATCCCGTCACGATCCCGCGTCTGCCGCCTCATTTCGCGATCATGCCTCCTCCGGCGACGACGCCCTAGTCCCTCATTCCTTTTGGCGCTGCCGTAAACGCATTCTTCCGGAGCCGCCCTAGTCGGTTCGTCCGTCGCCCGAGCATAGGCCTTCCAGCACCTCAGACTTACAGCGCCTAAGGCTTCTCCAGTGGCCTTCTCCGGCGGTCTTCTCCAGCGCCCTTCTCCGCCCTGTTTTTTTGGGCGTCCCTTTGTCTCTGACTGTTTTGTCCTCCATGGGGGTTGTCGGAGACATCGTGGTCACATCCTCTGGTGCCCTCTCTGGCGACGCGATCTAAGGGACACTCGTAGGATGTGGTTTCTTCGGTTTTTGAGTTCTTGACCTTGATAGTTACCTTCGAACGCTCTTCAATGGGTGATTCCTCCAACATCACATCATCTTCCCATATTGGTGTCCTCACTGGTCCCTCTGCAGATCCACCTCGGAGCCATGACCAATATGGCTCTTTAAAGATCACTATTGATGCCTTGGATGACACAAATTATCTTGAATGGTCCAGGGCGACATAAGATTCTATTCAAAGCCACCGGCTATATGGACATATTGATGGTACCACTGTTGAGCCACCACATACTGATCCCTCGTGGAGAAAATGGGATGCGGGCAATTCCTTGGTTGTCTCGTGGTTACTTCACTCTGTCCCCTCAGGTGTATCGCAGTTACATGCTTCTGGATTCTGCTCATGAAATTTGGAAAATGGCTCATAACACCTACTCTCAGACAGGCAGTTCGACGCAGATTTATGAGCTCACTTGCCGTGTCTTGGATTTGAAGTAGGGAATCCTGTCTGTCTCTGCTTACTAATTTGAGTTTGAACGTCTGTATCAGGAATTAGATTACTTCAACACCTTCACCGCTGCTTAAACTGCCGATGCGCAGGCTCTTCAGAAAGATAAAGACCGCTTTCGGATTCACGTCTTTCTTATGTGACGCAATATGGAGTTTGATGCGGTTCGCATGCATGTTATCCACCGTGAGCTTCTTCCCTCTCTTAGGGAAGCCTTCGGTATGCTCCTCAATGATGAAAATCGTCGTCACTCTCTTGATTCATCTACCGACCACTCTGCTCTTACTGGGATTGCTCGAGGACCTCGGCTTTTATGCAACCATTGTGGGAAGAAAGGGCATACTAAGGACGTTTGTTTATGTCTACACCCTCATCTTGCTCCCTCTGGCCAGGATTCTGCTGTTCGTGGGAGAGGGGGGTCACCATGGTGGTGGTCGTCAGACTGGTGCCCGCACACAGTATTCTGCACTTTCTATTGAGGTTTATGAGGACACCTCTGGAGGCCTTTCTGCTATGGAGTTAGAGCCCTTTCGCTGTATGTTGCTTTCTCATTTTGATTCTCAATCGGCTGATTTCACTGCCACGTTTGCTACTTCGGGTATCTCCAGTGCTCGTGCGATGGATCACATGACTGGCTCTGCCTCATATTTTACCTCTTATACTCCTCTCTCTGGTCGTGATAAGGTTATTGCTGACAATGGTTTCTTTTCTTCTATTGCTGGCAAAGAAACCATTGCATGTTCTCGCGACCTATATCTTTCTTCGGTTTTGCATGTCCCTTCATTTCCTCGTAATTTTCTTTCCATTAGCCACTTAACTGTTTCTTTAAATTGCTTCGTAACCTTTTTTTCCTGATGTTTGTGTGTTTCAAGATTTGGATAAGAAACGAATGTTTGACTGTGGTAGGAACGTTGGCGGGCTGTACTTGCTAAACCAGTCGTTATCTCCCAATGCTCTCCACCACTAGTTCCGACGTTACATGACATCCGGCGCTGGCATCTGCGTCTTGGCCTCCCTTCTGCTTTATATCTTACCAAACTGTTTTCTGCTTCAGTTATTTAATTAAATCGTTTACTTGTGACACTTGTGAACTCTCAAAACATGCTCGTTATATTCTCAGACATGTTTTTTTCCTAGTTTCTGTCCTTTTGATGTTATACATTCTGATGTTTGGGGTACATCTCCTGTGTTATCTTTATCTATTTATAATGGTTTGTTACTTTTATTGATTGTCATTCTCGTACTTCTTAGCTGTATTTGTTAAACAGGAAGAGTGATATACTTACTTTCGGTTTTTTCATCGAATGGTTGCGACTCAGTTCAACAGCACAATTTGTGTGCTTCATAGTGATAATGGTGTGGAGTATGATGATCAGGGAGTGTTTGGAGCCTATCTTGCCGAACATGACATTATTCACTAAACCACATATGTCAGCACTTCTACTCAAAATGGTGTAGCCGAACGGAAAATGAGGCACGTACTGGAGGTTGCTCGGTGTTTGTTACTTACCATGAACCTTCTCAAGTCTTATTGGAGTGATGTGGTCTTGACTGCAGCTCATCTCATTAATAATCTTCCATCACGCTCCCTTTCCTATGATACGCCCCTCTCCCGTTTATCCTAGCAACACATTGTCCACACCTCTCACATCGCTCCTTGCATCTTTGGTTGTGTGCTTTGTTCATGTTCATACCCCACATCGCGATAAACTGGATGATCGCTCCCTCAGATGTGTTTTTGTGGGCTACTTTCCTACCACCAAAAGGTATAGGCGTTATCACCCTCCTACACGTCGTTATTACTTCACTGTTGATGTTACCTTTCTCTAGGAGGAGTCATATTTTGGTCCTCGTCAGGGGCAGACGAATAGTGACAGTGACGGGACCATTGATTTCCCTCTCCCGATTGTTGCATCTCCTCATATTCCCCCTCCTACTCCAAGTTCACCCAATACTGCTTTTGTTCCTCCCACGTCTATTCCTCCTATATTATATATATACTCTCGCAGACCTCGTGTCCCTGAGCAAGTACCGTCTGTGGATGTTCCACTTATGTCGGTGTTTGCCTCTGCTCTAGATTCAGATGATGACCTCCATGTTCCCCTCACTCATCTTAAAGGTAATGCTGGTGGCACCAAACATCACATTGTCAATTACATTTCCTACCATCACCTCTCTCAGGCTCACAAAGCATTTATCTCATCCTTTCCTCTATTGTGATTCCTAAGACCTGACAAGAGGCTGATCATATACATGAGTGGAAACAGGATATGGAAGAAGTGATGTGTGCCTTAGAAAAAAAATGAAACATGTCGGCTTGTAAGTCTTCCCCCTGGGACGCAAACAGTCGGATCACGCTGACTTTTTTCTATTAAGCAGAATCAAGATGGGGTGGTGGAGCGGCATAAAGTTCGCTTGATTGCTCAAGGGTATACCCAAACCCAAGGAATTGACTACCAAGAAACCTTTACCCATATTGCAAAGATGAATTCTATCTGTGTGATCCTCTCTTGTGTTGCGTGTCTCAGGTGGGATCTACAACAGCTTGATGTCAAAAATGCGTTCTTGCACGGTGATCTGGAATAAGTCTACATGACCATCCCACCTGGTTTTACCAAAGAAGGGTCTAATGGAAAGGTCTGTCGTCTGCAAAAATTCTTGTATGACCTGAAACAGTCTCCTAGAGCTTGGTTTGGACGGTTTAACAAAGTCATGCTCCAATTATGCTATACCCAAGGACAGATTGATCATACTCTCTTTATCAAGAGGAGAGAATCTCAAATATCGATACTTATTGTATACGTGGATGACATCATCATTACAGGAGATGACCTAGAGGAGATCATGCATTTGAAAAAACAATTGAGCAAAGAATTTAAAGTCAAAGATTTGGGAAAGTTGAAATACTTCTTGGGAATTGAAGTAGTGAGGTCTCGTCGGGGGATTTTCATCTCTCAGAGAAAGTATACCCTTGATCTTCTGGAGAAAAATGGTATGTTTGGGTGTGCTCCTGTGGATATACCTATTGAGGCTAAGCACAAGATTGATGTTGATACTAATGGGGAGAAAGTTGATGTTTCAAGGTACCAACAATTGGTTGGGAGACTAATATACTTATTTCATACTTGCCCTGATATTACGTACGTCGTGGGTGTTCTGAGTAGATTCATGCACTCTCCCACAATTCGCTATCATCAGGCTGCATATCGAGTACTGAGATACCTCAAGAAGTCTTCAGGACATGGGATTCTGTTCTTTGCAAATCAACCGTTGGAAATTGAAGTGTTCACAGATGCTAATTTGGCTAATAGCCAAGTCGATAGAAAGTCTACTACCGGGTGTTGCTCGTTTGTGGGTGAAAATCTTGTATCTTGGAAGAGCAAGAAACAAAATGTTGTTGCTCGCTCGAGTGTCGAAGCGGAGTATATGGCTATGACACAAGGAGTATGCGAGGGGTTGTGGTTGAAGACAATTCTCCAAGATATGGGTCTTCAGGTGAACAAACTAGTGACTATATTGTGACAATAAAGCTTCCATCAACATTGCTCACATCCGGTTCAACATGATAGGACAAAACATGTTGAAGTCGACAGACATTTCATCAAAAATCACATAAGACGAGAATATTTGTACTCCGTTTGTGAATTCATGTGACCAACTGGCCGATGTCTTCACCAATGGGTTAAGCTGTGACAACTTCATGAACGATGCGGTCAAGTTGAGGATGATCGAAACATATTCTTAACTTGAGGGGGAGAGTTGAATATACGCACTTTTATTTTAAATTTTATTTTCCCGCTTCTTATTTCACGTGATGTCACATTATTGTATCCTATAAATATGTATGCTTGGCCCGAATTAGGGCATCTGAATAAAATTCTCTGTATTCCACTGTTGGAACAGTGATGCAAATTTGAAAATATTTAGCCATTAAAAATGACGACTATTGTCCTAAGGTGAATTCACTAGAAAATATTTTATCATTTTATTTATTTATTTATTTATATTTAATATTATTTGATATGAGGATGAATTTTATCCTCTTTATTTTTGTCATTAATCTAGTTTTATTTTTAATCTTGATTGATTAGGGGTCAAATCTGAGGCTTCATTTGGTTTAGCGGTGACGGTTATAAAAGGAGCTGTTGTAAAGGCATGTTTGTAAAGGGAGTTGTTGGAAACTGGATGCTGGAAACGGAGTTCTGTTTGGCTAGTCTGCATTTGCAGAGCTGTTCAAAATTGAGAACTGTTTGACAATATTGTGTTTGGAAATGGAGATCCCGGATGAATTTTTTTTTTTTCTAATTATTATATATATTAAATCATTAAAAATAATTAAATGAAAACATATAATTTTTTTTATTAACCGCCGGCGATGGCCGTTACCGTAAGACACCGTTCAAACATATATAGATATTCCACATTACATGTAAACTTTTTAAAAATATGAAAAATGCGTTCAAGCTCGGTGCAATTGTTCGGCAATTGAATCACGCAATGTCACCATCTCATCCACCCCCACTCGAATCCCTATAACATGGTCTCCACTGAGTTTTCATTAATATGTATTGTTCTTCTCTGAAGGCCCGCTGGATATGAAATATTCGTCTTCATCACAAACACGAAAATGAGTGTCTGATCGTGATGGGTGTCTGCGAATGTAATTATGCAAACACATCGTTGCAATTACAATATCTCGTTGCTTTGTCAAACTGTATGGTTGCATATCCCGAAGTATCTTCCACTTCTTTTTTCATACTCCGAATGAACGCTCTATGACACTGCGCAAAGACGAGTGAGCCTGGTTGAATATTTCTCGGCGCCCTTGTATCGGCCTGCTTTCCCTCCTAAAATCTAGTAAATGGTACCGTGTACCTGAATATAGTTTTAAAAAACCACGTTGTAGTAGATATCCGGCATCTACTACGTAATATTTACCTGCAAAATTAGATATTGCACGTTATGTGTGAATACTTGTAACCATAAACATAGTAATCTTAAAAATTTATTATACCTAAGAGTCTTGAGATATAAAAGGGTTACCAGGTGGCGGATATGGAAAATCATAACTGGGATCCATAAGAGCACGCTGAAATATACGACTATCATGAGTAGAACCCTCCCAGCCTGCTAATACGAACGTGAAACACATGTTGAAATCACAAACTGCTCTGACATTCTGCGTAGTTGTGTCATACCGACCAATATAAGAAACTTGTTGATCAGCAGGAATTCGAGCGTCAACATGTGTTTCATCAATAGCTCCTATACAGTCTTTAAAGAATGACATGTGTCGAGCATCATTTAAGATTTGTGGGGGAATATCAATGAAAAGTTGATCTAAAGGCTTAATAACATCAGAAGATAGTCTATTCATTGCAGTGATACCCTTGCGAAAAATCTACTTATAGTTTTTGTAGAGTGCTGAAATCGCTCACTTGCAAGCTGCATTGATACATTATGCCCTAAAATGTGCAAGGTAATTGCAAGCACTTCACCCGGTAGAGTTCTTCTGGATCCTTGTAACTCATATTGTTGTGTGAGGGTCATTAGCAAATCATTAAATATTACCTTCGACATTCTAAAGACGCTGAAAAACCTGCTATGGTGTCCACTGAGAAGTTCAGCAATCCATCGAGCTCTTGTTTGTCTCGATGTCATGCAAGCTGTATTAGAAGAACCACTTGGCTCAGTTAACTGATAACTCATTGCTAATAACATTTGTTGTCTACTGATTGCTCTATTACGATAAAACGAGTCAACCACTTATTGTTGAGTCTCCTCATCGGAACTGTCAATATGATCTGAGGACATAATTAAGCTGCGGAAGGAAAAAAACATTATTTATAATTACACAATATTAAAAGTGCCACAACATAATCAATGCCACAACATTATAATAAAACATGTTTGAATGCAACAACATAATAGTAAAACACGTCACAACATTATAATAAATGTCCAAAAAACAGAAACATCATAAAAAACAGAAGCGTCGTAATCTGATAACAGATAAAACATGTCCATCAACTAATACGACTTTTTGTCAAACAAGCCTGCAACCACTTTAGACGTTGATCCCGTCGAATACTCATAAAGGTTTCGCGATTCTGTTTCTCTCTCAAAAACATGGTGCAGTAGTGGTAGAAGTCGTAGTTCAAATCATCCATAACCTCTGGAATAGTTTCGAGCTCTGCAATAGCCTCAGGAATGGTGTACAATGATGACGATATCTGGATGCGCGGCGGCTCCATCATGCAACGCCCAATAATGCGTGATGTTTCAGCAATCTTGTCCATCGTCGAACTTCTCGCCTTCTTGTTGGTCATCTTGTTTTTCCCCTTGTCTGCCCGTTTCCCCCTCGCATCAAGAGAATTTTGAGACTCGTTAATGTTTTGCGTGCCATCTCCAGTAGATATGTCATGTTCATCAATAGAGTCCGGTTCAAAATTTCTAGAATTTGGGGCCCAAGCAAGATTTCCAGTTGCTACCACCTGGCCAAACATCATATGTAGTTTTTCTTCTAACTCTGGAGTTATTCCAGAAAACTGAAACTTTCTAGCATTTGGAACAACCTGACATGAATAAAAAATATATATTAGGAAAACATTAATATGCATAATAATGTAGGTAGAAAATTAATTTTGGAAAATACATATTTTTAGGCGTTCTTTTCACTAATCCTCCGAAGCAGCAATGGTTTTGCGAATTGGATCCCAGCCCAAACCCGTCTCACGGCCCTTAAAATCTCGCCATAACTTCCAATCCTTTTTCAACTGATCTCATTTATTCTTCATTTGATTTCGATCATACGATTTACCCGTCCGAGCAAAGAAATTGGTGGTTAGGTTTGACCACCCATCCCTACTAAAGTGTGTAGTTGGGCGATTACCTAACTCTATTCTTTCAGACACAAGTCGCAAAAAATCAAAACATCGTTCGCCTCTCAGTTTGCATTCACGCCACCTTCTTTATGTTTGCCCATAATCCTACAAACTCACAATCACCACAAACACATTGCTCAAAAATATAAACAAAAATCTCCACAAAATTCTTAAAAATATAGGAAAAATCATTTTAAAAACAGACATTACATACACTCAACATAAAAACACACATTACAAACACCAACACACACACACACTCACACACACATTCCATACACTCAACACACAAACACACACACATTACAAACACCAACACACACACACACACACTCACACACACATTCCATACACTCAACACACAAACACACACACACACATTACAAACACCAACACACACACACTCACACACATTCCATACACTCAACACACAAACACACACACACATTACAAACACCAACACACACACACATTCCATACACTCAACACACAAACACACACACACATTACAAACACCAACACACACACACACATTCCATACACTCAACACACAAACACACACACACATTACAAACACCAACACACACACTCATAAACAAACACACAAACACACACACACACATTACAAACACACACACACACACACACTCATAAATAAGCACACACACACAAACTCACACTCAATACAAAAAAACACTTTTATACACACACAACACACACACAACACACACAACACACACACACTCACACACATTCCATACACTCAACACACACACACACACACACATTACACACACAGTCATAAACACACACACACACACACTCATACACACCAACACACACACACACACACAAACACACATTACACACACCAACACACACACTCATAAACAAACATACACACACACTCATAAATAAGCGCACACACACAAACTCACACTCATTACAAAAAAAACACTTTTATACACACACAATGCACACACAACACACACACTCACACTCACATTCCATACACTCAACACACACACACATTACACACACCAACACACACACTCATAAACAAACACACAACACACGCACACTCACACTCCATTTCATACACTCAACACACACACACATTACAAACAGCAACACACACATTACAAACAACAACACACACACTCATAAACAAACACAGACACACACAACACACGCACACTCACATACATTTCACATGCATAAACTCAAGACACACACATATTACACACAACACACAACAATACACACATTACACATAAACTCAACACACACATAAACTCAACGCATAAACTCAACACACATAAACTCAACACACACATAAACTGAACACTCACACACATAAACTCAACACACATAAACTCAACACACACATAAACTGAACACTCACACATAAACTCAACACACACACACATTACACACACACTCATAAACAAACAAACACACACACTCATAAACAAATACACACACACACACTCATAGTACAAATAACAAACAAGCACACACACACTCACAGTACAAATAGCTGGGGAATGATATGCTAGGGAGTAGCTGTAAAAATCAAAAATGCACATACACACAACACATCCATTGCTATTTGTAATAAATCAAAATTAGGTGGGGAATAAACTTTTATACCTGCTGTTTCAGGGATCAGAGGCTGCTGCGGTTGATTGTTGTAGATCTGAAGGGAGAAAATCCAGATCTAAACTGCAGAGATCAGGAAAAAAATTGAAGAACATGGGATAAGTAAAAAAAATGGAAGTGCTATGCAAGTGGTTTTCATAGAGAAGAATTTGAGAGAGAAGAAGCAGAGCCGTCGCGAAATGGTATGAGGATACCTACCGTCAAGGAAGGCAGGCCGTCGCGAAAAGGAGCAACGCCGGCGTCGATGTTTGCGGTATGTTCGCGCAACCGCCGTCGGGGCAAATCTGCAAGTCGCGCAGCCGGAGAATGTCGCGCAAAGGCCGTCGGGGAAGATCCGCTCCTCGCGCAGCCGGAGAAGAAGTGGAAGCCGTCGGGGAAGATTACTCCTCGTGCAGCCGAAGACGATGCAAACAGCCGTCGGGGACGATCTGCCCTAGCACCGCCCGGAGAAGATGCGATTCTTTCCTCCAAACGCGAGAAACCGGAGGGTCACGGGAGGGTTTCGTCTCGCGGTCAATTTGAGCCGGAAGAAAATCACGGTTGATGGAAATGGAGCGCGAAAAAACAAATGGTAAAAACACGGAGGGTTCCGTTTTATAAAAACGAAACGCAGGAAAAAGCTTAAACAAATGGACCCTGAGTCAATTTGGGTTCAAGATCTAGATAACTTTAAGTCAAGTCATTTCATGATTTATGTGTTGTTCCTCAATCAGGGTTCATCAAAACCTGTGTTCACACTGCAATTTTAGCAATCCATTTCAATTACATGAGCTCTTCGCATCCATACCTGATCGTGTGAAGTGTATGTGATGCAACACGAGTCTACATGTGGTGCACTGATGGCCAAACCCTAAATGCAATACAAGTGATCACATGTTGAACTCAATGGACCATGACAGGCCCTATAGTGATTTGGATGCATACACAATCAAAATAAATGTCACTATAAATGCAGTTGCACATGCAATTGTTTGACCAATGTATTAAGCAATTAGCAATGAGCTAAAGTAAAACTTAAGCAAATGCAATAAGTTCGCAGAAATTATATTTGGGTAAAACTTAAGTAAAACAGAGTGGAAATTCACAAACAATTGACGTGCAACTAATTTAAGCACGCACTGAATGAATTCCGCAAATCAGACAACGATTAGTAAAATTAACGCACATGAATGTTTTAAATCCCTCAACAATAGTCCAAGCTTTCAACATAAAGAGAAATAAGTAACATCCATACCAAGACTTGCTCATGCATGTGGCGGCGTGATTTGGGGAAGGAGAATCGATAGAGGCAACGACCCTGGGTCGACAGGTGGATCCACAAGTGGGTTGCAGTGGCTGGACAGGGATGGTTTTGGGATTATGGCGACGGGGAAGACTGGAATAGGGTCGACAGGAGGTGGTGTTTGCTGTAGGACTGTCGATGGGAGGTGGAGTGGGTTGTAAAAGGGGTCGACAGGGTTGGGGAAGAAGTAGGAGGCGTAGATAGGGTTGTGTGAGGCTAGACGGGGTCAGGGAGAAGAGATGGAGACGGCGATATGTTGAGTGGAGGGGCTCAGCGACTGCAGGAGGCTTGACGGGGTCAGGTAGAAGAGATGGAGGCGGCGGTAGGTTGAGTGTAGGAGCTCAGCGGTTGTAGGAGGCTCGACGGGGTCAGGGAGAAGAGATGGGAGGCGGCGGAAATGCTGGAGGAGGCCGAACGGGCGGAGGGGTGGCAGCGGCACCTCTGGATGAGGTCGATTGGGGTGAGGGAAGGCAAGGGAAGTCTTGCACAGGGAATGCACTGCTCGAAGTCCATCGAGAGAGACCGACAGATTGCAAATTGGCAATCTCCAATCCCCCAAACCGGCGCTGCATGCTTGATTAAATAGGGGAAATGAAAAATTTAAAGGATTAGGGCACTCAGATCGTACGGTTAATAACATTCGGGCCAATCCGGAGCCAAATACAACACATATTGCATAAAGTAATATATGGAAAAGACTCGGAACGACCATACGGGTGCATCCGCGGACTCAGATCGTCCAAATGGGTCGTCGATCACCGCCGCTTGCGGGAATAAACGTGTGTGGGTCGTCGATCACCATCAGTATGACTCTCATTAGCCAATAATCTTATTACTACTGAATTCATTACAAGCGTCATTCAAGTCAAATTTCATCTATGATCCCATATTCCCATATGAATCATGCCTTCACAATCCCCACCACAGATTCTTCCTAAGATTTGTTGGTAATTCATCCTGAAGATCTTGACTCCGCACGTAACCATTCTTCCTTTGAATGATGCCGCTGATTCCTCCAAAAATTGATGTCGACATGTGTGTGAGATCGAGAGTTGCGAAGGTACATTTGATCATGTTCATGGTATGAAAGATAAATTTTCATGTCAATTGTTTCTCCCTTATGTGTTACGTTTTCGTTTCTCCCTCAATTTCTAGCTATCCCATCTTTGATCTGTCTTGTTGTCAAATTGTAACGACCCCTTTAATTGACTACCGATCATTCGTTTGAAACTGCAATTAAAGGCATCCACGCAAGTTATGTACAAAACTCGTGTGGAGGAAACCTACATCACGCGCCCTTGGGAACTATAGCCCTACTGTTGGACATGGGACGAATGAAAGGCTCAGGCGTCGCATTTTTAGCGTGGATTCTGACTTAGAGGCGTTCAGTCATAATCCTACACACGGTAGCTTCGCGCCACTGACTTTTCAACCAAGCGCGATGACCAATTGTTCGTTTCTCTGTTCCGCCGGCCGAGCTTCCTGTACGAGAAAACCCCGCCCTCTTCATCCCTGTCGCGCGCCCCTCCCTTTCACGAATCCAGAGCCGAAGGCCCCTCAACCCTCTGCCCTAGCAACCGGCGAAGACCGGAGAAGATTCTGCAAGTCGACCACCACCGTACGTCTCCTGGCGCAGTTTTAACTTCAACTACAGTTCCATCGGATCATCGTCGACCTCATGTCCCTACTCTGACGACCGAAGCAGTCTCTTCTCACTAACTGTGCTTACCGCTCTGATGATTTATCCTACGCCGAAGTCAGTTCGCACGTAGACAACGACCAAACGTCGGCTTCCTCTGCCCTCTTCAACATTCCACAACATCGGATGATCGTCCTTGGCGCGACAGGTTCGAAAAGGTTTCTCCGTCTGCCGTATTGCCCATCCTACTATTGCTTATTTTATTAGCTTAAAGTTATGTCGTCCTCTTAAATAATCTTGAGCTTGTCTTTGCCGTTTGTTCTGCTTTTATTTCTGTTATTTAATAAATTATTGCTAGTGGTTTATGCTCGTGCTCGTATGAATCCAGCTACAGTTCAACTCTTTAGACGCCAAGGAATTTTTTTCTAATAATGATTAACGATCTTGCTGAAGTTTATCGTTAAGAGTACTTTTACTCGCAAAGCTTTGATTTGGCCCCTCGACCTATTTTCAAAAATTAGAACCGGTCGTATCTAATCAACGTATTTTCAAAACCCTACTTTTATTTTACACCATAAAAACATTCAACGTACATATCATTATTCATTTCATGATAGAATACAAAAAGAAAAGTGTTGGACAAAATAAAATATTTCATTTCATTTATATTTTGATACAATGTACAAAAAGTATCCCTACATAGTACAAAAGAAGGGCTTACCAAAAACTGGATCACATGTATAAAAATTGACTACTGCATCTCGACTATATATTTGTGTACATGCACATCATATATGAACTAAATAGAACAAACTCTACAAGAAAAAAATTGACACTCCACATGCGGACAACCGGGATCTCTGCATCTTGCCATGTCTGTATCCAATACCCCCCACACTGTTGTAGACACCTCGATCCATAACCTATACTTCTTCTCTTGTCGTGTAGAATTATTTGTTGGCTAGCTACTGGTGGCGGGAGCGGCTTCTTCCTTGACTTGTTTTAGTTTCATTTTCTAATTAATCAAAGGATTAAGTGAATTCTTACTTTTCTTTGATTAACTATGATGGATTAATTGTAAATACTTTATAATCCTAAATTTTTGTTGACTTTCATTTCATAACTAATCTTTTGTTTCGTTTTTTTGCATATTCTCTTGTATGCACGTCTTGTGCTCATTTTACACTCTTTTATTTATTATTTTGTATCACGTGTTTTTTACATCATAGATAATTCACCGTTTTTACTTTCTTTGCTAGGCAATGTTAAAGATACTGTTAGGTTCCGTGATTGCGAGCGAGTGGCTGGTGGAGAGGAAGATCACGGAGGAGGAAGGAAGAGCCTTTTCTCGATCCCTTGGGCGCAATGGTGGAGATGTCGGAGGAGGACCCCAGCGGCGGAACTACAGCACAGAGAGAGAGGGCGTCGGACGCGGACGAGCGGCGGCTAGGGTTCGGCTTTGCGGAACCCGTGCGGGTGCGGGATTTACCGAGAGAAAGGGAGAGAGAGAGAGAATTAAGAGAGAGAGGGAGAGTTTTAATTTGATTTCCTTCTTCCTTTTCAAAACCAAAGCACCACCTATAAAGGGGATAAGTACCGGTTCAGCCAATTTACTAAAATGACCCCTCATAAGGCCTAAAACATGAGGATCAAAATACTTAGATGAAAATAAAATATAAATGATATTTCGCGACAGGCTAAGCGGTTGTTACGCGAGGCTTGCGGCGCGTGTACGTCTTGCCCCAACGAGGATCTGTAACATCTCCTCCTTGCTCGACATCAAGCTTGTTCTCAAGCTTGTGTGGTGGTGGCGGTGGCAGTGGCACCAAGGGTGTTGCTGGAGGGTCACCCACGAACGGCTTGAGCTGCGACACGTGAAAGACGTCGTGGATCTGCGCATCGTTGCCGAGTCGGAGACGGTAAGACACGTCCCCTATGCGGTGGAGAATCTTGAAGGGTCCAAAGAACTTAGGACCCAGTTTCTGGTAGGCCCCCTTAGAGACTGTGGCCTGACGGTAGGGCCGGCGTTTGAGCCAAACTCAATCCCCGGGAGCAAAGAATAGCTAGCGGTGGCTGCGGTTGTAGTTGGTCTCCATCCTGGTCTGGGCCTGAAGTAGGCGAGCCCGGGCAAGGTGCAGGACCTCATCCCGGGTGCGAAGCTCGGTGTCGACGGTGGAGGAGCGAGCCGAGCCAGCAACATAAGTGAGGAGGCGGGGTGGGTCTCGACCGTATATCAGGTGGAAGGGAGTGGTCTGGAGGGCAGTGTGGTAGGATGTGTTGTAACAATACTCCACCCAAGGTAACCAGTGGGCCCAATCCTTCAGTCGCTCCCCCGTAAGGCAACGCAAGTACATCTCGAGCGTCCTGTTGACCACCTCGGTTTGTCCGTCCGACTGCGGGTGGTAAGCTGAAGAAAGTGCCAACTTTGTGCCACATAGGTCGAACAGCTCCTCCAGAACTGGGATGTGAAAACCTTGTCGCGGTCAGAAACAATGCTCTTCGGTATCCCATGATGACGAAACACACGATCAAAGAAAACACGGGTCACGGTGGCACCTGTGATGGGGTGGCTCATGGCAATGCAATGGGCCCCCCTTGGAGAAGCGATCCACCACCACAAAAATGACGGAGTATCCCTGGGAAGAAGGTAGCCCCTCGATGAAATCCATGGAAATATCGGCCCGTATCTGTGTCGACATTGGAAGAGACTGTAGTAGACCGGCTGGAGAGAGCAACTCGGTCTTGCTGCGCTGACAGATGACGCATGCTGCTAAGTGAGACTGAACACAGTGTTTGAGTCCCGACCAAAAGAACTTGGTGCGTAGGCGCTGAAGGGTATAGTGGACACCTTCGTGAGTACGGTCGTGGACGGCTGCTAGAATGTCGGTGACCAATGGAGAAGTGGCCGGTAAGTAAAAGAGGCCCTTGTAGAGAATGAGGCCATCGCTAACTATCCAACATGGTGGAAGGCGCCCCTCCTGTATGCGGCGTCGTAGCTCGCTGAGGGCGGGTGTGTCGTCGATCTCCTGAAGAAGGCGAGGAAGAACTAAGGAGGACGACTGGGACATGGCATAGAGAGAGACCTCCGGTGAGTCGCGGCGAGAAAGTGAGTCGGCCGCACGATTCAAGTGGCTCGCTTTGTATTCCACACTGAAATCGTAGTCCAAGAGGCGGCTCACCCAGCGCTGCTGTGGCACTGTCGTCAATCGTTGCTCCAACAAGTACTTAAGACTGAAGTGGTCAGTACAGATCAAGAAGGGACGGCCCCATAAATAAGGGCGCCAGTGATGGACGGCCTTTGCCAGACCGATAAGCTCCTGCTCGTAGGCGGGAAGCTTCCTGTGGTGGAGAGCCGTCTTGCGGCTAAAATAAGCTATCGGGTGGCTTCCCTGCTGAAGTACTGCGCCGCAGCCATGCTCTGACGCATCGCATTCCACCTGAAACTCCGCCCCAAAATCTGGTAGGTGAAGAACTGGGGCCGAGACCAAGGCCTGCTGTAGTGCGCGAAACGCCTCCAAGGCGGTAGTGTCCCATGTAAAACATTGGCGCCGTAGAAGAGATAACAGGGAGCGGCAATGACGGAGTACCCTTGAATGAAACGTTGGTAGTAGCCAGTTAGACCCAGGAAGCCGCGCAGTTCCCGCTGCGACTGCGGAATCGGCTAGTCGAAGACCCCTGAATTTTAGTCGGATCGTCGAGACGCCCGTGTGATCGACGATATGCCCCAGGTAGTCGACTTTGTCTGTGCCGAAAGAGCACTTGGACTCATTCAGGTAAAGCCGATGAGCTCGTAAGAGCTGGAGAACCTGTCTGAGGTGGTCGAGATGCTCCTCCCATGTTTTGTTGTAGACCAAGATATCATCGAAGAAAACAAGCACACAACGACAAAGAAGAGTGTGGAATACCTCATTCATGAGAGCCTGAAAGGTAGACGGGGCGTTGGCGAGCCCGAAGGGCATCACGAGAAACTCGAAGTGGTCATGGTGGGTGCGGAAAGCGGTCTTCTCCACGTCCGCTGGGAACATGCGGACTTGGTGGTACCCCGAACGAAGATCCAGCTTGGAGAAATAGTGTGCCCCATGCAACTCATCCAACAACTCTTCCTCAACTGGAATATGAAACTTATCTTTCACTGTCTGCGCATTCAAGGCCCGATAGTCCATGCAGAAGCGCCACGAGCCGTCCTTCTTATGGACCAACAGGACCGACGAAGAGAAATGGGAGACACTGTGGCAGATGATTCCTTGCCGAAGCAAATCGGCACACTGGTGTTCGATCTCATCCTTTTGGAGCAAGGGGTGGCGATGATGGACGACCGCCGGGGCCATATGCGGAAGGAGACAGATACGGCGATCCTAGTGGCGCGAGGGAGAGAGCCCTGTCGGTGCGACCATGGTGTCACTGTACTCCCTAAGAAGAGTAACGAGGTCGGGCTGCTCCGAATAATCCGGCTGGAAGGAGAGCGCGTCCCACCTCCCTCGTCGGATGGCCGTGCCACACTGTCCACGAGGGCCCTTGTCCCCAAGTCATCGTGAGAGCGTCCAAGTCCTAGAGAATATGTCCAAGAGTGCGCAGCTATCGCGTTCCTAGAACTGCCTCGAATCCTCATAGGGCAATGACAAAGAAGTCCACCTGGGAGTGAAATTCCACCACAATAATCGGAACGTCCCGACAAACTCCGGTGCAGACCATCGCTGCACCATTCGGTACGGCATCACGCAGACGACTGCGAGTAGTAACTGGTAGCTGAAGCCACTGCGCCGTGAGGTCACTGATGAAGCTGTGGGTACTGCCGGTATCCATGAGGGCAAGCAGTTGGTGGCCCGCCACCGAAATGGTCATCTGTATTATGTCCCCTGACTGTGGGCCCGACATGGCATTGACCGAGAGGGCGGGGTGTCCCGGCTCGTCATCCCCGGCATCGTCATCGGAGGAGTCGTCGACCTCTAGCCAAAAGAGACGCTTACATCGGTGCCCCTTGGTGTAGGGCTCATTGCAATTGAAACAGACCCTTTTTGCATGGCGTTCGCCCATCTCCTGAGTGGACAAGCGTCGGATGTGTGTCGGTCGCTCCCCTTCCTTAGTGCGAGTGGCGCCTCCCCCTGGTGGCGGCTGAGCAGGACTGGGGTGTCGAAAAGAGGTGTCGTTATCCCGACGACCTATCGGGGGCCGGTCTAGCAATATGCGCCGCTCGCAGATGCGCGCAAGACTCATGGCGGTGGTGAGATCTGGCGGGCTCTGGAACTTCACGTCCATGCGGAGGCGCTCATGTAGTCCTGCAGTGAAGAAAGCCACCTGGTGCGCCGCTGGTACCGGCGGGGCACGAGCAAGGAGCGCCTGAAACTGCTCCAAGTAATCGTCAATAGAACCTGATTGATTCAGAGAAATCAAGTCCCCAATGGGGTTTGGAGCGCAGTGGAGGCCCAAAGCGAAGGCTGCACTGAGTCTTGAAGTCCTCCCAAGTATGAAGGGGTTTCTCCCGGTGCAACTGGGAGAATCACAATTGTGCGGAACCCATCAAGTGGAAAGAGGCGACGCCCAACCAATCTTCCCATGGGGTACGCTGTGCCGCAAAGAACTGCTCACAACGAGTCAACCATATAAGTGGATCCTCGCGGCCCTCGAAGATCGGAAAGTCCAACTTGACAAATCGTGGCACCGTAGAATGGTCAGAGTGACTTGGAAGCTCGGTCTGTAGGGGAAGGTGTTGTTGCTCGGGAACCGATGGAGAGGAGGAGGAAGCCGTCCCATTAGGCGGCGGCATGCCAGTTGGTCGGATCCCGGCGAGGAGGGCTTGATGGTTGTCCACCATCATGGACTTGAAGGATTCCAAAATTTGGGCCAATGTTGGGCCGGTGTTGGTGTCTTACGCCATGGAGAGAGATAACCGGGGTGAAGAAGAAATTGGGAGAGGAAGTATACCGGTGGATGAGGCGAGGAGAGAGCCTCCGCCAAGCGAAGATCCAAGGAAAATGGGGGGCGGACCGCTGGAAACTGGTGGAAGGCGGCGGCCTTCGGCGTCTACAGGTCGGATCTGGTGCGGGGAAGGCGGGGAAGTGTTGCACGGGTCGGTCAGCGCCGGACCGGGGTGGTTGTCGGCGTCAGAAGGGCGTAGTGGCGGAGAGACGATGTCGGCGGCCGATGGAAGGACCGGTGACTCTGATACCAAGATGTTAGATTCCCGTGATTGCGAGCGAGTGAGTGGCCGGTGGAGAGGAAGATCACGGAGGAGGAAGAGCCTTTCCTCGATCCCTTGAGCGCAATGGTGGAGATGCCGGAGGAGGACCCCAGTGGCGGAACTACAACACGGAGAGAGAGTCAGACGAGGACGAGCGACGGCTAGGGTTCGGCTTTGCGGAACCTGTGCGGGTGCGGGATTTACCAAGAGTCCACAATCCAGTGAGAACTCCGAGATAGACAGATTATACCTTCATTAGCGATGGAAGCCACAGAGCCCGAGGAGCGAGCAATCACCCCTTGGAGTTGCTGAAGCTGGGTGCGGATAGCATCAATGTCAGACTGAGCATTTGATGAAGTCGAAGTAGAAGCCACGAGCAGAGACTCGTCCTTCGTAGAAGTAGCAAGGTGGGGGTGGCAGACCATGCTTACGATAGCAGGTAGCCTCCAGATGATTATCCCGACCGCAAAAAGTGCATTTAACGGGGGGTTTTCTAGTACGTCCTCGTCCCCGAGACGAATAGCGACCCCCACGGGTCGAGGTACCACGAGTGGAGGGATTCGGTGAAGGTAGTTGGAGAAGAGCTGGAGAGGGAGGCAGAGGAGCCTCGGATGGCAGAGTGACCTTCAGAAGCATGAAGCAGACATCAGAGAAAGAGGGAGTAGTGGTAGAGGAGAGTATTTGAGTTCGAACACTGTGCAGATGCGGAGGAACCTGTGCCATCATCATGACAATCCCGACAGCTTCTTTTTTGTGCCTGTTGGGCAACCTGATCAGTAGTAGGAGGCTGGTGCTGTATCCATGCCTCAACAAGTGTCTTGGCCTTGACAACAAAGGGAGTCATATCGCCAGGTATCCCGAGATCATGGGATTGAAGATCAGTGATGATGCCAAACAGATGCTGGAGGCTGTTTTGGCCAGAATAGAAGGAGTGGAGTTCCTCCCACATGGACTTAGCCGTGTCATGATACATGGCCATCCTGTATGGCTTAATATGCATGGAGTTGAGAAGGCAGGATTGCACACGACCGTCATCACGAAACCACTCGTCAGTAGGAGGGGTAGGAGTAGCCCGAGTCAAGTGATGAAGCAGTCCTTTCGTCTGGAGTACCCGACGAACTGAATGAACTCATTCCACAAAGTTCCTTTTTCCAGTGAGAGATATAGTGGTAATCTTGAGTTCATCCCGAATATTAGTAGCAGAGGATGTAGCTCGGGGTAGTAGAGATGAAGCACCAGCGGACTCGCCAGAGGCAGTGCTAGAATCCCTGAAGCCGCATGGAGAAGGCAGCAGCAGCGGACAGAAGGCAGCAGCAACAGCAGCGGACAGAAGGCAGCAGCAACAGCAGCGGACAGAAGGCAGCAGCAGGCAGCATCGGACAGGAGGCCGCAGCGGACAGAACAAGCCGCGCGCGAAGAGGAGGCCGAGCGAAAAATACGCAACCCACAACCGGAAGAGAGCAGAGCAAACAAACATGAGAAGCCGCACGGTCTCGGTGTCACTACACCAACGACAAGAGACCGCGACCAAGATGCGGAGCTCGCAGCGGGTAGAGAGGCCGCAACGGCTAAGAGAGTCAATCCCGCAACCTGAAGAAGGCGGACGGAGGAGAAGAACAGAAGCCGCACGGTCTCGGTGTCAACACAACAGCGGCAAGAGGCCGCGACCAAGATGCGGAGCCCGCAACCAGATGGTAGAGAAGCCGCAACGGCTAAGAGAGGGCCAAGCGGGACGCCCACAAAGAGTGAAGAAGGGAGACCGCAACGGGTAGGAGAGCAGCACGGAAGAGAGAGAGAGAGAGAGAGAGAGAGAGAGAGAGAGAGATTAATTTGATTTCCTTCTTCCTTCTCAAAACCAAAGCCCCACCTATAAAGGGGAATAAGTACCGGTTCAGCCAATTTACTAAATGCCCCCTCATAAGGCTTAAAACATGAGGATCAAAATACTTAGATGAAAATAAAATATAAATGATATGTCGCGACAGGCTAAGCGGTTGTTACGCGAGGCTTGCGGCGTGTGTACATTGACATTCCATTTATTCATTTATTTATATAGTGCGCCCGTGTATTCCTTGAGTGTCCTTTTTGCTTCACACACGTACTTTTCATTTTGCTTTCATGATGAGAGGACATTCACACCCCACCTCCACTAGTTGGGTACACCCTTAACATAAATCATTGCATCGATGCATCGTTCATATCATTATCTTTTCTTTATTCATCTTGAACATTAGGGAATTGTTTTGTTTCTTATTCATCTTTTTCTTCCACTTAATTATTGGAGAATTGATTCATCTAAAAGTTTTATTGTAGATTTGGCAAATTTTCTTTTATAACGAGTTCTATTGTAGTATGTATTAGAAATTCTATCATAGTACAATAACAAATTCATATAGAAAGCAAATAGATTAAAATAAGGGAGTAAGAATTCACCCCGTCCTTGCCCTTCCCCTTGTCCTGACATAGTTCATCCCTCCTCCCCCTTCCATGATAATGTCATGTTATCTTTATATCAATTAATGATCCTTAAACCCTTACATTGAAATAACTCAAGATTAACCCTCTACAAACTCTAGGCTTTACTGCATTTGCAATATAAAAAGGGGATTTCACAAAATCAGTGAGGGAAACTCACATGATGCTCCTTCTCAACCTAATTGAAGGAAATGATGAAACATTCAAGCATAAAATTGCCGCCCTAACATTTTGGAAAGGGAGTTTTGCTCTAATTGAGAGATAAAATCCCTAACAGCCCTTTTTCACCCTCCGGAATACATAACATGAGAAAATTCGTAATCCTGCCACTAGGGGTTTTCTGTTTTTGAATGGAATTGCGAAATAGGAGTATTGACGTCAAAATCATTTCAAAAACTTTATTTAACCTTTAACATAAGTAGGAACTGAGAAAAATCCAAGTTAGGGTTTTCGGCCCTAAGAAATCGGATTGAAATCTTCACATAGGAAGGAAAGTGAGTTGAGTGAGAGGCATTACGTTGTTATAGAAGGAAAAATTGTGCGATTTGGAGTTGAATTGGGTCTTCGGCGGGCCTTCGGCGAGCCTTGGCGTGAATCGGCAGTCGTCCGTCTAGAGAGGAAGAAGTCCCTTGCGTGTGAAATGAAAGTATCTCGGTTTGGGGCTTTCACGATGTTAATTGCGGCTGCCGCTTATCCTGTTTCCCATTTCTAAATGGCCCCTCTACTCACCACCCTACCAATTTACACAAAAGGCTGGAATGGTGACCAACAAATTCTTTTATTTAGACCATCCAGCCATGTAAACAATTTTGTTATTAAACAAACATGCTATTAAATCACGATGCAAATATGTACTAAATATTATGTCATCACCTTTCAACATTGATTTTATGTCGTCGCGTACGTAAATTTAATTATACATTACCAATTACGTACACATTAAAATTGATGCCAACACATGACAATGTTGGCGTGAAATTTAACATTCGGTAACTCATATATTATTACCTGTTAAAGTTGTCATCACAAATTAGTAAAGATTTTCTCCCATATTATATGTTGTTTCTCCCTTAATATCTGTAGTTCCCCCGTTTTTCCCAGTAAAGCTGACTCTCAATCGTACTATCTTGGTTGAAAACTTTATCTCCTATACCAATGGAATCGTCTTCTGACCCCCAATAGTGCTTGAACTGATACATGTTCTGGATTCCAATCTTCAACTTTTGTTGCCTCTGACCTTTGACAGCTCTAGAAAAAAGCCATCTTCTCTATCTCGGACTCTACCAATACGAGCGCACTATGAAATTCAGGTCGAGTAGCCTTAATGAAATTCATCGATATTGATTCACATTTTTGTAGCTCAAAGAAATTCTGTTGTTCGAGCAAGTATCGAACTTCTTTGCATTGCTAAAGGAAATACTTAAAGGGACGTTTTGAATCCAATCCATCTCTAATTTATCACATTTTAAATATATTTTCTTATACACGAGTTTACCTGGATATAAGTGGAGAATTTACCTAGAATTTAATCGATTAATATGTAGTTTTCTCCTACGTGCTGCCTAGACGAACCCTCTTTCCTCCGCCTCCGCTCCTCGCTGGACGAAACGCGGAATGCGCGACCTAGACGCATCCTATTTCTCCCGTGCTCGGTACCACTGCCTCTGCTCCTCACTGGAAGAAGAGGAACGTCTGCTCAACTGCGCCTCCATGCCTCCGTTCCTCACTGGTGGCTGGACGAAGACATATTCCTGCCGACCCCCCCTCCGCCCTATGTTCCGTTGAGTCAGCAGCTTCCCATTCTCCAGAAATAAGATTTTTTTTTACCTTCTATTTTACTCTTATTTGCCTCCTTAGTGCATTGTGTTAAGAAGCATTTGCGATTTAGATCTTGACCTTGAAGGATAACAGGGAGATTATGTGGGTGATATTGAGAGACTATGGAAAGAAATGATGCAATCGTTAGTTACTTGAGATGTTTCTGATAACAAATTAATACAATTTAGTTAGATGCTCTATGATAAAACCAATCTTGGATGCATTTGTGCATGCTCTGATTTCACTCGATGTGATCTTAAATGTAGTCACTTTCGAGAACTACTGAGGGGGAAAACATAAAAAACTACAATCATATTAGAAAGCAAATCCAACCAAACAATGAAATACGACAAAACAATAAATTAAGCTATTGTAATTTCAATTGAATGCCCAGAATAGAAACCCAACTTTGATATAGTTTTGTTGGTAAAAATATTAAACCCTCATGCATTGGATCACAATTCCTATCTAGTATTAAAATAGAGGTTTTGAACAAAGGAAGATCTCTCCAAATGTCAAAAATTTGAAACGGTAAACACTCCGAAGGCCCATTGAAACCATTTAACTCTTCAACTATATAGGTAATAAGCAGCCGTGTTAAAATCTCAAAAGCAATTTGAAATCATGTAAAACAACATAGGAAATCAATTAAGAGAACAAGGAAGTTCTTGTCTGGGACAACAACTGAACAACAATCTACGAGGGTGTAGAGACTCATGGAGAAGGGGAGGTGATTCAGGCAACTACAACCAATGTGAGTCTTAGGCTTTATTTGTTTCGGCGTTTTCAGGCGGCGTTTGGAGCAAACGTCTTCGCAAGACGCCGAAACAAATGAACCTTTGTCGGCGTTTCACACGTTTGGTCCCACAGCAAGGAGAAAAAGCCTCCCGTTTCACGCGTTTTGATCCCCGCCTCTGAGCCTCCAATTCGATCCCCGCGTTTCCTCCCGCCTTCTGCTCCCACCGCCGCGGCGCCAAATAAAGCCTTAATAACATTGAAGTAACATATATGTGATTGTTTTTATCTTTTTTGCTTAGAAGTTATATGATATATTTTGTCCAAAAATTGTTTGTCTTTTTTATATTTAGAAAGTAAGAAAAGAAGCGAAAAGTAGAGACAAACGAATAAAACTTTTGAATAATTGAAATTTTATTATCCAAAAAAGGTTCTATTACAAAGGTATGCCCTCCTTTAATAGAATGAAGGAGAGATGAGAGAATACAAATAAGAGATGTTGGACTATAATTTACAGGACAAGCGGACTATACAAAACAACCGCACAAGCCGCGCGGTTAGACAGCAGGGCTAACCGCAACGGCTACACACCATAGAGGAAGAAGACTGCCAGGGAAACCGCCAGACCGCCCGGTCTCCAAGCTTCAAACACTCCCCTCAAGCTGGAGCATATATATCGATCATGCCCAGCTTGTCACAGATGTGGAAAAAGGAGCGGACACTGGCTTGGTGAAGACGTCTGCCAACTCGTTGTCGGACGTGACAAATGGAGTGCAAATCTGTTTCTTCAAATATTTCTTCTCGAATAAAATGACTCGACTTATATTTTTTTTGTTCTCTCTCATGAAAGACCGGATTTTTGGAAATGTGCAACGCGGCCTTATTGTCACAGAACATTAGGAAGAGGATAGTTGTAAACCTCTCCTAATGTCAAGCATGAGAGCCCGCAACCACTTCAACTCACATGTAGTCGTGCCATGCTACGATATTCAGCCTCTGCACTAGACCTGGAAACGACAAACTGTTTCTTGCTCTTCCAACTCACAAGATGCCTCAACAAATGTGCAGAAACCTGAAGTCGATTTGCGGTCCCCTTTGTCATCTGCAAAGCTTGAATCAGATAATCTTCAACCCTTAGGTGACCATTCTTCTGAAATAGGAGTCCTTTCCCTGGAGCAGCTTTAATATACTCTAATATCCTCAAGCAGATTGTAGATGACACTCCCTCGGAGCTTGCATGAATTGCTCACCTTGCCAACAGCATAGGAGAATGTCGGGTCTGGTTACCGTGAGATATATGAGCTTGCCCCACCAACGCCGTATCTCGTAAGATCAGAGAGAAGAGTGAGTCATCTTCCAAGTTTTCTTTCTCCAGCAGCCATAGGACAACGTGCAGGTTTAGCACCAGTGAGTCCTGCATCCTTTAAAATATCAAGAGCATACTTCCGTTGTGAAAGGACCATGGAGTTGGGCTTTCTAGAGATTTCAATCCCCAGAAAGTATTTCGGGGAGCCCATATCCTTTGTAACCAAATGTTGACGAAGGTGTTTCTGGTCATCAGTATCCCATCCTGGTCATCGCCAGTAAGAAGAATGTCATCAACATAAACCGCAAGAACAACAAGACCAGAGACGGTTTTCCGAACAAACAAGGGTTGATCTGCTGAGCTTCGTGTAAAAAACCAATGGCCGCAACAATGCCACAGAACTTGTCAAACCAGGCACGAGGACTCTGCTTGAGGCCATAGATAGCCTTCTTTAGCCGGCATACCTTGTCTCCCCCTGCCAGCAACATACCCAGGAGGTTGCTCCATGTAAACCAGCTTCCTGCAGATCTCCATAGAGGAAGGCATTCTTAACATCGAGCTGCGAGATAGGCCAATCCCTGTTGACAGCTACAGAAGAAGAACCCGAATATGCTGAGGCGAGCCACGGGCGAGAAAGTGTCAAAGTAATCAACCCCATAAGTTTGGTAAAACCCCTTGGCAACCAGGCGAGCCTTATTTTTAACGATCCACACTGCCATCCGGAGAAACTTCACCACGAAGACCCAGCGACAAACCACAACATCGGTGCCGAAAGGAGGCGGAACAAGGGTCCAGTACCCGTTCAGTGAGAGTAGCAATCTCCTCATCCATGGCAACTTTCCAGTGAGGAATAGTAAGGCCTCCTGGTAGTACGGGGTGGTAGTTGCAGAGATACCAGGGCAAAGGCTCGGCGAGCAGGGGTAAGGCGATCGTAGGAAACAACCGCAGCAAGAGGATGGTGGGTACAAGCCCGAACCCCTTTGCGAAAAGCAATCGGAAGATCCAGGTCAGCAGGTGCCTCAGTATCCGGAGTATCCGTGGTGGAGAGAGCTGTCCCGGGAGTAGAGAGAGATGGCAGCGGAGTGGAGGGAGAAAGCGGAGAGAGGGTGGAGATGAGGAGGATGGGAAGGCGGTGTAGTGGGTGGAGAGGACGGAACCTCAGTGGGAGCAGAGGGAAGGATGGGTTGGTATGAGAAGGAGGAGCAGGAGGAGGAGAAGAGGAAGCAGGAGAGAAGTTAAGAGGCATTGACAAAGAAGGTGACATCCGCAAGACAAAATTGCTTGCGGGTAACAGGGTCAAAGCAACAATACCTTTCTGAGTGGGAGAATAGCCCAGAAAGACACATTTGGTGGCACGGTGTGAGAGTTTATCACGGGTGGCAGCGGGAGAGTGCACAAAAGCGGTGCACCCCAAGATGTGTAGAGGAAGAGGAAAGGGATCCTTGTCCGGATAAAAATGGAGAAGGGGGTATAGCACCGTGGAGAACAGGGAGGGAAGGCGATGAATGAGATAGCAGGGAGAGAAGGACAGCATAGCCCCAATAGGAGCGAGGAACATGCATTTGATTCATCATAGTGCGAGCGACATCAAGGAGGTGACGGTTTTTGCGTTCCGCCACCCCATTTTGTTGGGAAGTGTAGACACAGCTGGTTTGACGAATAATACCATGGTGAGTGCAAAAGGTGGAGAAGTCTGGCTAAGATACTCCTGAGCATTGTCAGAACGAAGGATTTTAATAGATGTAGCGAACTGAGTTTTAAACCATTGAATAAAAGGAGGTCCAAACAGAGAATAACTCGGAGCGATCTTTAGAAGATATACCCACGTAGATCGAGAGAAATCATCAATGAAAGTGACAAAATAGAACTGCCCCCACCGACCGATTGGAGGGTAGGAGCGGGACCCCATATGTCAGAGTGAATGAGGTCGAACGGATGGGAGGAGCCCCGACGCTGCGTTGGTGGGAAGGAGGAGCGGTGATGTTTGCCAAGTTGACATGCATCACAGTTTAGAGGAGGATGATGAGGAGGGAGGTGCGGCACGGAGTTGGCGTAGAATGCGGGAGGAGCATGACCAAGGCGAAGATGCCATTGGAGAAGATCTGTAGAGGAGGAGGAGAAGAACGGATAGAGCAGAAATGTTGTCAAGGAAGTAGAGGTCACCACTCTCAGTCCCGTAGCAATCGTCCGTTGGGAGTCCCGGATCCTGAAAAGCACAAGAGGTAGGGGTGAATGTGACAGAACACTGTAGTTGCTTGCATAAAGAGTAACCGATAATAAATTGCACGGAAACGTGGCACATAGAGGTATCAGCCAAGCAGAGAGACGAGTGACTTGAACCATGCCCGTCCCATGGACCGGGGAGGGAGATCCATCAGCGACAATGACTGGGGCAACTGAGCCTGTTTGTCAAGAAGAGAGAAAAAATGGAGGGTTGTCTGTCACATATGACTTGTTGCACCAGAGTCGATGAGCCATCTTCCGCGAGTCACAACATGAGCACTACCAGAAGAGGTGACCACGGAGGCTGACGGGCTGGAGGAGAGGAAAGTCATGGAAGCAAGAGAGTAGCAAACCGCTACGAGAAGAACAAGCCGCGAGAAGACAAGGAGCACCAAGCCGGCGACCAGAAAATAGGTCGGGCGGCTAGAAAGCCGCTTCCAAGAAGCCGAGCAAAGCAGAGGGAAAGAAGTCGCACGACCTGAAAAAGTCGGGCGAACAGAGGAGAACAAGTCGCGCGGCCAAGATGAGGCCGAGGCGACTAGCAAGCAGGAGCGGGTAGAAGGCAAGAAGAAAGCGGAGTAAAAAAAACAGGGCAAAGGTCCAGCGGGGAAGAGGTCGCGCAGAGACTGAGAAGACCTGAGCGAACAGAAGAGAAGAGAAGAGCTGGTGACCGCGACCAAGATGCGGGTGAGAAAGGGACAACCCGCACGGTCAGGCAGATCACAGCAGCAAGCCGCGAGTAGAGAGACAACACACGCGGATAGGGACAGACCGCAACGACTAGGAAGTCGGAGCGGGAGGAAAGAGCAAGGAGCGCGGCGACAAGGAAACAGGTCGCCGCGACAAAGATCAGTAGGAGAAGAGAAGAAGAAGCAAGCCGCGCAACAGGGCAGCGGACAGAAACAAGCCGCGCGGATAAAAACAAGCCGCGCGGCAGAGAGAAGCCAAGTCGCGAAGCAAGTCGCAGAATGCTGAAAACAGCCTCGAACAACAGAGGGCGCACAGAATCAGGAGGAAATGACCGTGTCCTCTGATACCATGTTAGAAAGTAGAGAAAAGAAGCGAAAGTAGAGAACAAGCGAATAAACTTTGAATAATTGAAATTTTATTATCCAAAAAAGGTATCTATTACAAAGGTATTTCCCTCCTTTATATAGAATGGAGGAGAGATGAGAGAAAAAAATAAGAGATGTGGGACTAAATTTAACAGGACAAGCGGACTATACAAAACAAACCGCACAATCCGCGCGGTTAGACAGGCAGGGCTAACCGCACGGCTACCACCATAGAGAAGAGAGACTGCCAGGGAAGACCGCCAGAAACCGCCCGGTCTCCAAGCTTCAACATTTTTTTATATTTAAAAAAATTGGCTTCGCCTGTTAACTGCCCCCCAGTCAAAATTTCTGGACTGTCATAACACAATAATAATGCACTCTAGAGTAGCCGCCGTGAAGTAGGAAATTCCGAACAATGCTAGCCCTTTTGTTCCATACACTGCAGTTTTTTTCAATCTTTCTAATGGTAGTGGTAGTGATCAATTCCCAACAGCATGAACCTAATATCACCACAGGTATAGATTGTTAATGTTTAGTTCATGGACATCCACAACTGTAAAAAGTCAAAACCTTTTTTGCAGCTTTTAGCAATATTTGAGCACCATTACCCTAAAAAAGTCAGTATCTGATTGTTAATGTTGAGTTCATGGACATCCATAACTGTAAAAAGTCAAACTTCTTCGCAGCTTTTAGCAATATATGAGCACCGTATTGCCGTCGAGGGCTTCGTATGGGGTATCAACTCATTTGATCAGTGGGGCGTGGAGTTGGGAAAGGTATGATGTGATAATATTACATTACTCTTTTATATAAATAATAATTATTATAATATTTCAAAACTTGATACTGTTATGATTTGGTTGCTGCTTGGAATTGCAGTCACTAGCCTCCCAAGTCAGAAAACAGCTGCACTTGTCTCGCACATCGGCTAAACCTGTAGAGGGCTTCAACTTCAGTACCACCACATTATTAAGTAGATTTCTTCAGGTTTGTTGTTAACAGATCTTCTTCCATTAAACTATCTGCCTCAATAAACTAGTTGCTCGTCAATAATTCTTTTCAAGAGTAGAAATCCTCTATGCGCCTTTTCCTGGTCCACGATGAAACAAAAAGAAGCATTACTTAGACCGACCTCTCCTGTGAATGTGTAATTATCAGAACCTCCCTTGTGAATGTGTATAATTACTTCCACTTCTCCTTTTAAAATTTGTCCATGTTTACAAGACACTCTACGATTGAAGTCCTCAAAAATCTGTAAGTTCCAGTTAACTGTACTAAAATTTAACAATCTAAACTACAGGAGGTTTTGGTAATTTCAAAAAGGGGATGAGGTATTGATAATTACACAAACTCATAGAAAAGGTCTGTGGCCAAAAGAATGATATGCGCTCTATTAGAGATGTGACCGTTATAATCCAGCACATCCCTCTATCTTTTGAAATTACATAAACCTGCCTTGTAAGTTTACATTTCATAACCCGCGCGCACAAAAATATCCCCTTGGGGTTTCCCTTCAAGGGGTATTTTTGTGCCTACATGTTATGAAATCTAAATCCACGGGATATTTTTGTAATTTCAAAAGACAGGGAGGTGCAACCTGTAAATTAGCAGATTTATAAGGGGTAGTTTTGGTAAACAACCATTTTCTTTATTCTAAATCTGCCAATTTATAAAAAAGAGTAGGGTCGTTTACCAAGACTAACCCTTGTACATCTGTCCAATTTACAGGTTGCACCCTTCTATCTTTTGAAATTACAAAAATCTCCCCTGTGAACTTAGATTTCATAACATGTGATGGGGTTTCCCCTATCAGAGTTGTTCAGTCAAGCCGGAGGACCACCCCGACCCGACCAGCGCAACAGCTAAGGGTGTAGGCAAGCAACTATTCGGACGCAAAGGCAACGCGCGCGGGCGCCCCGGCCCGCACTGAGTTTCCGGCCAAGCGCGCACCTGCTGGGAGGCGCGCGCCCTGGGCCGCGCGCACCTGTGCGCGCTCTGGGAAGCGCGCAGAGCCAGGCCGCGCGCAGTGCACGACCTTCTTCCTGGGCTGTCTGGCCCTCTGCCGCAGGAGGCGGGCCTCCTCCTTGCCGCCTTGCCGCCGCCGCCCCTAGCTGGGGCGGTTTCCCCAGAACGAGCGACAACTTTGCCGCCCGTTCTGGCCGCCGCCCTCACAGGAGCGGCCCCCGTTTCGCCCAGAACGGGTGACAATTTTGTCCGCCCGTTCTGGCCGCCGCCCCTCGCAGGGGCGGCCCTTTTTTCGCCCAGGACGGGGCGGCAATTTTGCCGCCCGTTCTGGCCGCCGCCCCTCACAGGGGCGGCCCTTGTTTCGCCCATGCTCACACACACGCACACTGCTATGTCGACACAGACTTGTAGTTTCCACTTTTCGAGCAGGTAGCTAACCACTCAGGCGCCATCCGTCGTGGTCAGACGGTGACAGTGAAACGGGCTTTCCACTACTGGGCTGGTCTCCACACTACCTGACCTAGGCCTCCGTACGCCTCAACGCTAAGAACACAACAGCGGAGCTCAATGCGTACTGCGACTCAGAGGGGTCTTGGGTAGATGTGCACCAAGAACACAACACAAACTGGTCTATCGTGTGGACACAGAAAGAGTCTCGGGAATGAGAACCGAGGACCAAGCCCAATCCGTCCAAAATCTATCTGTCAACTCCCGTCGGCGTGATGATTGGCGAGCATGTAGACCTGACACACTATCCTTAACCTAGGATTATGACATCGCGTGTCAACTCACACCGGATGCCTTGCCATCAACCATCCAAGGGCTCTAACCGAGTCCCTTTACATCATTATCAATCCAGTGCGGTCAAATACTCACGCACTTACACCCTTTCACATTTTTGTGCTCCCAAGCACTTAAGGGTTCAACATCAACATTGGTGGCAAGCCATCTTGAACAACATACCAATCCCACAATGCTAACCATAGAGAGACACTCTAAGCAGTGAACTATACAAATTATCTCATCCAACACTTGATATCACGATTCAACATTCTTTATGGCCGTGAGATTTACCTCATCTTGATTCCTTCTTATAATCAATCATTCACAAACAATTAGACTTTCATATATTTATCACAACAATATATTAACTCTTGCGTATGGGTTGGAAAACCTTAGTGTTATGGTGAATAGTGTAGATGAGCATTCCCAAGGGCACGTCACTCGACATGATATGCAAATACACTCCCACCGCACATCTTTCAGCCCGCTCTACGTACAATAGGAACCCTGCAAACCATTTTATTTTCAAAAAAATTATAGCATAATCACACATTTGTATTTTAGTTGTCTGTTTTCCTGCACCCACGTGTGAATAGGTTAGTGAGTATGAGTTCACCCCATCACAGTTCACCACATGAACACCCTAAAGAGAGAAAACTCTGAGATGCGTCGGCTCTTCCTCTTTTGTCTTATCGATCATGGATCTTCCTTTCACCATCCTTCGATGTCGGCTCCTCCTATTATTGTGAAGCAGAATTCACAAAGTGTTGGATTGTTCACCCACCAATAGGGAACGTGAGCTGGGTTTAGACCGTCGTGAGACTGGTTAGTTTTACCCTACTGATGATTGTGTCGCGATAGTAATTCAACCTAGTACAAGAGAACCCGTTGATTCACACAATTGGTCATCGCGCTTGGTTGAAAAGCCAGTGGGGCGAAGCTACCGTGTGTATGATTATGACTGAACGCCTATAAGTCATAATCCACGCTAAAAATGCGGCGCCTGAGCCTTTCATTCGCCCCATGTCCAGCGATGGGGCTATAGCTCCCAAGGGCGCGTGATGTAGGTTTCCTCCACACGAGTTTTGTACATAACTTGCGTAGATGCCTTTTATTGCAGTTTCAAACGAATGATAGGTAGAATCCTTTGCAGACGACTTAAATTCGCGACAGGGTATTGTACGTGGCAGAGTGGCCTTGCAGCTACGATCCACTGAGATTCTGCCTCAAGTCGCAGTAGATTCGTCCCCCCACCCCTCATTGTAGAATATCATTATAAGAGGGGTACTCCCACATTTTTCCTTAATACTATATATTATTCCGGCCACTAGCCTTCGACAACTCAAAAGATGCGCGGGTGTGAATGTCGTAGTGTGGCGTTCAATAGTGCACATGAACGCATAATAACGAGGCCACTACAACGACATTTGATCCGTAGTACGCATTGAGCTCCGCTATTGTGTTCTTAGCGTTGAGGCGTACGGAGGTCTAGGCCAGGTAGTGTGGAGACCAGCCTAGTAGTGGAAAGCCCGTTTCACTGTCACCGTCTGGCCACGACGGATGGCGCATGAGAGGTTAGCTACCTGCTCGAAAAGTGGAAACTACAAGTTTGTGTCGACATAGCAGTGTGCGTGTGTGAGCGTGGCCTTCGTCGGCAAGCAATCTTTCCCATCGCCAACGCCGCCGCCCGTCGTCCATCATGTGTATTCTCCGCCGTCCGATCACACTCGCGATCGCCGCCGTCGGTTACGCGGGGAACCACCCACGTAACCGCTCGCATGATCTCCCGTAATGGAGAAAATGCGTTGTCAAAAATAGATCGGTCTGCGGTTAGTATAATTATAAAATATTATACACGTAAATATGTCATGAGAGCGGCCTATTAATAGATATCATGGTGGTTATGGGCTTCAGATAGCCGCATAACCTTCATAACCATCCATGAAGCCTATAAATAGAGCCCTAGATCCCCCTTTAATTCTCATTCTCTCCGTCGGAAAAACCTCCTACGGATTTTCTCTCCTTCCTCCATCTCCTTCTCCTTCTTCGAAAATCTTCAAGCGCTCATTGAAGATCTCATTCGTCTTCGACGCCTCCTTCGAAAATCTTCATCTTCATCGCCCTGGAAATCCTCCTACAGATTTTATCTCTCCTCCATTCCTCTTCCTTGCGCGCTCCCGCCCGCATCGCCTCCTTGCATGTCCCCGCGCGCCTTCCTTGCACGCTCCCGCGCGCGCCGCCTCCTTGCGCGCTCTCGCGCGCATCTCTTCCTTGCACTCTCCCTGCCAACAAGCGCTCTGTGCGCTCTCTGTCAACAAGCTCTCAGCGCGCTCTCCACCAACAAGCGCTCTGTGCGCTCTCCGCCAGCGAGTGCCCCACGCGCTCTCTCATCAATCTCCGCACGCTCTGTCATCAAGTCCGCCCCAAACACACCTTCATGTGTTCCACTCTCAATAACTGTTGCAAGTATTCAACGCCTACAGCTCAGCAACGAGCCCACCAAGCGTCAGCAAGTCAGCAATTCTCGTCTCCTCCCTGTACAACAAGATAAGATGCGCCTGACGCATCGCACGAGCTTCCAAGTTCCAGACATCAGAGCGAGTACAGCAAGCTGCTCCCGCCTCCAGGAATTACTAGAAGACTCCATAATACAACGAGCGTATTGCTCCCAGCAGCACCCGAGAAAGTAATTAGCCATGTGAGTAGTGGTCTGTCACCCCCTGGTTCTCTCTCTCTCTCTCCCTAATAATTGTAACGAGAGGCGGCATGCCGCCCTCGAGTTCTTGAAAAAGTCATGTAACAACACTCAGATCTTGTAGAGGTTTGGTCGGCACAGATCCGACCACGTGGTTTTTCACCTCTTTTCGGGGTTTTCCACGTCAAAAAAATTACCTTGTCAGTTTTTTATTTTCATTGACTGTGCGCGCGCTCGACCGCTCCGTGGGCTAAGACGGTCCAAGATAATCCGGTCCGACCGGGGCGCCGAGTTTGGCGCAACAACATGTATGCATGCACAAAAATAACCCCCGTGGGAAGCCCCAAGGGGATATTGTGTAATTCTATGAAATGTAAACTTGTAAGGGAGATTTTTGTAATTTCAAAAGATGGAGGGATGCAATTTGTAAATATGCTAACTTCAACAAAACAGAATATGGAACCCTAACCTTAAATTTTCTGTTTTCTCTGCAGGGGGATACGGGCATACCTTCCAACGGATCAACGACTTTGCTGCCACGAATATAGTAGAAAGTTGGTGCACACGGAAAGTGCCTTCCTCTATTAACTTTACTGAGTTATCTTTATTATTATTATTATTATTATTGTGATAATAAGTTGGCATTTGGGAATATACATATTGCCGTTTCAGGGGTTGCAAATTGCAACTTCCTTACATATGCATAAAACTTCTGTTTATTCAGACGTTATATAATGGGGCTCATAAAATACCCCCTTTGTGGGTTTTTATTTATTTATTTAAATTGAATAGATTTCATTAATACTGCATTTTTTTCCAGGGAAAATTATAACTAGCAGTTTGTTTTTATTGAGTTTTGACCTCCAATTTCAATCTCTAAGCTGTCCAAATGAACCGAGCTGTGATTCGACTGAAAAAATAATAATTTGAAGTTTTTTTTTTCTTTTCTAAAGAACACGTGACAAGTTATTTATGCATTTATGTTATTAAGAAATTAATCATCGCAAAATGGAAGTGAAAACCAGGAATTCGCCTCCTAAAATGAAATAATAAAAAATCAGTATTTATAGTATTGGGTGCTTAATTCAACCCCACTTCCAGAATATTTTGAGAGAATTAGAATTGGTAATGTTTAATTAGTAAAATAATAGTAATAATTAATCTTTACGTTTAAGCAGAGTATTCGAGATAATTCTACAATATCTATTTTGTGGTAAATAGCTAGCACATTCTCACTCGCTGCTAAATGCTTTTAAATTTAAATTTAAAAAAAACAAAAAAATAAAAAAGTACACAAAATGAAAGTAATATCTATAAGCAATAACTAATATCAATAATATTTGTTAATATCAAAATTATAACCAGCATTCTTTAAAAAAAGAAACTTTTGCAATCAGTTTTAGTATTTTATTAATTACATTATTTTATCAAAAAGTAGTATTTAAAATAATAATTATCAAGGGCTTCATTCAATGTTCGAGCAAAAAATAACTTTGAGCGGAATGACAAAATATTCATGCTACCATTAATTACGAGCCCCACAATTGACCGCATAGCCGAATCTCCATTCCATTTTTGAAGTATTGAATTTCATGGTTGCATCCATTAATAAGTTTGTGAAGGACAATTTAATGGCCTAAAAGTGCCAAGATACAAACAAACAGGAGAGAAATCAACAGAGCCTAAGGTTGAGACATACTCTACAAACCAACAAATATCACCTAACATAGTTCTTGTATCCTATCCTCAATTATAAAACAATTGTGCCCCCAATATTTGTAAAAGAATATGCCTCATCGGCATTTTAAGCAGAATATTTACAATATTTCAGCCGTAATTGCAGCATAAAACTGCTTAGCACATGATGCACATAGCTCTATGAACCACGGTGACACCATAAAATTTCCCCTAAATCTGTCTGTAATAATTGCTATCGACTATCGGCGTAGAATTAGAATTGGAGATCATTTTCAACTGAATTTAACCTCCAATTCTAATTTTGACGCATAAATTCTGCTCAACCGAACAGAGCCTAAAGGTTGAGACATACTCTACAAACCAACAAATATCACCTAACATAGTTCTTGTAAATATTTGTAAAAGAAAAAGAAACACAGGATAATAGGCATTTGATTTCATGGCAAAAATATAAACTATATATATATATATAGTGAACAAATACAAACGAGGCAGCAGATTTCCAAACTGTGAAAGCCACAAGTTCTGAATAACACTTACCTGGATTCTTTGACATCAACGGTGAAGTTGTACTCCTGATCACAGCCCAGATAAGAATCGCACATAAAGTAGATAGTGAAATTCTTCTTCCCAGTATCTTTAGGGACTGTGAAAACCAGCTTGACTTTGGCTCTCCTTTGCAGCGCAACTCTTTTAATGGCAAGTAGCTGGTTGCTGCTGCTATCACCAACAACAAGCCACCAACCCTCTTCTTTAGGCTTGACAAACCGGGGAGCGTCCACCGGTCCAACCTCCGAACGACCCTCGAGATCGCGCTCCAATGTAACCTGCAAGGTGGCGTCCTCCCCGGCGAAAATGTCGTCGCCATCCAGCAGCACCTCGTAAGACATGTCAATGTTTGGGAAGCGGTTGCAGAACCGCGCAATATCGAGCATCTGGGCGTCGTTCATCTGCAGTAACCGGCGTCTTTCTTCGTCCTCCATTTCCACCAAATCAAAGACCGTCTCGATGCTTCTTCCCGGGTTCTCATGGCAGCGTTTGGCCAGCTCCTTTGTGAAGTGAGGAAGCTGGAGCAGCATTGAATCTCTCTCCCACATGCCCTGAGTGATCATCTGGCACATCTCCATTGCCAGAAGAGCGAGGTTGAGCCAACCGTTGCTCGAGATGGCATCGACCATGGCCTGGAGGAGCCTGTGTGCCGAAAGCAGCACCTCCCGCTGGTCTGCCGCGAGATTTCCATCCACGGCGTACCTTGAGAAATGAGCCTGGAGGAGCACATTTGCCTTGACATGCGGATCTGTGCACTTTGGGTTCTCGAACGAAAACCTCTGGTGATGAACAAGCTTCCTGATCAGGTCCTCCTCCCCGGGTCGAATCGGAAGTTGTGCGTACTCCGATGCAGAAGCTAGAATCTCAAGAAGGCCCTTCATTTTAGTCTTCGGAGACAAAGATGAACTGAAACGCTCAACTGTGGTATAGCTGATGTAATAATAAGAAGCAATAAGTCCAAGATTAGAAGGCTTGAGATACATGTCCTCCTCTATGATGATGCACTTGCTCGATTCCAAGTCATTCAGCGTGCTCTCGACGAGATCGGAAAGATGGTCGGAAAGATGCCTGTGGCTGACACCCTGAAGATTATAATAATTTGGATTCTTTGTGAGCCGTCTATACATAAAAGTCCATGTGAGATAGTCCACTGCATCCTGCTTGTTCTCCACCACACCAACCACTACTTCAGCATTCATATGATCATGCAAGAAGTGGTGGAGATGACTCTCAACTGGGAATGCTTCATACAGAAACTTTTTGTAGTATTCTTTCCTCGGGGCATGACAAAGGATTACACATTTTCCTGAACTGTCTATAAGAGGCCTGCTCGCATGCCCCATCATCTGCAGCAGATCAGTGATTGGGTAGTCGGTGTGCGCATTCTCCCGGCCATCATAATACTGTGTCCCCATGACGACGACCAAGTGAGCTGGTAATGACATTCCCCAGCACATTGAGCTGCTTGCAACACAAACTTGAATCCTTCTGCTGAAGAATAACTGCTTCACAACCTCCTGATCGAGTTGGCTCAGCCCTTCATGAAGGTAGCCTACACCCATAGGGAGTGTCTGCTTCAAGGTCTCCTCATTGATACCAGAAATAAGAGTCTCCATCTCATCCTTGGGTCCTCCAAGGAGAAAAGAAGGTTTTTCGGTACTTTCCGCGCCCGAGTAGGCACACAAATCTAGAGCCGTCGATCTAGAATGTTTTCTCGTTGGGGCAAACACCAGAGCGGGTTTCCCATTCTTCGCATGCTGGACAATAGCTGTGTAAGTAGGCTTCGACATTGCCTGCATCCTGGCCTCAAAATTGGCTATGTCAACGCCCTGAATGTGTATCTCCAGCGGAACCGGACGAACACCGGGTGGGAAATTAAAGAGGCCATGAGAAGTGGCGCCTATCCATTCTCCAAGGTCCTTAGCATTTGCAAGAGAAGCTGAAAGAGCAACCACACGGATGTTGGAACCTGTATGGCTCGCGATGCGCCTCATTCTAGAGACAACTATCTCCAGCATCGGACCAACTGACCCGCCGATCAAATGAAGTTCATCGGCGATGAAAAGGCTGACCTGCTGAACATGTTTTCGCTGCTTCCAACGACGAGAAAGAGCATCCCATTTATCAGGTGTGCTTATGATTATCTGTCCCCTCTCAAGCAATTTCAAATCAGTTGCTGTCTCGCCCGTCAACTCCACAATAGAAATACCCAGGTGCTTCCCAAACTTCTCTTGCCAATCACGATACCTTTCCTTCGCTAATGTCTCGATCGGAGCAATATATACGGCACGCATTATGCTATCGGGGAGTCTCTGGTGATTTCTCAAAATGGCAAACTCTGCACAGATGGTTTTGCCGCTACCTGTCGGTGCGGCAACCAGGACGTTGTCATCGGTGTTGTATAAAACCGTAAAAACTTGAGTCTGGATGGGATTAAAATGCTTGAAGGTATCATAAAGAGCTTCATAAGAAGGATTTCTCAATGCGGTCACCGGCAGGGGTTGCAAATCAAGTAACTCCGTTGGTGGGGAATATTTCTCTGGCAGGATAAGATGCCTAAAACAAACAGGCAATACTGTCTGAGAACCAAGCCACCGATCGGATACGACGCGAATAAAGTACTGAGGTGGCAGAGGTTCGTAGATGGGCACAGTGAAACTTAAAGTGTGGTCTTCTTCAACATACTGTTTCTTGAGAATAAAATACTCATGATGAAGAATATATTCACCATCATTATCTTCGACAATAACCCAAAAAGGTTCAACATAACCATGCAATTTATCATCCCACTGAAAATCTGGTGTTATTGTAAGCTCGAAACCCAAAATAGTTCGAGTGATGGGTTGAACGTGTGCGGCTAGGTTGACTTTTGGTAACTGGTGAATGCACGTGTAGAGCGGCTTACCCATCTTCGGAAAGCGAATCAGCTCTCCAAGTTGCTGAGCGCTGAGGTCATAGTACCTTTCCCAGGATAAATCTTTCTTCTCCAGTTTCATTAGAATTTCGTTTGGTATGCCAGGGAACTGGCGCAACGGAGTCTGAACACTCCACATGCGTTTATCAACCATCTTACAAAGGTTCAAAGCCTTCTCAGCTAGTTGAGCCCATCCTCCCTTCAAGACAATTTCAAATAAAGCTCGTAGAAGACGACCAGCACTCTGACACGTAAAGCATAGAGTTTCAGTGAGCAGTTTAATTTAAGCAGAATTATAATTGACTGAATTACATGGGAATTTATTTAGTCTCATTTCTTCCCTTCAATTCCAACCTAAATAGATAGGAATTGGACGAGAATAAAGCATTATCAATATTAAATCATATTCCAGTATTATTATTAAATTTATTGCAATATTATTATTATCATTACTACTATCATTTTAAAGTAATATTATTTAAATTTCAATCTCTGTGACTGAATTCCTACCTGCAACCGAAAACAGAATTGTAAATTCCATTTCATATGACTGAATTATGTTCTCTACAAGAACAGTAGAATTGGAATTTTGGCAATCTCAATTTTTGAAATATCCGCGGGAATTGAGATCCAGTCTCAATTCCTTTCACCAATTCCAATTCCTGCTCATGGAACAGACCCCTACAATTTTGTCAATGAACAAAAGTGTCTCAAACAATATCAGCAGAACGAAAGAAGGGAGGTTTTAAAGAATTAAGAACCTGTCGGATGAAAACCATATCAGATGCTAATGAAAGTCCTTCAAGCTTTAACTGTGAAATATAAGCCTGTAGAAGAACATTAATTTTTGCACTGGGCTCCTCTAAACTTTCTTTCACTGGAATAGGAACCCGATCCAAGAGCTTCGCCAATTCCATTTTCTCATCTTGCCTGACCATAACATACTTAAATTCTTCGCTGAGAGAAAACAATCTGCAAAGCTCAATATCGCCCATGGTCGGTTTTAGGTACTCATTGTACGTGGATATTGTTCCATGAGTTATGTAATAATAACTCGCAATTCTGCCGAGATCAGTAACCTGGAAATATCCGCTCTTTCTATCATACTTGACCAGATTGTTCTTATCCAAGATGCTTGCAGCCGAATGGATCTAAAAATTAGAAGAAGAAAAATCACCGTATCAACTAGAATAATAAGATGCAAACCGTAACAATTATTTCAGTGAAAAAAATTTGGCTTCAAATTTTTAGACTTCTTATTTCAAGCAGTTTCTTCAAAGCATAATTGATATTGCGTTCTCAGAGGATGATAAAAATAACAATCATTTCTATGAAGGTAAGGATGTCTGATGTAGCACGAGTCTACAGGTGCCCAAGGACGAACACCCTAACTCTAGGTGAATGCGAACAACCACAATTAAATTTTGTGAGCTTAAGAACAACTCCAAAATGACACGTATGCATACATGCAAACCAATAAAATATCTGTATAACACAGGTACTGATGCAAAGAACAATCCGACGTTAATTGACAATAATTAATTGATTTAAAATAAACATGGTTCACGAACATTCGTTCACAGCAAATTTCATTGGAATAACAAACGTGAATACACAAACAAGTGAGGCACAAATAGTTTTAAGTGTGTGCCGAATAAGTCCTGCAAATTCCACGATTTCACAATAATAAAAACATATGATATTTCATCCAACAAAATGGAGTCCAAGTACACAATAATAGAAAGACAAACTAACTCCAAACAACAACTTACACATGCAGACGGTAGTGAAGCATGACAGTGATGGGGATCAGAGAGCCGTTGGACTGGGACGGGGATGCTAGAGTGTGGGGCAGCGGGCTAGGGACTGGTTTCAGGTTTGGTGATTCCATGACGGCGAAGGGCTGCCGGAGGTGGCTGGCTGTTTTGGTGTTGATATGGGGTTGTGAGGGTGGGAGAAGTGTCGGCTGTAGGAGACGGGGAGGGCTTCAGGAAGAGGGAGACAGAAGGGTATGGTTGGAGAGAGGGCTGCAGGAGCTGAGAAATATCAGATCTGTGCAGTGGAAGGGGGTGACGGGGAAGGGGAACGCGAAAGGAAACTGTGGTGGGGCTGTTTGGGGTCGGACGGGGTCGGGAAAGGAAGGAAAGGCTGTGGGGGGGGGGGGCTGCGGGAGACGGTATGGGATCTGGGCTGGGCTGCAGGGGCTCGCCGGGGTCTGAGAAGGAAAGGAGAGGAGGAAGCAGGACTGTAGGAGGCTCACCGGAGCGGAAGCAGGAAGTCACGTGAGGCCGCTCGGAGTCCACCAAGGAATGACCGAAGGGTTTGGCTTCTCCAAATCGACAATAGCTCAGCTGGTTCCCCCTTGCATGCTTAAATACAAAGTGAGTAAAATAGGGCATCCCGATCGGATGGCTCAGAATGTCCAAGCCGATCGGAAGCCAAAACAACTCAGAAAAATAAAATAAATATATGAACTCGACTCAGAACGAAAGTCCGGATGCGTCTGCGCCTTTGCGGACTCGGATTGGACAAGCAAGAAGTGGATCACCCCGATCTCCATCAATGTCAAGAAAGACCATATCTGACAAAGCACAAGGAAATCATGCCAGAACTCGAGAAGTATGCCACTAGAAGCTGTTTTGTGCAAAATGAGAGATAATGACCAACAAATAAACTATTGTGCACTTCTTTGAAATGATAAATCCTATCTACATTGCTGCAGAATTGTAGTAGTAAGATATCAGGAGAACGGAGCAGCAGATTGAGCTAGCACACTATGTCTCTGTTTGTTTGGGCATTTTGGCTCCATTTTGGTAGGAGAATAACACACCAAAGATATACATGTGTCAAGTAAACTTCCATTTCAAACTCCAGTGCATTGGGGAAGGTCAAAAGCTTCATATTTAGCTCCCATTTCCACAGCAATGTGAAAGCTTCATTTCTCACCATGGCTCTCGTTCCCACCGCTCAAACAAACAAAGCCAATAAAATATCATGTTCTTAAAACACACTTCTATTGATTCTCTGTAACTCAACTCCCTTGATAAAAAATATGCGGCGGAGACTTCATAAAACAACCCTAATAGCTGGAAATTTGGAATAAGTTTGGAAGCTTTTAATTGCAACTTTCTAACTTCCATCAAAGGTTAAATATTATTCCAGGGATCATTCTAAAGGATAGAATACTATCACTTTATATGGATAAAGAATGATTTGTATCTGATTTTTTAATACATATCGTAATAGTACAACATCCAATTGGAAAATCAAGCACTTTTCATCATCACCCCAGGAGAAGTAGGAGATAATATAAACACAGGATATGAATTAAACACTTTTCACCCGTGTTAAAACTCAAGATCAAAAGCTTAGATAGGAGCCAATTGCATTTTTCCTCCGTGTATTTAGTCTCACATCTCCAAATGATATTCCTCTTCCTCCATTGCTCTATATAAATAGGGAACTCCCATGTAATAATTTAAAATTTTAGGAATAATATTATTTAATATTTTAAATTCTCACATGGTATCAGAGCAGGATGTAATCACCCGCTCCTCTCCTCTCGCATGAATACTCCCGGTCTTCACATAACACTTGTTAAGTCTCAAGCTCGCCCGGGCTCACACGAAAAATTACTCGCCAAACAACATTGTGAGCTCGCCACATTGCTCTCCCAGGCCAATCGACATGCACAACCAAAACTGAGGCCATACACGGGCATTTATAGATTTTGCTAGACGGAGAAGAACTCATCCCTCATCATCTCGCTGCTCCTCGTATTCGCAGACTCTACAACCTCAACTCCTTTTTGTGGCAACTGCAATTGTCGCAGCTTTCACTTGCCGAACTGGGCTCTCCACCTCGCTGCTCGCATCCTGCAAAACAACATCGATCACTATTCCTAGTCGTGATCACCACTCCATCCCAAGCAGAGCTCGTTGATTCTATTCAACGTAATTGCCGACTCAGCGTATCTTAGTGCATCCAAACAGCACTCGACGATTGATCCTCTCCACCAAGCATTTACAGCGCGCCAGACCTGCGAGTCCGCGACTGCCTTCCTCAAGTTCTTCCCGCGACTGCCTCCTCCCACCCGGCAAATCCCTGCTACGTGCATCTTGCAGTTCCTCGACGACTTGATCCTAGAAACCGCTACCCTTGTTGCGACTTTTCACATCTTATGCTCCCGCGATCTCAACAGCCCTCTGCAACTTCTCCAGCAACTCCCATTTTTCTTGCTTTCTTTTGTGAGCTCTCCCCGTGAAGTCGCGGACTCTTCTGTCGTGCTCACTGAACATCTTGTTCTCAATTATAGCCAATATATGTCTTAGTTATTAAAGGCACAAGGCGCACCAAGGCGTAAGTGCTCTTGGAGCCTAGGCACAAGGCTCAAGGCGCAGGCGCGTGCCTGAAGAAGGCAAGGATCAACCACATCATTTCAAAAAATAAACATATAACATCAGTTCATCTTCTTGATCAGATTTTTCACCTATTCTATTCATTAATCACTCATGACTCATTTATATCTCTTAAAAAATAGAATTAATGTAATTTGTGACCTAGGGGCGTGACAAGGCAAGTGCACCTATCGGAATATAGTATAAGAAATCACTTGCCAATTTCGACTGGGCGTGACTAGGCAAGTGCGTCATATGAGATAGGTGCACTTACCTATTTGATAACTTATGCGTAATTCGTGACCTAGGGGCGTGATCATCCAGCAAACTTTCCTATAAATTCCAGGTAATTCCAGAAGCTGGAGGAGATTTTGGGAGCTTTAGTTCTGTTTTATTTGTTTTATTTCTTGCATTTTAAATTCATAGTGTAACTTTTATTTCAAGTCATTTTTATAATCATGTCTCTCTTCAACCTTTCGTGTAATTCTCTCATCATGATGAGTAGCTAATTTTCAATTAGCACTTGATCATGATAAACTTTGGAATGAAATAAATTTCTTCTTTTTGTCTCAAATTATCAAGCACTCTATTTTTATGTACTTCGATTTATCTTTGATTTTAATTTCATCGAATTCATAAGTTGCAAATTATGTTTATTCGATCTTAGATCTGTATCCTAGATTTACCGAGAGGTTGTGGATACGAGTAAATCACTCAAGGATAAAGAGAGTTGCATGCACCCCTCGAGAGAGGAACGCATAATTCTTCTGCAATGAAGTCAACTCCGTTAGTGAGGTTCACCGCCTAAAGCAAGCTTTGGTTTTTCGACTGGCCGAGAGTTCTTAATCGATCAACCTAAGGTTAGTCGAATGTGTATTCTCGAGAGAGGCGGTTCGTAGCTATGGAACCTCCGCGGACGAAGTTAATAATTTAGATGCTTGTATTTTATAATTTATGGAAATTTATTCTAACCCAAAAGGATTCTAGATCAAGTGCTAACTTTTCTATCATCGTATTTCTCCTTTTAGTTTAACGTTTTCTTTACCAAAATCACAAAACCAATTTTCATTCGATAAAATAATAGCACTTCCTTGTGAGTACAAGTACTCAACGGTCTCCGAGTTTAAATACGACATTTTCTAAACTATATTCTGATAGGTGCACTTGCCTAGTTTGAGATATTAGTTTGGATTTATTTTAAACTATATAAAATTTATCATTAAGTTTTTGGCGGCGTTGTCAGGAACTTTTCTTTGTTGATATTTTGAAAGCAAGGATCTATTAGTTTTATCATTTTCGTTTTGTTTTAAAAAAAAATCAAAATCAAAAAAATTTATTTTGTTTTTATCTTTTTTTTTATCTTGGTGTATGACCCGAGGGAATCCGTCAAATCTACTTGATTTGGATCCAGAGATCGAGCAAAGCTTACGGCGACGTCTAAGACTCCGCGATCTCAATTCTCCAGATTTGGTTGAGAAATCCATATGTGACATTTCTTCTTCTGCTTCTTTTTTTTCTACTTCTTCCACTTCTTCTTCTTCTATTTTTTCATCTTTTCAATTTTCTTCTAATTTGGGTAACCCAAATCCAAATATGACCGATCAACAGACTATGTCTTATTATGCTCAAACAAATTTGGATAATGGTCAAACAAGTATTGTTCGTCCCGCTATTGCAAACAATAACTTTAAATTGAAGTCGAGCATCATCCAAATGGTACAACAATATGTACAATTTGATGGGCTTCAAGATAAGAATCCCAACGCACATATTTTTAACTTTCTAGAAATATGTGACACTTTTAAAATTAACGGGGTTTCGAATGATGTCATTCGGCTAAGACTTTTTCCTTTTTCTTTGCGTACCAAAGTCAAGCAGTGGTTGGGTTCTCTACCAAGAACAGACTATGTCTTATTATGCTCGACCAAATTTGGATAATGCTCAAACAAGTATTGTTCGTCCCGCTATTGCAAACAATAACTTAAAATTGAAGTCGAGCATCATCCAAATGCTACAACAATATGTACAATTTGATGGGCTTCAAGATAAGAATCCCAACGCACATATTTTTAACTTTCTAGAAATATGTGACACTTTTAAAATTAACGGGGTTTCGAATGATGACATCCGGCTAAGACTTTTTCCTTTTTCTTTGCGTACCAAAGTCAAGTAGTGGTTGGGTTCTCTACCAAGAGGCTCCGTCACTACTTGGGCCGAGATGACGGAAAAATTTCTCACAAAATATTTTCTGACAGCTAAAACGGTCAAGTTGCGCAATGATATTACATATTTCTCTCAAGTTGATACGGAAACGTTATATGATACTTGAGAGCGATTTAAGGAATTGCTTCGCCGTTGTCCGCATCATGCAATCCCCGATTGGTTGCAAATTCAAACCTTCTATAATGGTCTCAATCAACAAACGAGACAACATATTGATGTCGCCGTCGGTGGAACGTTAAACAACAAAACACCGGCGGCCGCCCAAGAATTTATAGAAGGTATGGCCATGAATACGTATCAGTGCAGTACACCCCGGTCTCGTCCACCTAAACCGGCCGGAATGTACAAAATCGATACAGTTTCAAGTTTATCTCTCCAGGTTGAGCAACTACAAAAATAAATAGTCGAGATGTCTGCTTGCTCGTCTACACCTACCTGTGAACCCCAATTTTGGGAACATTCCACCATTATCGAACATGTGGATTACATGGGTAATCCGAATCGGCCACCTTATAATTCGGGTAATAATTTTGGTAACACTTATCAGCCAGATTTAAGGAATCACCCCAACTTCTTTTGGAGTAATCCAGGGAACGCGGCACGCCCACCAAAAACAATTCCACCCGGTTATTTTCCCCCACAGGCTCCAAAAGCTCCCAATCTCGAGGAGTTGTTCACCAAATATACGACTTCTAATGATGCCAATATCCGGAATCTCACCGGATCTCTTCGTAATTTGGAGAACCAAATTGGGCAAATCGCTAAAATGCTCTCCGATCGTCAACAATGAGCATTACCGGGCAATACGGAGCCCAACCCAAGGGAGCAAGTGAAGGCTATAACGCTACAGTGCGGTAAAGAGGCACATACTTCTTCAACTCTGGTTGAATAAGAGGTAACTTCTTCAACTCCGGTTGAACAAGAGGTAACTACTTCAAATCCGGTGGAACAAGAGGTAACAATTTCTACATCTGCACCCCCTCCTAAGCCTTCGAATGATAATAAACCAAAGGCTTATTAACCACCTCTTCCCTATCCGTCTAGAATGCTAAAAGACCGGATGGATGCGCATCACAGTAAATTTCTAAACATGTTTAAACAAATTCAAATAAATTTACCGTTTTGCGAATTAATAGCACAAGTGCCGAGGTATATCTCCACGGTTCACTTGAACGCGGAATGTTCGGCGGTTTTACTTAATAAATTGCCTAAGAAACTAACCGATCCGGGTAGTTTCTCTAGTCCTTGTCAATTTGACGATTTATCAGTAAACATGCGTTGCCCGATCTAGGCGCCTCGATTAATTTGATGTCTTATTCATTATTTAAAAAACTGGGATTAGGAGAGCCGAATCCCATAAAAATGAGCATCCAATTGGCGGATCGGTCTATTAAATACCCTATGGGTATTGTTGAGGATGTGCTTGTCAAAGTTGACAAATTTATCTTTCCGGTAGATTTTGTCGTCCTTAACATAAAAGAGGACACCGAAGTTCCACTTATTCTCGGTCGTCCTTTTCTAGCCACCTCACACGCTATTATAGATGTTAGTAACGGTAAGCTTCTCCTTAGGGTCGGAGATGAAAAAGTTATCTTTACTATTGAATCATCTATGAAAAATACGCTTTATAACGACTTATATTTTTCTTTGGAGGCTTCTCCCGATGAAAACTATATTTTATTTTCTGAAAATTTTCATTCACCTATTGTTCATGACGAAAATTTTGAAAGCTTAAATTTAATTTCTCATGAAATAAGTAATAACAGTTTGGTCGCACACCCACTTATTATAGAAACTCTAGAATTAGGTAGTGACGACTTCAGAACTTTGTATGAGGCACCTCCCCCTTTAGAAGTTAGACAACTGTCAGATCATGCACAATATTTATCTCTACCGGAGGGTTCCAAACTTTCTGGTATTTGTGTCGACTTATCTATCCGAAAAGCCCATAACGTAGTAAGCACACACCACAAAGATCGAGTTCAACGACCATAAACAAAGCGCTTGTGGGAGGCACCCCATATTTATCCTTTTTTATTTTCATTTTCTATTTGAGTTTTTGCAGGTTTGAAGAATCTTTGCAGCGTGACGTTCGATCGGGTTCGAACGTCAACTTCATGAGATCCCTTCATGTCGGTAATTTTTATTTAGTTTATTTTATTTCTGTCAAAAATATAAAAAATATATGAAAAACACAAAAAAACAAAAAAAAAATTTCGTACACGCCCATGTCACGCCCGTGACCTATGGGTCACGGGCGTGACAGAGCCGTGTTTAGTTCGTCTTGCGAAACCCGAGAATGGTTTCGTCGAGCGTAGTTTTTAGTTCGACTCCCGTCACAGTCACGGGCGTGACCTTCGATGGTCACGGGCGTGACAAGCGTGGAATTTCGTTCGACGAAGTGGCCGAGGGAAAACGAATTTTTCCTCCCCGTCACGCCCGTGACAATACATGTCACGCCCGTGACACAGGAAAGTCATCACATGATCGGCTAGGACGATATGAGCCGTCCAATTCGTGTTCCTTATTTAAGCATGTGGGGGCTGGCTAAAGGGGGATCGATGGTTTTCTTCTGGTTACGGAACCGTCAGTCTTCTTCTCCTCGGTGCGACACCGAGTGGTGCCGCCTTGTTTATTTACTAATTAACATAAAATTACTTTCCTTTTTACCTTGTTAGCTAAATGGATTTTTAAATAATCTTATGTTTTCAGTTTATTTTTTAAATTTTAATAATTTATTGTGCTGTAGATGGAATCTTAGAGTTGGAATTAATTCATTATTAGCATTTGGCACAATTGTTATGCCGCACTTTTTCAGGACGACGTGTACTGTACTAACCCACATACTGTCAGAGATCGAGTAGATAATCCATGTATCCAGAATTTTCATTGCCTCAGTCTTAACGACATCCTTCATATTAGGATTAATTCATCATTCAGGCTGGACAGATCTGCAAGGATTATCTTCTAGAAAAATTTTATGTGTACAGAACGAGAGGTTTATCCCGAGAACTCCTATAAATAGGATTTCTCCCCCTTTATTTCCTCCACACCGTCCAGCCATCCTCCTTCCCTTAGCCAACCCGAAAACCTATTTTCCTCCCTCCTTCCACAATGCCTCGCCACCACCCTCGTTCCACCGCTTCCTCCTTCGAGCACCCTGTGGATCCCGCCGCGGCGGAAGCCGTGCTCCTTTTTGAGAACCCTACCCAGCAGGACCGGAGCGATCGCCTACGCGCCAAACCCCTTGGCGTATTCCGCATCTTGGATTGGGCGATCCTCGCCACTTTGGAGCTGCAGATTTGGTTCGGGAATTTCAATCCACCCTGGATGGAGTTCCATCTTCTCCATTTCGGAGCACGTTTTTCTTGAGCTCACCGTCGAGTTCTTGGCGTCCTTTGAGTTCCGTTGGGCGGCGAATGACGATTTCATCGTCTTTTGCATGGGTCGGGTGACGCATCAGCTCACCATCCGCCAACTCAATGTCGCCATGGGCTTTTGCTCGGAGGCCTTCTCCCAATCTCCCGCCTATCTCAGTCTCCTTACTGATTTCCCTCTCGATGTCAACTTTCTCACCTTTTGGGCGGAACTCAGTAATGACACCGCCCCCTACACCCTAAAAAAATCTAAAGGCAGCCACCTCATTTCCCCCGCCTTGCGCATTCTCCACAACTTCCTCACATTTACTATTTCTGCTCGCGGCAACAGCCATGGGGTGGTGACTCGGGTAGATTTACTATATTTATATAGTATGTTTTACCGAGTCTCACTCAACCTTGGTTATATGCTCGCAATTTTCTTTCGGCACAAAGCCGAAAATGCAAGGTTGGGAGCGGTGCACGGCGGGAACTTCATCACTTTTCTCGCCAAGCATATCGGTTTTTGGGATACCCTTCCGCGACTGAGCTGCGTTCAGACGCAGCAAATCATTCAGTTCCAGACCCTCCAGGCCCTTGGCCTCGCGCGGCGACGTGATGGCGAGTTTGAGGTTATCCCCCCAGTGGTCGGTGGCGAGGAACTTGATTTCGGTGCCGGTCCCAGTGACACTATTCACTCTCACCACATTCAACCACCACCGCAGGATCCTTCTTCAGAGCCCGGTCCTCAAAGCTATTGGGATCGTCAGTTTGGGTCTATTCACACATGCTTAGACGTGATGCAGACCGATTTTGACGCTCGTTTTGCGAGTTTCGACGGTCGATTTACCGCGCTGGAGGAGAGTCAAGCTTCTTCTATGGCACGTATTGAGCGTGAGTTTACGGACCTACGGACGTACTATCAGCAGCCGAGGCACCATAGTGATGAGGATTAGGTTTCTTTTTCTTTAGGGTTGTAGTCGGTTGCCATGTATCATTTCTTTGTATCTTTTCTTTTTAGTTCATATGTATCTTTTGTTTTTATTAAAAAAATATCAAAATTATGTTTTGCTTCAGTCATGTCTTACAGGTACACCTTGCTGCTGATTTCACCTCTTTAGGGAAGTCTCTTTTTCTTTTCTTTACTTATTTTTTTCATTGGGGACAATGAATTGTTTAAGTATGGGGGGATATTTCTTAAGCAAAACATACAAAAAAATCATAAAAATTTTCAAAAAAAAATCTTAAAATTTTATCTTTTAGTTGGTCTTCACAAAAATACAAAAATTTGAAAAAAAAAAAAGAGAACAAAAATATTAAAAGTATCAAAAAAAATAGAAAATCGAAATTAAATTTCTTAGAAAGGGACGTTTGGGATATCACCCCATTTTACCTCCGAGTACTGGTGAGAGCCCTTCACAGGATATACCTCGGGAAGTTTAAGAAGTAAAAAAAAATTAGGGTTAATTTTTAATTAGAGAAATCTTTATTTATATATTTATTCACATGTGAAATCCATAATATTCACTTTTTACATATTGTTTAGAAGATTTTGAGACTTCATTGAATTTTGAATTTCGGAGTAGAACTATTGGTCATGTTGTGTTTCTAGTCAAGTGCACATGTTTGTAGAATTTAAATATAATTCAAAATTCAGCATGCAATTAAAAGTTGTCTTTCTAAATGAGTAGAAACAATTTATTTTACTTCTATTTTGAAACCGGTACAATCTAAAAATAATTTATGAGAGTGTGTAGAAGTTTACTAGAGATATATTTTGCAGATCAAGAAAAAAGTATTCTTTATCGATGTCTAGAACTTGTCATTTAGTTATTTTCAAGACTTTGCATAGGTTAAACTTATTAACATAAATATGATTTAGGCGGGGGAAATGAGGTGGCTGTCTTTAGATTTCTTTGGGGTGTAGGGGGCGGTGTCATTACTGAGTTCCGCCCAAAAGGTGAGAAGCTTGGCATCGGGAGGGAAATCAGTAAGGAGACCGAGATAGGCGGGAGATTGGGAGAAGGCCTCCGAGCAAAAGCCATGGCGACATTGAGTTGGCGGATGGTGAGTTGATGCGTCACCTGACTCATGCAAAAGACGATGAAATCGTCATTCGCCGCCCAACGGAACTCAAAGGACGCCAAGAACTCGACGGTGAGCTCAAGAAAAACATGCTCCGAAATGGAGAAGAGGGAACTCCATCCAGGGGTGGATTGAAATTCCCGAACCAAATCCGCAGCTCCAAAGTGGCGAGGATCGCCCAATCCAAGATGCGGAATATGCCAAGGGGTTTGGCGCGTAGGCGATCGCTCCGGTCCTGCTGGGTAGGGTTCTCAAAAAGGAGCACGGCTTCCGCCGCGGCGGGATCCACAGGATGCTCGAAGGAGGAAGCGGTGGAGCAAGGGTGGTGGCGAGGCATTGTGGAAGGAGGGAGGAAAATAGGTTTTCGGGTTGGCTAAGGGAAGGAGGAGGGCTGGACGGTGTGGAGGAAAGAAAGGGGGAGAAATCCTATTTATAGGAGTTCTCGGGATAAACCTCTCGTTCTGTACACATAAAATTTTTCTAGAAGATAATCCTTGCAGATCTGTCCAGCCTTAATGATGAATTAATCCTAATATGAAGGATGTCGTTAAGACTGAGACAATGAAAATTCTGGATACATGGATTATCTACTCGATCTCTGACAGTATGTGGGTTAGTACAGTACACGTCGTCCTGAAAAAGTGCGGCATAACAATTGTGCCAAACGTTAATAATGAATTAATTCCAACTCTAAGATTCCATCTACAGCACAATAAATTATTAAAATTTAAAAAATAAACTGAAAACATAAGATTATTTAAAAATCCATTTAGCTAACAAGGTAAAAAGGAAAGTAATTTTATGTTAGTAAATAAACAAGGCGGCACCACTCGGTGTCGCACCGAAGAGAAGAAGACTGACGGTTCCGTAACCAGAAGAAAATCATTGATCCCCCTTTAGCCAGCCCCCACATGCTTAAATAAGTCATAATTGAAACAAGGAACACGAATTGGACGGCTCATATCGTCCGAGCCGATCATGTGGTGACTTTCCTGTGTCACGGGCGTGACATGTATTGTCACGGGCGTGACGGGGAGGAAAAATTCGTTTTCCCTCGGCCACTTCGTCGAACGAATTTCCACGCTTGTCACGCCCGTGACCATCGAAGGTCACGCCCGTGACTGTGACGGGAGTCGAACGAAAAACTGCGCTCGACGAAACCATTCTCGGGTTTTGCAAGACGAACTAAACACGGCTCTGTCACGCCCGTGACCCACAGGTCACGGGCGTTACATGCGCGTGTACGAAAAAAAATTTTGTTTTTTTGTTATTTTATGTTTTTCATATATTTTTTATATTTTTGACAGAAATAAAATAAACTAAATAAAAATTACCGACATGAAGGGATCTCATGAAGTTGACGTTCGAACCCGATCGAACGTCACGCCGCAAAGATTCTTCAAACCTGCAAAAACTCAAATAGAAAATGAAAATAAAAAAAGGATAAATATGGGGTGCCTCCCACAATCGCTTTGTTTATGGTCGTTGAACTCGATCTTTGTGGTTGTGCTTACTACGTTATGGGCTTTTCGGATAGATAAGTCGACACAAATACCGGAAGTTTGCAACCCTCCGCTAGAGAGAAATATTGTGCATGATCTAACAGTTGTCTAACTTCTAAAGGGGGAGGTGCCTCATACAAAGTTCTGAAGTGGTCACTACCTAATTCTAGAGTTTCTACAATAAGTAGGTGTGCGACCAAACTGTTATTACTTATTTCATGAGAAATTAAATTTAAGCTTTCAAAATTTTCATCATGAACAATAGGTGAATGAAAATTTTCAGAAAATAAAATAGAGTCTTCATCAGGAGAAGCCTCCAAAGAAAAAATGAGTCGTTATAGAGCGTATTTTTCATAGATGATTCAATAGTAAAGGTAACTTCTTCATCTCCGACCCAAAGGAGAAGCTTACCGTTACTAACATCTATAATAGCGCGTGAGGTGGCGAGAAAAGGGCGACCGAGAATAAGTGGAACTTCGGTGTCCTCTTTTATGTTAAGGATGACAAAATCTACCGGAAAGATAAATTTGTCAACTTTGACAAGCACATCCTCAACAATACTCATAGGGTATTTAATAGACCGATCCGCCAATTGGATGCTCATTTTTATGGGATTCGGCTCTCCTAATCCCAGTTTTTTAAATAATGAATAAGGCATCAAATTAATCGAGGCGCCTAGATCGGGCAATGCATGTTTTACTGATAAATCGCCAAATTGACAAGGACTAGAGAAACTACCCGGATCGGTTAGTTTCTTAGGCAATTTATTTGAATTTGTTTAAACTTGTTCAGAAATTTACTGTGATGCGCATCCATCCGGTCTTTTAGCATTCTAGACGGATAGGGAAGAGGTGGTTAATAAGCCTTTGGTTTATTATCATTCGAAGGTTTAGGAGTGGGAGCAGATGTAGAAATTGTTACCTCTTGTTCCACCGGATTTGAAGTAGTTACCTCTTGTTCAACCGGAGTTGAAAAAGTTACCTCTTGTTCAACCAGAGTTGAAGAAGTATGTGTCTCCTTACCGCACTGTAGCGTTATAGCTTTCACTTGCTCATTTGGTTTGAGCTCCGTATTGCCCGGTAATGCTCCTTGTTGACGATCGGAGAGCATTTTAGCGATTTGCCCAATTTGGTTCTCCAAATTACGAAGAGATCCGGTGAGATTCCGGATATTGGCATCATTAGAAGTCGTATATTTGGTGAACAACTTCTCGAGATTGGGAGCGTTTGGAGCCTGTGGGGGAAAATAACCGGGTGGAATTGTGTTTGGTGGGCGTGCCGCGTTCCCTGGATTACTCCAAGAGAAGTTGGGGTGATTCCTTAAACCCGGGTGATAAGTGTTACCAAAATTATTACCCGAATTATAAGGTGGCCGATTCGGATTACCCATGTAATCCACATGTTCGGCAATGGTGGAATGTTCCCAAAATTGGGGTTCACAGGTAGGTGTAGACGAGCAAGCAGACATCTCGACTATCTGTTTTTGTAGTTTTTCAACCTAGAGAGATAAACTTGAAACTGTATCGATTTTGTACATTCCGGCCAGTTTAGGTGGACGAGACCGGGGTGTACTCCACTGAAACGTATTCATGGCCATACCTTCTATAAGTTCTTGGGCGGCCGCCGGTGTTTTGTTGTTTAACGTTCCACCGGCGGCGGCATCAATATGTTGTCTCGTTTGTTGATTGAGACTATTATAGAAGGTTTGGATTTGCAACCAATCGGGGATTGCATTATGCGGACAACGGAGAAGCAATTCCTTAAATCGCTCACAAGTATTATATAACGTTTTCGTATCAACTTGGGAGAAATAGGTAATATCATTGCGCAACTTGGCCGTTTTAGCAGGCGGAAAATATTTTATGAGAAATTTTTCAGTCATCTCGGCCCAAGTAGTGATGGAGACTCTTGGTAGAGAACTCAACCACTGCTTGGTTTTGGTGCGCAAAGAAAAAGGAAAAAAGCCTTAGCCGAATGGCATCATCCGAAACCCCGTTAATTTTAAAAGTGACATATTTCTAGAAAGTTAGAAATATGTGTGTTGGGATTTCATCTTGAAGCACATCAAATTGTACATATTGTTGTACCATTTGGATGATGTTCAGCTTCAATTCAAAGTTATTGTTCGCAATAGCGGGACGAACAATACTTGATTGAGCATTATCCAAATTTGTTCGAGCATAATAAGACATAGTCTGTTGATCGGCCATATTTGGATTTGGGTTACCCAAATTAGAAGAAAATTGAAAAGACGAAGAAGTAGAAGAAGAAGAAGAAGAAGAAGAAGAAAAAGAAGCAGAAGAAGAAATGTCACCTATGGATTCCTCAACCAAATCTGGAGAATTGAGATCGCGGAGTCTTAGACGTCGTCGTTAGCTTTGCTCGATCTCCGGATCCAAATCAAGTAGATCTGACGGATTCCATTGGGTCATACACCAAGATAAAAAAACAAGATAAAAACAAAATAAATTTTTTGATTTTGATTTTTTAAAAAAACAAAAAGAAAATGATAAAACTAATAGATCCTTGCTTTCAAAATATCAACAAAGAAAAGTTCCCGGCAACGGCGCCAAAAACTTGATAATGAATTTTTATATAGTTTTAAAAAAATCCAAACTAATATCTCAAACTAGGCAAGTGTACTTATAGGAATATAGTATAGGAAATGTCGTATTTAAACTCGGGGACCGTTGAGTACTTGTACTCACAAGGAAAAGCTATTATTTTATCGAATGGAAATTGGTTTTGTGATTTTTGGTAAAGAAAACGTTAAACTAAAAGGAGAAATACGATGATAGGAAAGCTAACACTTGATCTATAATCCTTTTGGGTTAGAATAAATTTTCATGAAATTATAAAATACAAGCATCTAAATTATTAACTTCGACCGCGGAGGTTCCATAGCTACGAACCGTCTCTCTCAATAATACGCATTCGACTAACCTTAGATTGATCGATTAAGACCTCTCGGCCAGTCGAAAAACCTAAGTTTGCTTTAGGCGGTGAACCTCACTAACGGAATTGACTTCATTGCGGAAGAATTATGGGTTCCTCTCTCGAGGGGTGCATGAAACTCTCTTTATCCTTAAGTGATCTACTCGTATCCACAACCTCTCGGTAAAACTAAGATACGGATCTAAGATCGAATAAACATAATTTGCAACTTATGAATTCGATGAAATTAAAATCAAAGATAAATCGAAATACATAAAAATAGAGTGTTTGATCATTTGAGACAAAAAGAATAAATTTATTTCATTCCAAAGTTCATCACGATCAAGTGCTAATTGGAAATTAGCTACTCATCATAATGGAAGAATTACATGAAAGGTTGAAAAGAGACATGATTATAAAAAGGACAGAAATAAAAGTTACACTATGAATTTAAAATGCAAGAAATAAAACAAAGAAAACATAACTAAAGCTCCCAAAAATCTCCTCCAGCTTCTGGAATTGCCTGGAATTTATAGGAAAGTTTGCTGGATGGTCACGCCCCTAGGTCACGCCCGTGACCTAAGGCGTGTCAGTTTCGGAACCGTCGTCTTCAAGTCCTCGGAACGTTGGCGCGAAACCGCCAAAAATCGTTAATTTGCGGGTCACGCCCCTAGCTCACGTCCGTGACCTAGGGCGTGTTTTGTCGGTTGCTGAAAACGGCGGGAAGCAAGAAACGGCGGGAATAACTCCGGTCGTTGTTGGAAGAGCCACGCCCATGGTCACGCCCGTGACCAAGGGCGTATGAGGCAAAAACTGCCAGGCCCTGAAACTGCTGCATTAAACTTGGCACGCCTGGATATCACGGCTCGTCGTCACGCCCGTGACAAAAAGATCACGCCCGTGCCCGGGCGTGTAACTTTAATCCGACGTGGAGTGGAGGCCTGGATCGTCATCTGCGTGTCACGCGTGGTGGACACGCCCGGGTCAGCATGGCCACGCCCGTAACCAATGGGCGTGCAATTTTAATTAACGTGGCAATGTACTTTGGAGCACGCTCCGGGGTCACGCCTGGCTGTCACGCCCGTGACCTGGCAGTCACGCCCGTGACCGGGGCGTGTAATTTGCATTTTTTTGGCTTTGTCCAGCTTTGTCTCCGGATCAATCATGTATACTCCATATTGAAATTGGCAGCCCAGATTGAACCAACAATAAGAAATCAGATAAAAAATTCGTACAATATATTTATAAACTAATTAATTATTAAATAAAAAATATATAAAAATATGGATAAAATTAGAGTTATCATGTGGTCACTTGCATCATTTCTAAAGAATTAACACTCAATTATGTTTCACAAATACTAAGGCTCCGTTTGGGAGGACTTAGTTTCACCGGTCAAGCAGTTACGACCGCATGAATCTGGCCTTAATTAAGGTTTGGTTGGTGCGGTCGTGACCGCTTGACCGGTGAAAATAAGTCCTCCCAAACGGAGCCTAAATCATGCAAAAATTATCGAGCTATTACATTATTTTTCTTTCTTTTTTAAAAAAATTGCAACAGAAATCGCACCCAGATGTGCATTTATGCTCCAAAGGCGCGCGAAGGCGCAAGCCTTTGAGCCCGCTGAGTCTAAAGTCTTAGGTGCGCCTTTAACAACATAAATACACTACTTCCTTCTACTCTCGCCAACAATGTGCCACCCACAGTCATTTCTAGTGCCTCTAGAAGCCTTGGCATAACATCAAAACTAACTAGGCGTAATTAACCTGATTGGAGTGTCTCATTCACCTTCCTTTTGTGCACTTGACGCAAACATCATCATCTCCCTCAAGCTCCTCCTGATCTCGAGTCTCCTGCATATGCCGATTGAGATACCAGTGATGCTTTTGTTCGCACCTGACTTGCAAACCGTCTTTTTGATGCATGTTTGCCCATAATCCGCCATGACGACACTATGAAGACAACATGAGATCATCTTGCTACACTTTACTTCAAGGGTGCTAAAAATTCCCGCATATACACTATGTATTCTGATTTCTTCCCTTAACAAGCTCTCTTTCCCGATGTTGCGTATCAGGAAGTTCAATCTCTCGGAGTAGAACTTCTCCAGTATCATTGACCCTTCTCTGCTGATCTTCACAATCAGCAGAAACATCTTCAAGAACTCCTGGTGGTATGCTATCTTCCCCGCCTTTCAAAATCCTAAAAAAGCTGATAGGCGCGCAAACCCTACGCGTCGCCCTGCATCAGAGACCCTGACACTCCTACCTTGAAAGCAACTACCGCTCATATCTCAAATGTTACTAACTTCTATAGTGGAATCCGCTCGTGCCCTCTCCCCCTCCGACAATTTTGCTCACCGGACGTGGAGCTCACCGCAATCGTGAAGGGCGTACCAGGGATCCTGAGGGACCTCACCCTCTTTGCTCTCATCGTGGACGGCTTGTCATTTTGTCAAGAAATGTTTCTGAAGTATCCTCAACTTCTCCCTCAGGCCCACATCAGTATTACTGTGCCTGAGCCTTCTGTCGCACTATCCACCTCGCCACCAGGGTCTAATAGCTAGCTCTCTTCGGTAAATATTAAGACTCTCATCAATGCCTCCAAGCAATCTGCCTTCATTGTCACTTCGTCTGGTAGCATGCATGTTGCCACTCAAGGTAAGTGGCTCGTCAACATGGGTGTCACCAATCATATAACTTGAAACTCTCTTCTCAAACCTCTAGAAACATAAACTGCTACCTCCAGTCTTTGTGGTTGATGGCTCTCCCACTTTAATTTGTGTATCTAGAGTTGTGACCTCTGCATATCTTCTCCAGTTGGACGACAATCTTTCTTCCCCAGTTTTCCTTGCAAATTGTTGTGTGTCAATGTTTTCTTACGACAATTGCAATGCTCAACCTCATTATCTCCTACCTAGTGTTATTTTCAAGGCCTTCACTCATAGAGGACAATTGCTACTAAGACCGAAAACGGCGGTCTCTACTACCTTGACGATCTTCCCACTTCCTGTCTCTAATGTCTCTACTTCTCTACTTCAGTGGCATCGTCATCTTGATCATCTGTCGTTGCGTCTTCTCCGCCAGCTCATGCCATGTTTCAAGGCTGACTCTTTAGAATGTGAAGCATGCCAATATGGGAAGCATCATCGTACTAATTTTCTTGTTAAACTATAGACAAGTGTTGTTCGCCCTTTTGACCTTATTCATTCGGACATCTAAGGTTCTAGCACCATCAAGTCTGTTGGTGGAGCTAGTTTGTACTTTGTAACTTTTATTAATGATTTCTCTAGATGTACTTGAATATATCTTTTAAATGAATGTTCTGAGCTTTTCCCTATTTTCTTAAAATTTTATAATGAAATCTACACTTAGTTCGATGTGTCACTCAAAATTATTCAAGCCGATAATGCAAAGGAATACATGATCTAGTAGTTCTTATCTTTTCACATCTTCAAAGATATTATTTATCAAACCAGTTGTGCATTCATCCCAACAAAATGGGGTCGCCGAAAGAAAACAATCGTCATCGCATTGATGTTACTCGGTACTCTTATGTCAGATGAATGTTCTCCGCTCCTATTGGGGTCATGCGGTACTCATTTTTTGCTTATTCATTAGCCGTTTACTTACTTTTACCTTTCAGGGTAAGACCTCTTTCTCACTTATAATTTGACTGGTACACATATCCCCACTCTTTATGTGTTTGGTAATACTACTTATGTTCACACTCCTACGTCTAGTCGCGACAAACTCTCTGCTCGTGTCATCAAATGTGTCTTTGTGGGTTACTCGTCAAGTTGGGAATGATTGATATATATGCTCCAACATAAGGGGGTGTTAAAGTCTAAGATTAAAAGCCTGCATAGGGGCCCATTGTATTTTTCCTCCTTGTATTTAGTTCACATCTCCAAATGACCAAATGTAATTTCTTTTTCCTCCATTGCTCTATATAAAGAAGGGAACTCTCATGTAATATTTTAGAACTTTTGAAATAATATTATTTAGCACTTCAAATTCTCACAACTTATAACATATTTGTCAGGTTGCTCCAAGATTGTAGATCAACACTAATGATCTTGATTTAATATTTGAAAGTAAAAACACCCAAAAAGTAATTATGTGAAACATGAACTTCATCACATAATTGAAAAAAGCAAAAGTTAAATGGAGAATATGTGGTGTTGGAGGAAATCAGCAAAAGAAAATTATATGAACAAAACGATTAGGAATTGAAACTGAGGGCATAACGACAAGCAGAACATGTTGAGCAATAAAGAACCAGGTAAAAAAATTTACTTACTAAATCAGCTCTTCTTTCCTCTAAAGTTTTGTCTCTCTCAAAAATATCAACCGGCAGACCATACAGAGTTGGGTTTCTAAGCATACGAATATACAAATAGGTATACCCAATCCAGGTGCAAGCTTCTCGTGCATTCTGAACGGTCCCTAGAACAATCTCCGCATTCAACTGATCGGCGAGCTTTGAAACAAACTGACTCTCGATCGGAAGCTGCTGATTCATGAGCGAGAGATAGTACTGCAACTCATTATGCCCAGTTAGAATGACACCCTCCCCATAGGAATCATACTGAGGCCTTCCTGCTCGACCAAGCATCTGCATGACATCTAAAGGACTAAGTTCAGTCCATGTTCCCTTCTCTGGATTATACACTTGGGTCCCTTTGATAATCACAGTATGAGCCGGTAAGTTGACTCCCCAGGCAAGAGTGGCCGTCGAGACCAACACCTGAACATGCCCATCACCAAATAACTCCTCCACAATATCACGATCGACCCTTAACATTCCGGCGTGGTGAATAGCAAAGCCATATGGCAGTAAATCTTTCACATCATTGCTTTTAACAAGCTCTGTTTGACCCTGAAGAATTTCACGGCTCGCACTATCGTCCTTCAAAAACTGGCTCAACGTGTCGCTAGCCAATGCTGTGTCTCTAATCGCACGAGCGGTTTTTACCGTTTCTTTTCTTGAGTGAACGAATATAAGAACTTGGTGCTTTCCTGCAGCAGCCAGAACTTTTTCATAGCAGATTTCATTCATTAGCTGAAACCTCTGCAACGGTTTCCTCACAGTGATTCCAATGTACTGCTGTGCAAGTGGGCATGGCCTATAGCTATTATCAAAATGAAACAGTCCTCTCGAAGGATTCACACGCAGGAATAATGCTACATCTTCGTAATTTGGGAGCGTAGCGGATAATCCAACTAATCGAATAAGATCTTTCGTAGTCTCGATTTGCCTAACTGTCCTCGCAACTATGCTTTCCAGAACAGGGCCTCGATTGTCATGGAGAAGATGTATCTCATCTATGATCAGGAGTTTTACCATCTGAGTGTATGTTCTGTCTCCGGATTTTCTAGTAACGATATCCCATTTCTCAGGCGTTGTAACAATTATCTGAGTTTCTTCGATCTGCTGACGTGTAAGTGTTTGGTCTCCACTAAGTTCTCGCACAATAACGTTATATGATTGTAGGCGATTAGACAAGTTCCCAACAACTTCAGCAACCAAAGCTTTCATGGGTGCAACATATACAATCTTAAACTTACTGGTGTCTACCTCTCCATCTTGCCAGTGTAAAGCAATCTCATGAAGAATGGTTAGCATCGCAACATTTGTTTTTCCGGCGCCAGTGGGAGCGCATAGGAGAATATTTTCAGGTGTAAAAAGAGCTGTTTCATAAACTTTACTCTGAACTCTGTTCAACTGCTTCATTCCTTCAAAGGCTGGCCGTGCATAATCGGGCATTTCTGATATCTTAACTAACTTTTCTCCAGAAGTAAGTGGTTTAGGCTTCAGTGCTGGCACATGAACTTCTTCGTAGCCCTTGTGGGGAGTTCTATAAGATCCTGGAGGTAGTTCGCACTTCTTGTTTGCCATCAAAAGACCGCCTTGCTGAAAGGCCAATGTTTCAAGATCAAGCAACTGTCTTTGACCCTTTAGCCAACTATTATCAACTTCTCGATCGATAAATCTCTGCTCTTTATCATCCCCTGCAACTCTGTCGTCCTTCAACCTTCTGGCCTCCTCCCTTATACTCTTTTCCAAGTTCTTTTGGCGCTCTTTCGCCGATGCCCTTGTCGCATGCAACTGTTCCAAGATTGAAGCCAGGCTTGGCCGGAAATTCAACATCTCTTCTTCAATTTTCCTCCTTTGTTCTTGGTCCTCGGCCCTAGCAAGGCGGGTGCACCATACTATCTTGAATCTATTTCGTAAAAGCAGCTTTATAAGATCAAACTTATCGTACTCAAGTAATGCCACAAGCCGGTTCTCGACATCCCTATCATCACCTTCAGCAAGAATTTTTAGCACATCTTCTGCAATATTTTGACTTTGCTGTGGGTCGATATTCTCAAAAGCTTGAGAGATCTTCCTTTGCAGCCAATAGGCATCGATATCTTGCACGTTCAGTGTCAGGCCCTCCTTAGTTTCTTCCATTTCATCGTCGTCTACTCCTTCCATCTGCATAGCACTCATGTCATTCGACTCCTGACCATCATCATCATCCTCGGATTCCTCTTGTACCTGATGCACATAAGTTAATAAACAAAAAAAGGCATTACATCTACAAAAATAACAACTTTGTGCAAAATGATGTGAAGAATCATGCAGAAAATATATGAAATGGGAACCTATGTTATTCATACCTGATCATAATCACTCTCTTCCTCTTCATCTTCTTCAAACTCAACAGCAACACCAATGTCATCATCAAGGGCACCATCGTTCCCATTCGCAGACACCGGAGCAGCATTCTCGGCCCCATCCTGATAATCTGTGATCAACCGTGCAATAGAGACAAGCTGGTCAAATGTTTGGCTCGAAAAGGGATTCAGCAATCGCTCGATATCCTTCTTCTTGTCAGGATTCTTAATCTTATCATTCTTCAAAACTGACAACACTTCATCAGCAGCTCCGGTGAGCACGTCATGTGGCTGTCCCCCAAACTGCTGCTGAATAATACTCAGCAGCGCCTCATAAGCTGCACGGGTCTCCTTGGTTTTGGGCTGATAGACGCCCTCATCCACGAGAGAGAGAACGGTCTCCTCCTGAATTCGTCTTTTCTTGCTATCCTTCCTTTGATCCTGCTCAGTCCCTGGCTCCCGCTCCTTCTTCTTCTTCGATTTCTTGATCTTCTCCTCAAGCTCTGGGGCCTTGCCTCTGTATGCGCGATCACCAAAGCTCTTGGGATCTATCTTACCCCAAAGGGACTCCGGCTCACCGGTGGGCTCGTGGGTGTCACGGGGGCGAGAGTCGGTTGTGAGCACAAGACTTGAGTTGGCACGATACTCGTATTGCTTGAAACGAGCATGGGCTTCGGCGCCGCCGCCTAGATGAGCCATCGTTTCAACGAGGATGCTTGTACTGCAAAATTGAACAGGTATGTGGAAAAAACAAGAACCCATCAGAGAGTGAAGGGAGACTGAGGGTGCGTTCGTTTGGTAGGTTTAGGTTTTGATTGACAGAAATTAGTTTTGGCCGAAAACCTATGGCGCAGAGGTTTTGGAATTGGGCCAAAGCCAATTCTTGTGTTCGCTTGCAGGAGAGTTTTCAGTCACAGGAATTGAATATATCAATATTTATGTTCGGTTGCAAGGATGGAATTCGGAGAGAAAAATTGATATTTGAGTTTGAAAATATAACAGAGAAGGATCTTACATCATTGCACTGCATTATGAAGATTAATGCGGGGAACAATCAAAATAGAAAAATTTTGAGGGGAGTAAATTTTGCCGTGCATTATATTGAAAATATTGCAGGGAACAATCAAAATAGTTTGTGGACTGCATTATACACAGTTAGGTTTCTATTTCATTTTTCTGTGCAGTTGCACCTGTTACCATTAAATTTACAAGCTTTTTACCAAAATGAATCTTTGAAAGCGATAATTATACTAAAAAAACATTCACGTTCTAAATAGTTATTGCAGTAGAAGTTTTTGATGGAACTGATGCTCCAGAAACCCACTGTATAGAGGAGTAAACGGATAAATAAAAATGAAAAACCTTGAAGGCGGCAAGGAGGAAGAAATAAACTGGTGGTTTCCGGAGAGGACAAGGTGATTACCGGAGAGGAGGAAGAACAGGGGACTTGGCTCGGCTAGGTCGAGGGTGACCCTACATGCGAAAACTGGTTCTGAGCCAGAGAAGACGAAGAGCGTCGGAGTGAGTGCCGGATAGGACCAGCCGAACGCCACCGGAGTAGCAGCTTGCCGGAGAGAGTGAGAGGATCGCGCACCGGAGAGGGAGAGGAAGAGCGCGCAGCTTGCGATATTTCGTCTATAGGGAGTCCGGTATAACCCGTGATATGGTTCGGCCCTATGATGAGAAGGGAGAAAAAATAGGGAGCCCGGTATAAACCCTAGGAAAAGCGAGCAGCTCGGCGGAGAAGAAATGAAACTATAAAATTAAATCAAATGAAGATGTTACCGAAACGATCTAACTCCGATCGGCGGAGAGTGGATACACTGGTAAGAATTAGAACCCTAGCGCGGCGGCGGCGTTCGTCAGAGTAGAGCTGAAAACACACACAGCATACTGCGAGAGAAGAAATACTAGCAGACCGGAAAGCTTCCTTCTGTTTGCCTCCATGCAATGTTTGAGAAGCTGGGGACTAAAACTTTTGGAAAAATTCCGTGCAATACCGATTTGCGTAATAATGAGTATATATATACAAGCATCTTTGCGATGCTCTCGGGCGGTCTTCGTCCGTATCAGGCGGGCTTCGACCGCCTGTGCACGGGTTTCGCTTGTACTCGATGCTTTGAGTGGTCTTCAGCCGCATAGAAGCAGGCTTCGACCGCTTCCACACAATCCACCATCTCGGTGCCGCACCCGCCACACGCGGCCACCGGAGCCCTATGGTTATTTGATTTTGCTCTGGTGGGCCGCAAGTGACGGGTGCGGCGTCGAAATGGTGGATTGCGTGAAAGCGGGCGAAGCCCGCTCTTATGCGATTGAAGACCATCCAAACATCAAGCACGGGTGAAGCCCGCGCGCAGGCGCGCGAAGACCGCCTGATGCGGCTGAAGGCCGGCCGGGGCCAAAAGTGACTATTTTAGATATTATTGAATTTTATAAGCGAATGAGAAAGAGAGACTTACAATCACTTATATATATATACGAGCGACAGGCACGGGCCTCCGGCCCGATGGCCACGCACCATAGTACCCGGCCGGCGACGGCGGGCTTCGCCCACCCCCCGGTCGGCGCCCGCCCGCCCGCTCGAAGCCTGCCCCAGCCCGCCCGGCTCAGCATTTTTGGGGTCAAGATGGTCTCAAAACGAAAAGTAATCAACATGAAAGTTGCAGATCTCGGCGAGACGAACAACTTTCATGTTGATCACATTTTAATTTGGAGCCGTTTTGGCTTCCGATTTGGGCCTCGAAATCGGGGGCGGCGAGAGGTTGTACTGTAGCACTCTCGCCGCCCCTGATTTCGAGGCCCAAATCGGAAGCCAAGACGGTTCCAAATCAAAAATTGATCATCATAAAAGTTGTAGATTTCGGCGAGACGAACAACTTTCATGTTCGTTACTTTTTGATTTGAAGCCGTCTTAGCTTCCGATTTGGGCCTCGAAATCGGGGGCGGCGAGAGGCTGTACTGTAGCACTCTCGCCTCCCCTGATTTCCGAGGCCAAAATCTGAAGCCAAGACGGCTCCAAATCAAAAGGTGATCAACATGAAAGTTGTTCGTCTCACCGAGATCTACAACTTTCATGTTGATCACTTTTCGTTTTGAGACCATATTGACCCCCAAAAAGTCGTGTCCCTTGTTTTTTTTAAATTTGTGCTTGGTTTAGTCTCATACCGTGGAATGGTCAATAGGTTTTTGAATATAAATACTATAATGAGCCTTTACATTTAAAATTGGAAAGTGTAGTCTGTCCATACATAGTCAGTTCTAGTATAGTGGGCGGGCTACATAGAGCTTGCGGGTTGCTGGCGGGCGGGCGGGCGTTTGCGGCTCTGCTAGTTGGTTTTGCTAACCCAATTTTAAAATCATTTCACATAGGTTTAGGACTGTCCTAGAGTAGGTTTAGGAAGCCGACAAAAAAGTCTGGAGAGAGGGTTGGTTTGATCGGACGACTGCTGAATAATGCATCAAGATCGGACGGCCGAAATATTTTCTGTGAATTTTGAACTCATGCTATTTGCAGACCTCAGTATTTCTTTATAATATGGTATAGATATATATATCTACTATTAATAAGGCCCTTCTTTGCTCTCTCTGTCACGCTGTGAATTCCCGAGAAGCCCCTTGCCCTTCTCTCGGTCACGCGCCCAAATTCCCCTCCTGATTCAGCCCCGCCGCTTCATGCATTCGCCTCCGTCACGATGAAAATCCCCGAACAACCCCCGTCGCTTCCTCCACTCGGCGGTAAATCGCGATTTTTTCTACACTGCGACGCGTCGTTGTTTCATGGCCCTCCTCGCCGCGTGATGTCGTTACCTGGCCGCAACCCGGTCACGCCGCCGCATGCCCCATCCTCCTCCTGCGTGCCACGTAGGCTGGCTGCTACGTCGTCGATCACGCCGCTCTTGCCATGGATTAAGTTGCATTAACCCGCTCGAACTATCGCGCGATTGCTCCACCTGCACATCCTCGACCAAAAGTCCGGACTGTTGGACAGAGCGCTACTTAATTTCTTAAATAAGTAGCAAAACGCCACGGGTCAAGTGAAGGAACGCCGGACCCAACAATCCCCCCCCCGGCGTCCAGCACAACCCGTCGGCTCAGAGGTGGAGTTACCACATGGCCCACCTGACTCAGAGGTGGGGTTACCACATGTCCATGGTTGCCTGACCCGCCGGACCCACACAGGTAGAAGGGAAAAATCAGGATTTAATAGCGCTCCCCCGGTCTTGAACCCGTGACCTCCTCTGATACCAATTGAAGGATCAAGTGCATACTCAACTGCACCAAAAGTCCGGATTGTTGGAGAGGGTGCTACTTAATTTCTTAAATAAGTAGCAAAGCGCCACGGGTCAAGTGAAGGAACGCCGGACCCAACACGCACCTTGCCAGAAACCCTCGCTTCTTATTCCCATGATCTGCATCACGATTGCTCTGGCTTCCGACGACATCACCGACCATTGTCGCACCTTGCCATCGTCACCTCTGTTGCACGGACAGTAAGGCCTTCAGTGACTCCGATATAGTTTCTGATTTGCATTCTGATTTCCATTCTTTCTATGATACTCTGCTACCTGCACTTCCCTTCTTCTGCATTCTCTCAGTGCCTCCCCTCAAATCTATTGTATTTGCATTTCTTTTGTTGGTATTTGGGTGATAGTAATTTGTGTCTTACTATTCCACATTTTCTTCATGTCATGCTCTGCACCGCGTTTCCTCTAGCTGCCAACGATATCAGAGAGCGGTATTCATCCTCCGTCACTCCTCCTGTGCTCGACACTTCATCTACCGCCGCAATCGTTCCCACTGTTATCTCCGCTATGCCTCCAAACAGCATCAACATCACCTCTATCTCACAGTAAGTCTGTACGCTAATTCCTTTTATGTTTTGATCTGTCATTGAGGGTTTGATTTCTTTTTGTTGATTTTGGTTTTTGTTTGATTTGGTTTTGTTGGATATCTGTTTTTTATTTTGTTGAGCTTTTCATTTCTTTTTTTGGTTTTATTTTTGTTTGATTTTGTTTTTGTTTGATATCGTTTTTGATTTCCTTTGAGTTCTCACATTTTTTCTTATGCTACCAGCGGTATTCATCATCTGTCGCTTCTCCTCTGCTCGGCACATCATCTGTCGCCGCAATCTTTTCCACCATTACCTCAGCTAGGGCTCTGAACAGCATCAGGACGACCACTATTGCACAGTAAGTGCGTAACTTAAATTCGCACATTTTTTATGCTAGCAGTCTTTTGCTATCTACAGTAAGTGTCTTCCTTACTGTAATATTTCATTGGTAGCAGTCTTTTGGTATTTCACAGTTAGTAGAAGCTGAACATTTTTTGTTATGCTAGCTGCTGATAGGCAGAACAGTTAGGAGAACATGAACATTTTCTGTGATGCTATCGTCTTCCTTGTTGGTTGCTGTAATATTTCCTGTTATGCTAGCTGGTGATACGAAGAAAAGTTGCTAATTTCGTTGATGTAATATTTTCTGTTACGCTGCTTGTTGTTTACATATATAAACAAAATATTGCTTCACAATTAAAATTACTTTGCTGAGAATTGTCTGTGAGGACTTTGGGATGGTTACAAAAGAGAGAATTCTTGAGTGTGTTTGGGATGCGTTAAGAAGATAGAGGAATGAGTGTGTTTTGGATGGTTATAAAGATGATGTTTACTATACATACGTATTATCTAAATATAATATTAAGCACATTTCATATGTGTCAAAACTAGGCAATGCATCAACACTACAATTCACTTTAAGGCATGTGTCAAACTCACTTCTAGAGTTCACTTTACTGCATGTGTGGGGACTTCGGCGCACGCATCAATGTAATATAACTTTTTTTGAAGGAATGAATTGTAAATGTTGTTGATCAAAAGTAGGCAATGCATAAACACTACAGTTCACTTTAAAGCATGTGCCAAAACTCACTATCACGCTAAAAAACTAGCTAGCCAACGCATCAAAGGTACAGTTTATTTAGATATAAATAGGTGAGCTCAACAAATGCCAACTATAATCAAAATAATAACATAAATAACGACGGGATTTATTTATGCTGAACCTCCTTTTGTTGTTGATCAAAAGTAGGCAATGCACCAACACTAGAGTTCACTTTAAAGCATGTGTCAAAACTCACTGTCACACCCAAATTCCGAAAAACGCAACCGCCGCGTGGCTCTCTCGCGTACGCAGCCTCTGCCAACAGGAAACGGCGCCTTCGCCGCCCTCTGCCGCGTCCCGCCTTGCCGCGTGCCCCGCCCTTCAACATCCAACGGAAACGGCGACTTCGCCGCCCTCTGCCGCTTGCCGCCTTGCCGCGTGCCCCGCCCTTCAACATCCAACGGAAACGGCGCCTTCGCCGCCCCCTGCCGCTTGCCGTCTTGCCACGTGCCCCGCCCTTCAACATCCAACGCAACACGTCGCCCTTCTGCCGCATGCCGCCTCGCCGCGTGCCCCGCGCTTCAACATCCACTGCGACGTTTCCGCTCTGCCACTGCCCCGATGTTCCCAAAAAACTCCCCGCCGCTTACCGCGCCGCTGCCAGCATAACCCACCGCGTGCCGCGTCCTCCTGCCGCGTGCCTCCCCGGCTGCCCTCGCCGCTCGCCTCTTTGTGATGCCGCCTCTGTCCTCCGTCATTTCCTCATCTGGTACCTCTCTTTAGCCTGCAGCTTCGACCAGGAGAATCCTCTACCCAGAGCTCTGCGCCTGCTTCTATTTCTTGTTGTTTCAGTACGAAAATGCGCACAATCGTCAGCTCTCGACCGACAGCTCTCTGCCTCAAGCTTCCCACTGTGAGATTCTCCCCCATATCTTCTGCCTCATCCGGTACCTCTCTTCAGCCTGCAGCTTCGACCAGGAGAATCCTCTACCCAGAACTCTGCGTCTGCTTCTATTTCTTGTTGTTTCAGTACAGAAATCCGCACGATCAGCAACTCTCTGCCTCAAGCTTCCCACTGTGAGTTTCTCCCCCGTATCTTCTGCTGCACAAATTTTCACCCCTTCTTCTGTAACTACAGCATATAGGATCTCCTTTGACATATTTTTTCACTACATTTCATTTAAAATTGTACTGCGTGCTTTTACTAAAATAGGATCGTCATTTTCCTATGTCAACTGGAGCATCACGACATCCTGACAATTCGCCATGTGGGGGATGGATCTGGTAGGGCCTTTCCCCCAGGCCAGCGGGCAGAGAAGATTCATGTTAGTGATGATTGATTATTTTTCTAAGTGGTTGGAGGTGAAGACGTTGGCCAAGGTGACCTCTCAAGTAATCAGAAATTTCGTATGGGGGGAGATCATCTGCCGGCACGGGTTGCCCCAGGCCATTTTCACGGACAATGAGCCTTTGTTTGTCAGCGATGAGTTCATCAGCTTTTGTAGACAGCTTAGGATTGAACTCAGGTTTGCCTCGGTCCACCACCCTAGGAGCAATGGGCAGGTGGAGGCGGTAAACAAGATCATTATAAACCTCTTGAAGAAGAAAGTTGAGAACTTGAAGGGAAGCTGTGTAGAACAGCTTCCTTCATGTTGAAGTTGGTGAACGGGCGGTCTGTCTTGGCGGGTTGAAGACCGCGCGGTCTGGCGGTTTGTCTCAGTCGGCTTGAAGACCGGGCGGTCTAGCGGTCTACCCTGGCAATCTCTCTTTCTCTCTGGTGGTAGCCGTGCGGTTAGCCCTTCTGTCTAACCGCGCGGCTTGTGCGGTTTGTTTTGTATAGTCCGCTTAGTCCTATAAATTTTTAGTCTCACATCTCTTATTTGTATTCTCTCATCTCTCCTTCATTCTATATAAGGGAGGGCATACCTTTGTAATAGATACCTTTTTCGGATAATAAAGTTTCAGTTAAAACCATTTCGGTTTGTTTTTGTTCGGTTCTTACATGGTATCAGAGGACTCGATCTACTCCTCCTGATTCTGTGCCTTCCCTGTCCGCGCGGCTTGTCGCGCCGGTTTGCACCCTGTCCGCGCGGCCTCTTCCTCTCCTTGTTGTTGCCCTCTGTGTGCGCGACCTTTTGTTTCCTGTTCTAAGTCGCCGCCTCCTGTCGCAGCGACCTGTTTTGTCATCCTTCTGTTCGCGCGGCCTGTCCTCTAGCCGTTCGACTTCTTCCCCTCTGCTTGGGTCTGCAGCTTGGTCGTGGCTTTTCTGGCCGCTGGTTTCTACCCTCGTGACCGCTGCGGCTTTTCTTTTTCCTATCCGTGCGGGTTGTTTCCAAACCGCCCGGCTTCCCTTTTCCTGCTCTTATGGCTCTTTCTGATGCCTCTACTACCACCACCCCTGTCACCAATCCGGCTCCGCCTCTTCCACCTACTCCTTCCGGGAACCTTGGGACCGTTTCCAAGCTTGTTGGCTCCAACTACCCGGATTGGAGCGTCTCTTTCACCTTTCTACTTCGCTCACAACGCAAACGACACCATCTCGTTGATGACCCACCTCCTATCACTTCACCTCTCTTTGATGACTGAGATGCGAGTGACGCGCTTGTGCGTACTTGGCTCGCGAACAGTCTTTCCGATGAGTGCCTTCCCGTCATCCGTCATGATAAGACGGTCAAGGCCGCTTGGCTTCATCTTGCCGCTCTGTACTCCAAGGGGGCTCAGACGTCCCGCATCTATACGTTGTATGCGGACCTCTTTGCCCGTCCTACCTTGTCTCCTGCTGCTGCCTACCAACAGGTTCAGGCTCTTGGGGCTGATATTCTTCAGAATCGCCCCTTTTCTGTGGATTTGGCTCAACAACACAAGCACTTCTAGGAGCTTCTGGTTGTGTGTTATCAGCTCCGGCTTCCTGATACTTATGACATGATCCGACAGCAAATTCTGGGTGAGGCAGAATCTCCTACCTTAGATGTCACCGCTGCCCGCATCGTTGCTGTCACCTCTCTCCTTCAGCGCCCACTTTTGTCAGCTCCTCCACCACCGGACAACTATTCTCATCACACTCAGCGGAGTGGCTCTGGTAGCTGCAGTCACCAGTCCGGCGGCCGTGCTTCTTCCCGCTACCTCTGCTCTCATTGTGGCCGAACCAGACATACTTCCGAACGCTGCTGGATGAAGCATCCCCATCTTCGCCCCTCCGGTGACTCTTCCAAGCCGTCTGCCTCTGTTGTAACATCCTCAGGTAGTGCCCACATGGTGACTCAAGGTAAATGGCTCATCGACTCTGGTGCCACTAATCACATGACGGGCAATCCTCAGTGCTTCTCTTTACTCGAACAACATGATCGGTTGCCCCCGGTCCTAGTTGTGGATGGTTCTCCCTCCCCGGTTCATGGGACGGGAGTGGTTCATGTTACTCCGTCACTATGACTAGCGGACACTCTCTATGTGCCCAAGTTTCCGTGCAATCTATTGTCTGTTTCCTCTTTATGCAAGCAGTTTCAGTGTTCTGTGACATTTACTCCGACTTCTTGTTCTTTTCAGGATCTGAGCTCCCACCGGACGATTGCTACTGGGACTGAGAGCGGCGACCTCTACTTCCTCGACAATGTTTCCGCCTTGTCCGCCTTCTCCTCTTCTTGTACGGATCTTCTCCAGTGGCATCTCCGCCTCGGTCATCCTCCACCACGACTTCTACATCAGCTTCTGCCCCACCTCCCTCCGTCTAGTACTCCTCTCCAATGCGACGCCTGTCAACTAGGCAAACATCACCGTTCCTCCTTCATACCGAAGCAAGGTCGGGGCTCTACTCGTCCTTTTGATCTTGTCCACTCCGATATCTGGGGACCTGCTCCTACCCTCACCATTGGCCGGGGTAGTTCTTATTTTGTAACTTTTATAGATGATTTTTCTCGATGTACTTGGGTGTATCTCCTCCGAGATCGCTTTGAACTTTTAGATGTATGGATCTCTTTTTATCAGTTAATTAAAACTCAGTTTAATGTGTGTATTAAAACCTTTCGCTCCGACAATGCTAAAGAGTATCTGAGTCATGCTTTTACATCTTTTTGTGTGCAACATGACATTATTCATCAGACTAGCTGTGTTTACACCTCCCAATAAAATGGGGTGGCGGAATGCAAAAACCGTCACCTCCTCGATGTGGCTCGCACATTGATGACCCAGATGCATGTCACTCGCTCTTATTGGGGCTATGCTGTTCTCCTTGCATGCTACCTCATCAATCGCATTCCATCCACCATTCTCCACGGGAAAACACCATTCTCCATTCTGTATCCGGGCCAGGAGTCTTTTCCTTTCCCTCTCCGAATCTTTGGATGCACTGTATTTGTGCATACCCCATCTGTCACCCGTGACAAGCTATCACCTCGCTCCACCAAATGTGTCTTTCTGTGGTACTCCACCACTCAGAAAGGCTATTGTTGCTTTAACCCTGTTCTTCGTCAGCAGTTCGTCTCTGCTGACGTTACCTTCTTCGAGAATGCCTCCTACTTCTCGGCTGAATCCTCCTCTCTTTTCCCCGCTTCCTCTCCTCTTCCCCCAACTTCTGATTCTCCTGCTATTCCCTTCGTTCCCTCGTCTCCTACCGAGATATCCACCCCTCCACCATCTCCGTCCCCTCCTCTCGCTCCACCTCTCTCTCCCACTTCTCCACCTCAGTCTCCATCCTCTCCGCCACCGTCGCTCTCTTCTCCCGGGCCAGCTCTCTCTGCCATGGACGCTCCGGATACCGAGGGGGCCGCCGACCTGGATCTCCCTGTGGCTCTTCGCAAATGGGTGCGGACATGTACTCTACACCCCCTTGCTGTTGTTGTTTCATATGATCGTCTTACCCCTTCTCGCAGGGCCTTCGAGCTGCTATTTCTGCCACTGCCACGCCTCGTTTCTATTAGGAGGCCCTTGCTATTCCCCACTGGAAGCTGGCCATGGATGAGGAAATGGCGACCCTCACGGAGCGGGGTACATGGACTCTTGTTCCTCCTCCCTTCGGTACTGATGTTGTTGGCTGTCGCTGGGTCTTTGTGGTCAAATTTGGCTCAGACGGCACTGTGGATCGGTATAAGGCTCTCCTTGTTGCTAAGGGCTTTACTCAGACCTATGGGGTTGATTACTTTGACACCTTCTCCCCCGTGGCTCGTCTCAGCACTATCTGGGTCCTTCTCTATATGGCGGTAAATAGGGATTGACCGATTTCTCAGCTGGATGTCAAGAATGTCTTCCTTTATGGTGATCTTCACGAGGCCGTTTACATGGAGCAACCTCCTGGGTATGTTGCTCAGGGGGAGACACGAGTATGTCGGCTGAAGACGGCAATTTATGGCCTCAAGCAGAGCCCTCGAGCTTGGTTTGACAAGTTCAGCGGCATCGTGGCGGCCGTTGGTTTTGCGCGAAGCTCTGCTGATCACTCTCTATTTATTCGCAAAACTCCTTCGGGGCTGGTTGTTCTTGCTGTGTACGTCGATGATATTCTTCTCACTGGCGATGACCAGGAAGGGGTAGCCCTGATAAAGAGACATCTTCGCCAACATCTGATCACGAAAGATATGGGCTCTCCAAAGTACTTTCTGGGGATCGAAATCTCTCGGAAGCCCGACTCCTTAGTTCTCTCTCAGCCTAAGTATGCCCTTGATCTTTTAAAAGAGGCAGGATTGACTGGAACAAAACCTGCCCGATGCCCCATGGCAACTGGAGAAGACAAAACCTGGACAGATGATTCGCCTCCTCTTTCAGATAGTTCGCGGTACAGGCGTCTGGTTGGTAAGCTCATATATCTCACAGTGACCAGGCCCGACATTTCCTATGTTGTGGGTAAGGTGAGTCAATTCATGCAAGTACCTAGGGAGTGTCATCTACATTCCGTCTTGCGGATCTTGGAGTATGTCAAAGCAGCGCCTGGGAAAGGATTACTTTTTCAGAAGAATGGTCATCTGAGGATTGAAGCATACTCAGATGCAAGTTATGCTGATGACAAAGGGGATCGCAAGTCAAGCTCAGGTTTTTGCACCTTTGTTGGGGGAAATCTGGTGAGCTGGAAGAGCAAGAAGCAGTCTGTTGTCTCCAGGTCCAGTGCAGAAGCTGAGTATCGCAGTATGGCGTCGACCACTTGTGAGTTAAAATGGCTGCGGGCTCTCATGCTAGATTTAGGAGAGGTCTACAACCATCCTCTACCTATGTTCTGTGATAACAAGGCCGCCATATACATCTCCAAAAATCCGGTCTTCCATGAAAGAACAAAGCACATTGAGGTCGACTGTCATTTCATTCGTGAAGAGATCTTAAAGGAACAAATTTGCACTCCATTTGTCACTTCTGATAAAGAGCTGACTGACATCTTCACCAAGCCAGTTTCCGTCTCGTTTCTTCATGTTTGTGAGAAGCTGGGCATGATCGATATATATGCTCCAGCTTGAGGGGGAGTGTTAAAGTTGGTGACCGGGCGGTCTGGCGGTCTGTCTTGGCAGGTTGAAGACCGCGCGGTCTGGCGGTTTGTCTCAGTCGGCTTGAAGACCGGGCGGTCTAGCGGTCTAGCGGTCTACCCTGGCAATCTCTCTTTCTCTCTGCTGGTAGCCGTGCGGTTAGCCCTTTTGTCTAACCGCGCGGCTTGTGCGGTTTGTTTTGTATAGTCCGCTTAGTCATGTAAATTTTTAGTCACACATCTCTTATTTGTATTCTCTCATCTCTCCTTCATTCTATATAAGGGAGGACATACCTTTGTAATAGATACCTTTTTCGGATAATAAAGTTTCAGTTAAAACCATTTTGGTTTGTTTTTGTTCGGTTCTTACACTTCAATCCTCTGGGCCTTGAGGACCACCCCCAACACAGTCACAAGGGAAAGCCCTTTCAAACTCTCACATGGCTGCGAAACAGTACTTCCTATAGAATTCGAGGTTTGGACGCCTCATGTAGTTCAGGCAAAAGGAGGAAGAGAAGAGTGGAGGACCAAGAACGAGGACGAGCTTCGTCTTTCCCTTGACATGGTGGAGGAGCAGCGCGACCTGTCAGCTATCCGGCAGGAAGAGGCCAAGCGGAGGATGGCTAAGCACTTTGACAAGCACGTCAGGGTCAAGCAGTTCGCGGAAGGGGACTTGGTCTTGAAAAAGGTGGATGCAACCGGAAGATCAACCGTCATAGGAAAGCTCAATCCCAACTAGGAAGGTCCGTACATTGTACAAGGGGAATTAAGATCAGGAGGGTATCACCTTCGGGATGTGGAGGGCGAGACCCTAAGTCATACCTGGAGTGGTGATGACTTGAAGCGTTTCTATCCATGAAATATGTACATACTTTCCTTTGTTAAAATATGAAATCCTTTGATCTCTCAGCTCTTTTTGGCAATGGTGTTCGTGGCAGGCCTAGATTTCCTTAGACCGCGAGCAGATCCCGCTATCAGGCTCCCACCTAGTTGGCAAGGCTGGATGTCACTCGAGGAGTTGACCCTAAGTCTTGAAATGCTCTCGTTGTTATGCTTCCATCAAGTTGGCTGGGTCGGGATTCTCGATGGACGTCGTTATGACTCTAGGGTTAGGTCTCGAGATGATCCCGTTGTCAGGCTTCCATCTACCTGACAGGGCTGGGATCCTCGATGGACATCGTTATGACCTTGGAATTAAGTCTCGAGATGTTCCCGCTGTCAGTCTCTCACCTAGCTGGCAGTGCCAGGATCCTCGATAAACATCATTCTTGCTCTGGGGTTAGGTCCCGAGATGCTCCCGTTATAAGGCTTCCATCTAGCTGACAGGGTCGGGATCCTCGATGGACATCGTTATGACCCTGGAGTTAAGTCTCGATATGCTCCGGCTGTCAGGCTCCCACCTCGCTGGCAGGGTCGGGATCCTTGATGGAGATCATTCTTGCTTAGGGGTTAGGTCTCGAGATGCTCCCGTTGTCAGGCTTCCATCTAGCTGGCAGGACCTGGATCCTTGATGGACATCATTACGACCCTGGAGTTAAGTCTTGAGATGCTCCCGCTGTTAGGCTCCCACCTCGCTGGCATGGTCGAGATCCTCGATGGAGATTATTCTTGCTACGGGGTTAGGTCTCGAGATGCTCCTGCTGTAAGGCTTCCATCTAGTTGGCAGAGTCGGGATCCTCGATGGACATCGTTATGACCCTGGAGTTAAGTCTTGAGATGCTCCGGCTGTCAGGCTCCCACCTCGCTGACAGGGTTGGGATCCTTGATAAACATCATTCTTGCTCTGGGGTTAGGTCTCGAGATGCTCCCATTGTCAGGCTTCCATCTAGCTGGCAGGGCCGGGATCCTTGATGGACATCGTTATGACCCTGGAGTTAAGTCTCGAGATGCTCCTGCTGTCTGGCTCCCGCCTAGCTGGCAGGGTCGGGATCCTCGATGGACATCATTCTTGTTTTGGGGTTAGGTCTCGAGATGCTCCCGCTGTCAGGCTTCCATATAGCTGGAAGGGTCGGGATCCTCGATGGACATCGTTATGACCCTAGAGTTGTCTCAAAATACTCCCGCTGTCAGGATCTCATCTAGCTGGCAGGGTCGGGACCCTCGATGGACATCATTCTCGCCCTGAAGTTCGGTCTCAAGATGCTCCCGCTGACAGAACTTCCATCTAGCCGAATTTGCCGGTGGGGGCACCCAAGGTTCGGTCAAAGCGAAGGATCGATTGACACTCATCTCACATTGTCAGGCTCCTACCAGCTGACAAGAAGAGAAGTAGATATTTTTAACTGTATCGCCACAGGGCCAAGATCGTAGACAAATTGGATTCCACACCTCGGGCGCCCGCCCAACACACATCTAGCCCGGCGCATGAAAAGCGACCAAGGTCGCGAGAGCTCAGGCCACGCCGCGACCTCACGAGGCCCGACTCGCGCGGAACCAAACGGCCCGGGTGCTAGTCCATCTATATCGCGAGCAACGTAAGGAGTCTCTGGATAAGGGAGATGGATCACCACTCATGGGTCGGCTACCTAAGTTCTTGACATTCACTAAGCTAAGTATTGAAGGGACACATGATCTCGCTAACGAAATGAGAGCCCGGAGGCAGCGAGCGGGAGGGTCGAGCCAGGTCGCGAGTATGAAGCAGAAAGGGAAAGATAAAAGGTGATATCATCTCAGAGTAGAACAATATCATTAACCACAAACAATTACAAGTGGGGAACCCAACCCGCATTTACATTACAACAAATAACAAAAAATACAAAAGTAAAGAGAAGCTCGACACGAGGGTTCAGTGAGGCGAGCTCTCGGGCGGCAAGCCCTCCTAAAGGGGTTGGTTGGACTTATCGCCCGACTTCGGTATCAGAAGGAATAGCTCTGGTACCACCTCGCTCACCGAGAGCCCGTGTCTTCGCTTGTGATGAGGCCTGCCCGCTGCAGAGTCTGGAGCGTGAACTTCGCGGCCTTGGCAACATTCTTTTGCATCATCTCCTCTAGCTCATACTCTGAATAATGAGCGAGCTGGCAACTGCTGCTGGAGGGCGGCAGAGGAGCTACGACTCCAGTTCTCACACCCGCGCCCGCAGCGCCTTGTTCTCCTTCTTGAGGGTGGAGATCTGGAAACCAAGGCGCTTAGCCGTCGCCGCATCCTGCGAGAAGAAATGAAAGGAGCATAAGCAAAGTGGAAGCGATCTTAAGGCATCTAGTGCAAGTTATGGGACTTACCACTACACCCCCTCAGGTATCCGGCGAGAACAACATCGACCGCATCCACCCGCTTCTTCTAGTAGTGTGCTTCCTCCTGAGCGAGACGGCGGGCCTCTTCCTTGTCATCAGCGAGTTTTTTGAGCGGGGGGGGGGGGGGGGGGGAGGGGGGAGGGGGGTTCCTCTCCAACTATGTGCACCGCCTGGCCACCATGTGAGCTAGCTCCAGGATGCGGAGCTGGGCCGGCGCACTCTCGTGCACGAGAACTCGCATGGCCTCCTTATCGAATATCGCAGTGTCCTCCCGCGCGTAGTGGCTGAACGAGCAGGCATAAGCCTCCCAGCTGATGGTGTCCTGCTCCAACTGTGAGGCCCCCATTTTAGACCCCACTTAATTCTGTATCTAAGCTACTTTCAAGACCGTTGTCCCAGGATGAAGTAAGGCTAGTGAGTATAAAATAAAACACATCATAAGACGTACCTCATGCATTGTAGAAGTCCTCGAGTCTTTTCGGTCTTTCCTCATTCAACTTCACTTTTCTTTACGTACTCAAAGTCATGTCAAGTACCTGAACAAAAATGGCGGCGGGCTTAGTCATACAAATATGACTAAGTGAGGAATATACCTCTTTAACTTGCTCTATAAACACATGAAAATGATTAACCATATCAGTAAACATTTTTCATACTAACCCGTTTTTGTACCAGTAATGAAACTGGGAAGCGATATTATAACTGAAATGTTAGTAACTATAAAACAGTATAAGCAGTTATAGAACAGTAATCTTCAGTAGCTATACTAGTATCAGTACAAGTATGCAAAATATACCAATAACAGTGCAAGAAGGTAAACTATGTGACATTGGAGCCATGTAGCAGTGTCAGTATTAAAGTATACTAATAATAGTGCAAGAAAGGGAACTTTGTAACCATGTAATCATGATAATAACATCACCGTAAAACCATATCAGTTCGCATGTTCATTTCCAATGTATCAGTGTGATTGTATAACCGTACGTTCTTATGTTCTCTTTTACATTAGGTAATGTTAAGGGTAACTGTCAACATATCAGTAACAGTATCTGTATTGCAATATTTCAGTCTTTGGGCCCGACCCTTCCGGGTCATCAGTATCCAAAACCAGTACGTACAACACGCGTTTATGCCTTTCGGCTCGACTGGCTTGGTAAATCATCAGTAATTTATATGCGCATTCATGTGCAGTTATAGCCTTATCATTACTATGCATCGATACATTTTCATATATGTTAGATGTATGTAATTTGTTAAATACGTAGGATTTATTTATGTCTTCATCCCCTCAGAATCTAATCGCCTGTTTGCCTTTATACAAGGCCATACAAATGCGAGTAATCATTATCAGTGATGTACAAGTATTTCATGCTAACATATGTAAATAACCAGGTATTTGACCTTCGAATAATACGAATGCATAATGAAAAAGAGAGTAATAAAGCATACAATTAAACAGGTAGCTCTCACCATCAGTCGTTCTTTTCTTTTATTGCAACTCATGTCATTGTCACGTATATTTTGAGATGCCCTCCTTCGCGATATTTGTATAGAATTCATATCATTTATTGGGGTTGCAACTTGCTATAGTTACAACATTTTAATATGATGACATCATATGGAAGCTACTCAACCAACCATTTGTGTTAATATAACTCAAATCCAGCACACCTCTCGTAGAAGCCAACAAGTAAAACAAACCCAATAAATACATGACTGGACAGTAATAACCAAAGCAAAGCCCCATTCAAAATAGTGGCTATCAAGAGATTTCCTCCTAAGCACTACTCAACCAGCCATAACAGTCAGCTCAAAGCCAATACTGGTTGACAAGTAGAAGCAAGGCTAGGCTAAATAACAGTATACATCAAACTATCAAAGGTCCCCCAAATGAAATCAGTAAAGAACACATGCTTTGTTGTGTTCTGAATGGTACTATACAACAATATTTGGCCATGCACTATAGTAAAAATACTCATAAGAAGAGTAGCAGTAATTAGCTAAACTTATAATATAACTCCCCAGCCTAATCAACAGCCGATCAAGAGAAACAAACCCACAATAAGAAGAGGAATAGCAGATAGCAGCCGCCGGCCAACCCTAGGTCAAAGCCCATAAAAACTCTCACAATCCAGTTGGCCGACCATCTCATTGCAAAAGATATAGAGTTGATTAATAAACAACTCAATTGCTCAAGAAATAAGAAGATGAAGAGTTTATCATCACATCATGTTCTGCAGCTCGTATGGAAGAGGAGGGTAAGGAAGAAAGAAATCTCACAGTGGGTGGCTTGAAATTGTGATCCACCGATCGAGTGCAAGCTCATGTCGTGCTCGCGCCGAGCACAAAGAAACCGTTCCGACGCCGACTAATTGCGGAGAAGAGGGAGGGAGCAGGAAGAAGGAACAATTCAACCCTCGCTTCCTTTCAGCCCGTCCAAGTACCAGGTGCTGAAAAATACATATGCGATCAGATCGGCATTTAGTAATATAACCGCCTCAAACAAGCCACCGCCTTATTTCAGCCACCGTCACATTTAATGGGGGAATTAACGTGTGCTAAAACTCCTCCTGGAACCAACTCAGCCATTTAATTCAATTAACATGTAAGCAACTGTACATCTGATCCACATACTAGCCGCTAAACTCAATGTATATGGGAATTCCTAACAATATCGTAAATGACCAAAATGTTCACTATATAAAGATAGCAAAATTAACAGTCCCTCAAGACTCGAGTGCCGCTAAACTTTCAAAGCCACGCCGAGGTAACACTGATTATCTCATTTTCATCATAGGGGATATTTATTATTGAAGTTTTATTTTCAGTTTGGGTCACTTCATCTTTTGGGCCGTTACAAACTCTTCCCCCCTTATATAGCTTTTCTTCCTCGAAAATAGGACGCGATACTAATGCAGACATGAGTTCAACTTGAAAGTCCACCTAGTGTCAGCTATGTGCACCTATGGGGGGGGAATAGGTGACGAGTAGCGCTTTTGCGGAATTTACGAACGTACCTGCACAATAAAAATAAAAAGCACAGCACACAGAATACACAGACAATTTATAGTGGTTCCCCGACTTGGGTACATCCACTTTCCCCCTTCGACCTATCTCCCCAACAAGGGACGACTCGGTCACTTCTCCAACGGGATTGAAATTCAATCCCTGCACTATCGGAAGGAACCCTTCCACACGTGAGAGTCAACACTCACACAAACCGGGTTGCACCCAACCCTTACAACACGGAACAAAAGTTCCTTTACAACAAAAGTAAATATGGAATGTACAAGAGATACAAACTTCGTTTGGAGACTACGGTGTTCCTCTTCGTTCGACGACGTGTTCGTGAAGTCAATGAAGAGTCTACAACCTTGGTCTCTCTTGGAAAGGATCTTCCCGAAACCGGCGGCGGCAATCCGAGCGGCGGCTTGGTTCGGGATCGTCGGCAACGAAGGTGCGCGGCAGCAATACTTCTGAGATCCAATCTTCGTTGCAAAGCAAACTAGGTCAACCAACGCTCACTCTAGGATCGGTCGTCTCGATCGATTCGGACGGGGGAGTTTTTCCCGGTCAACAAATCGAGAGACAAGGGATCTCTGGATAGACACGTGAGACTCAAGCTTTGCTAAGCTTCTGTCGCCGGAGATCGGGAAGAAATGCGATCAGCAGCGGCGACGGACTTGCGCGAGCGGCGACGGAGGCGGCGGAGAGATTTCGCGATTTTAGGGTTGCACTCGCTCGGCTTCTTTCTGTCTGGGTATTCCGTTCAAAATACCCGTGTATAAATACTGTAGTTAACTCCAATATGACCGTTTGTGGGACCCACAATAGAAATCCCCAAATCCCGGTCCAGAAATTTAACAGCGGCAGAATCCGGTTCAGGAAGTTCCGGAAAAACGCCAAGTCAAAATCGGTGAGAATCGAAAGTGATTCTCGCCGAGTCGCCGAGAATCAAAGGTGATTCTCGACGATTCGGCGAGAATCAAAGATGATTCTCGTCGAATTTGCCTTGGTTGCACGCACTGCTTTAGGCCAGGTCGAGACGGCGAGAATCAACCAGTGATTCTCGTCGATTCGATTCTCGCCGAATCGGCGAGAATCACTAAGTGATTCTCGTCGATTCTTACTTAGACGCAGAGTTGCTTGCTTAGAAGTTGCTGGATCGAGTTCGGCGAGAATCGACTTCTGATTCTCGACGAATCGGCGAGAATCCCAAGTGATTCTCGTCGATTCTAACTTAAACGAATTTTTGTCTTTCCACCTATGAGATGCTCCTTGACCCATCCTTGCTCCTTGTCTGCTCCTGCATATTTACAGCCCTGTGCTTGAAAATAAGTGCACTCCAATAGAGAGAGTACACGTAGGCCAACACACTGATCTGCTCAACGAGGGATTACGTCGTGCAGACCCGTGTATATTGACCTACTGCACCCTGACATTGGTGTGCACTTAGCGTGGAAAAACTGCAAGCACAACTAGAAGGATTTTATCAAATACATAGTCTATTGACCTTAGCTTGTCCAGGGGCTTCTTCAAATCAGGTACATTGTGGATACAATACACAACACAACTTGACTTGATGTAATACAGGAGCTATTAGCCTTGCTCACTCATATGAGCACATTTTGGGTCGTTGAATCATCCTCATCGTAATCACTTTTGCCAGTACTTCCATTTTCATGAATTCAAGTTATTGTTCGCCTTCCGTCAGTTAGATTCAGTAATCATATTATAGCTGCATTTCATGAAACCTGTAGCACATTTCATAAAACACATTTAGAGTTCTTTCTTATTCCGATGTTCCTATCTCTTTGTCTATTAATCTTGTGTTCTTTCACGGTGTTGTTGCTCCTTCTAATCCCTTGAATGATGTTCACGTATCATGTTCATTAGTTCCAACAATGTTCTACGTTAGGTCTAGATTGTTGTTTCAAACTGTTTGCACAAATAACACTTTGTTTGATGTGAATCACTCTGTCGATACATGTCTTTCAATTCGTCATCATTGCGTTCACAACCATACATACCTTATAAGATAAAAGTGAACTGACTAGACATATTCATCAACGTTATGTTTAACCTAAATCTTTTATAACATTGTTTTCTTCGTAATATTGTTGTCAATACCATACATTGTATATGCGTGTATTTCAAATCATTTGTTATCATATTTCATGCAAATAACCTGACCAATACAAAGCCATTCTATTTTACGGTTGTCAATGTTGTCATTTTATCACATTCACTCGTTGAAATACGTTACGCAACCTAGTATTCTATGTTATACCTGGAGTGTTGAGTCAGATTATCGTCATATTCCTTACATATGCGTACATATACAATTTATTGAGTGTACGTGAAGAATTTCTGTATTCAGGACATTAAAGTTCATTATGTCCATAGTAGGCTATGATATTTATTTCTCAGTTCGAATTTATCGTTATCACACATCACATTTTAAGTCCTTTCATCATTTGAATTTCATTTTCCATACACAGGACTCAATGAATACTCTAGCATTTTGATAACATAATATTCGTAGTATTTTGGAATAACTCCCTTAACACTACAGTTTGCATACTTCATTTTTATTTTCTTTTAACAACTTCACAAACTACTTTCCAACAGATAACCTTTGCTCACTTTTCTTCGTTTCGATTTACATACATCGTTGTGCTTTGATCTGTATTCGTATATATCTTCGAATGAAATCTGTACCAAAATTACTACATTGTTATTCTTCAATCAGCCTTATTTTTCACTTTCAATAGTATCAAATGCATTACATCATAATTTCATCATCAACATTATCTTAACGAATGGACAATATGAACCCTCACATTTTTATCTTGCTAACACATATGCCAACCTACATCACCCTATCGCGATGTGCATCATTTTGGTTTTACCCCCAATATTGTATACTTGTGTCATTTTGTTCTTTGAACCTTTTCCTGTCGTATCACCTCACGATATTCATATGTTTAACTTTTGTTACAAAAAGCAATATCTTGTGTTCAATGCCGAAGTCTCCATTACAAAAAGCAATATCACTTTCTCAAGTTCATTTTATGTCCGTAAAAACAATTCAGTTACTTATTCTTACACTTTGTAGACATCTAAGATTTAATTCATCATGAATTCCTTTTTGCCACTCTTCGCCTAAATTTGATTTAGACCAATTCTGAAACTTAGACTTCAACGTGCGATCCTCTCAACGTCTTATCATATGTAATTATTCAGTACTCGCTACAGCCGAACTTCTTGAAAACCTGGCTCTGATACCAAATTGTAAGGCCCCCATTTTAGACCCCACTTAATTCTGTATCTAAGCTACTTTCAAGACCGTTGTCCCAGGATGAAGTAAGGCTAGTGAGTATAAAATAAAACACATCATAAGACGTACCTCATACATTGTAGAAGTCCTCGAGTCTTTTCGGTCTTTCCTCATTCAACTTCACTTTTCTTTACGTACTCAAAGTCATGTCAAGTACCTGAACAAAAATGGCGACGGGCTTAGTCATACAAATATGACTAAGTGAGGAATATACCTCTTTAACTTGCTCTATAAACACATGAAAATGATTAACCATATCGGTAAATATTTTTCATACTAACCCGTTTTTGTACCAGTAATGAAACTGGGAAGCGATATTATAACTGAAATGTTAGTAACTATAAAACAGTATAAGCAGTTATAGAACAGTAATCTTCAGTAGCTATACTAGTATCGGTACAAGTATGCAAAATATACCAATAACAGTGCAAGAAGGTAAACTATGTGACATTGGAGCCATGTAGCAGTGTCAGTATTAAAGTATACTAATAATAGTGCAAGAAAGGGAACTCTGTAACCATGTAATCATGATAATAACATCACCGTAAAACCATATCAGTTCGCATGTTCATTTCCAATGTATCAGTGTGATTGTATAACCGTACGTTCTTATGTTCTCTTTTACATTAGGTAATGTTAAGGGTAACTGTCAACATATCAGTAACAATATCTGTATTGCAATATTTCAGTCTTTGGGCCCGACCCTTCCGGGTCATCAGTATCCAAAACCAGTACGTACAACACGCGTTTATGCCTTTCGGCTCGACTGGCTTGGTAAATCATCAGTAATTTATATGCGCATTCATGTGCAGTTATACCCTTATCATTACTATGCATCGATGCATTTTCATATATGTTAGATGTATGTAATTTGTTAAATACGTAGGATTTATTTATGTCTTCATCCCCTCAGAATCTAATCGCCTGTTTGCCTTTATACAAGGCCATACAAATGCGAGTAATCATTATCAGTGATGTACAAGTATTTCATGCTAACATATGTAAATAACCAGGTATTTGACCTTCGAATAATACAAATGCATAATGAAAAAGAGAGTAATAAAGCATACAATTAAACAGGTAGCTCTCACCATCAGTCGTTCTTTTCTTTTATTGCAACTCATGTCATTGTCACGTATATTTTGAGATGCCCTCCTTCGCGATATCTGTATAGAATTCATATCATTTATTGGGGTTGCAACTTGCTATAGTTACAACATTTTAATATGATGACATCATTTGGAAGCTACTCAACCAACCATTTGTGTTAATATAACTCAAATCCAGCACACCTCTCGTAGAAGCCAACAAGTAAAACAAAACCCAATAAATACATGACTGGCCAGTAATAACCAAAGCAAAGCCCCATTCAAAATAGTGGCTATCAAGAGATTTCCTCCTAAGCACTACTCAACCAGCCATAACAGTCAGCTCAAAGCCAATACTGGTTGACAAGTAGAAGCAAGGCTAGGCTAAATAACAGTATACAACAAACTATCAAAGGTCCCCCAAATGAAATCAGTAAAGAACACATGCTTTGTTGTGTTCTGAATGGTACTATACAGCAATATTTGGCCATGCACTATAGTAAAAATACTCATAAGAAGAGTAGCAGTAATTAGCTACACTTATAATATAACTCCCCAGCCTAATCAACAGCTGATCAAGAGAAACAAACCCACAATAAGAAGAGGGATAACAGATAGCAGCCGCCGGCCAACCCTAGGTCAAAGCCCATAAAAACTCTCACAATCCAGTTGGCCGACCATCTCATTGCAAAAGATATAGAGTTGATTAATAAACAACTCAATTGCTCAAGAAATAAGAAGATGAAGAGTTTATCATCACATCATGTTCTGCAGCTCGTATGGAAGAGGAGGGTAAGGAAGAAAGAAATCACACAGTGGGTGGCTTGAAATTGTGATCCACCGATCGAGTGCAAGCTCATGCCGTGCTCGCGCCGAGCACAAAGAAACCGTTCCGATGCCGACTAATTGCGGAGAAGAGGGAGGGAGCAGGAAGAAGGAACAATTCAACCCTCGCTTCCTTTCAGCCCGTCCAAGTACCAGGTGCTGAAAAATACATATGCGATCAGATCGGCATTTAGTAATATAACCGCCTCAAACAAGCCACCGCCTTATTTCAGCCACCGTCACATTTAATGGGGGAATTAACGTGTGCTAAAACTCCTCCTGGAACCAACTCAGCCATTTAATTCAATTAACATGTAAGCAACTGTACATCTGATCCACATACTAGCCGCTAAACTCAATGCATATGGGAATTCCTAACAATATCGTAAATGACCAAAATGTTCACTATATAAAGATAGCAAAATTAACAGTCCCTCAAGACTCGAGTGCCGCTAAACTTTCAAAGCCACTCCGAGGTAACACTGATTATCTCATTTTCATCATAGGGGATATTTATTATTGAAGTTTTATTTTCAGTTTGGGCCACTTCATCTTTTGGGTCGTTACACCAACTAGCTCGACATCATGGTGGAGATGGAGCATCAGTTCGCCTCCTTGTCCCACTGAAGGAGTGGCACGCCGATTTCGTCCAGAGGCCGCTCGCCAAAGCCAAAATTGTGGTGCCCTCTCGGCACAAGCATAGCAGTGGGCTCCTGTCCCTGTGACCTGGAGTTGTCGGCCACCTCGCCAGGAGGGCCGCCGGTCGAAGCGCTTGGTGCTGCGGGCTCTTCAGCTGGTTGGTCCGCCGGAGCCTTGACTTTCTCCCAAGCTACGGGAGGTGCGTCGCCCGCGGTCTTCGACTTTTTGGTCAGCGGTGGTGGCAGAGGTTGTTCGCGGGTGGCCCGCTTTTGGGTAGCGAGGGTTGGGGTCTCGCGATGCGTGGCCGCCGCCTAGGTACGGGGGAGCTCGCCGGAGTCTGCTCGCGCACTCTCGTAAGGAGGGTGCATGAGAATGTCCTGCTCACTTACAGAAGGAGAGTTATAGCAAAGAAAAAGAATAGGCTAAGTAAAAAGGGTAAGGTGCGAGTAGCTTACCTCCCCCGGGCGGGACAGGGGCGAGGCTATCCACGTTCCTGCAGAGGAACGCGACTTTGAAGTTCTTCCCTTCCCGCCCCCCCCCCACCAGGCTAGGGGGCGGTAGCTCGCCTCATTCGGTTGTACCAGCGAGAAAGGGACGTTGCCAAAGTTGCTTTTGACGAAGACAAACTTCTTAAGCCAGTTATGGCTCTTGTTCATCGTCTCGCGCACCCTGACATAGGTGATGGAGAAATAGGCGGTGTCATCCTTGTTTGCCCGGAACAGCTTGCGGAAAACTGCAAGGCTGAACACGATCTGCTCCTCCCAGAGGTAGCACGCGAACCTGACCACGACGACCACCGAGTTGGGAGTCATCTAGTCAGGGACGACCCCAAAGTACTTCAGTATAAGCTTGAACTCCGGCCAAAGGAGAAGCCGGAGGCCCGCGTCGAAATAGGCAAGGTGGATGGCGAGCTCCCCGGCGGAAAGATCGTTAATCTTCTCCTACTCTCCAGGTCGCCTCGCATCAAAGCCAGGTGGGATGAAGTCGCCGATCACGTCCAGAAGTTCGGCCTCGTTGGTGCTGGCGAAAGAGAAGGAGTGGTCAGAGAAGGTTCAGGCACATTTGCTTCGCCCATCAGCATCACAGCCACTGCCGCCCATCTCGCAGCTAGATCGCCGAGCGAGACGTTGTATTTCTCACAAAGAGCGGGTGGGCCGGGAGTCGCATGAAGTAAAGAAAGCAGAAGGTGTTACATGTGTTACGTAGGAAAGGGCGTCAATGCCTATTTATAGAAAAAGAAAGGGCGGCAAAACGTCCCGTCGGCGGGAAATGTGTAGATAACAAAAATGTATCCTGACACTTCGACTTCCGGGCCCGCCACTGGTTCCCACCAGCTCGCCGCAGCCCTGCAAAAATTATGCGGCAGCAAGCCACGCTGACCGGCACCCGCCCATAAGGTGGGCGAGTCGCGCTGACTCGCATCTGACCAAGTGACGGGCGAACCCCGCTGACTCACGTCTGCCAAAGAGGCGGGCGAGTCGCGCTGACTCGTGTTCGATAGAGGGGCGAGCAAGCCCAACAGCCTCGCGCCCGCCTAAGGAGGGGGTAGGCGAGAAAGGGTACCTCGTCCTCACCCGCCTAGAGAAAGATAAGCAGTGAAGCTCTAAAAATAATATACAAACATGAGCCCATCAACGGGCGAAAAGTCCCAAATGTTTACAAATAATAAAGTTTGATGCTCTTGAGAAAAGACGAATAAAACGCATGCCCTGTCATGCGGGCTGATCCAAGATACAGGTGCAACCCATGCCTGGCGTTCGGTGGAGAGGGAGGGGTGGGTGGTTCAATACTGAATCCATTTCCAGTTGCCCTGCCCCCGCATCCCGGAACGAGGTGGTACGCGAGGGTAGAAGTACTCGCGAACCGCCAATAGTTCCAGCTGAGCCAGGTCAACCTGCTCCGTGGCGTGCCTGAGTTGTTCCTCTGCTCGCGTAATGTGCACCCCCGGAGAAGTCGTCCCATCACCGTCAGCTGGACGCCTCATACCCTCCAGTACCGCGAACCGCTCCTCCGCCTCGGCCTTATCCTCGTCCACCCTATCACAAACCTCATGTAGCATCAGGAATTGCTTTTGGAATAATCGTGTCACCCATCTCTTCATCCCCTCAGCATCCTTAGGGTCGCCCAGGTATTCCGAGATGTGTTCTGCAGAAGGGGGAGGCGAGTATCCCCCACTAATGTCAACATCGGAAGAGGAGATCACAGTGAAGTCTGCAAAAGTAAGATCAGAAAAAGCAGGCGGTCACAAGCAAGCAAGCGTGTAAACTTACCGGGGATTGGCACGTCCCCCACGCTGGTATGCAAGCGGGAGTACCTGGCTGGCCCTGAAAGAGCTCGCCTTCAAGAGCCGTAAAAGATTTCCCTAGTCCGGGGCGGGTCAGCAATGGAGGAATCGCGGGAGAGGCAGCCCCCAGGGTCGAAGGGCTGGCGACCCGCTCAGTTATCCGTGGGGAGGAATGACCTAGTTCCATTCTATCATCTCCATCATCGCAGGGTGCCTCCTGCAGAAAAATAGATCAGAAGCGGAGTAAACAAATCAGGCAAGAGGCCCGCATACCTTATGGGCGGCCTCGGCACTGGCCGCCGAACTGGATGCAGGGACGTCATTCGGGGGAGACCGCCGGATCTTCTTCCCCTTCTACGGCCTAAAGATGGGGCCGAGAGATCCACGTGCCAGCCAAGGGGTAGCATCGAGGACCTGCTCCCCCGTCCCCTCCCTTGCTGCCGCTAGGCGGGCTCGCATCTCTTCTGACATTGATATCGCTCAACTATAGTTCTTAAGGAAGGTTAAAGAAAGAAGACAAGATTTTTCCCGTAGGATCAGTGACATATTTATAGCATATTGGTGGGACCCACCAAAATATTCCCTCCAGCTCAGCTAAGCAATCACCGAACACGTGAGATTGGATGATTCTTTCCGAGCTTTGTCAAGCTCAAAAAGAGCGGGGATTGTGTACAACCCCGCGTTCGCCGAGTGGGTCCACCAGGCTAGGCGAGCGAGCCAGAACAACCGGCCCACATCAGTGCAGTAAGCGGGCGAACCCAGATGTCCAGCTCGCTCCCTCCAAGAAGGCGAGCGAGTCGTGCGAGTCAGACTTAGCCCGCGCCTGCCTAGGCGACCTTATCGCAGGCTCGCCTCCGTATAGGAGCAGGCGAGCCACAGCAGCCCGACTCGCGCTTGCCTAGAGAGAGACGGCGAGCCGCGGGAGTCAGGCCACGTCCGCCCAGTAGAATGGCGAGTCGACCCCGTGTTCCTCGGCACTTGCCCTGTATAGTCCAGAGGCAAAATTACCTGGATGCCCTTGCAGGGGGTGCAAATAGCCTTCCAGAACAGTGAAGTTACGTTGTTGGCAGACCACTTTTGGCTTCATATAGTTGTTCCAAACAGCGGAGGTGCGCTGTTAGCAGACTGACTTCAAAAAACTATAAATAGACCCAAGGGGGTACCTCATAAGACATGTTCACTGGTGCCCCGATCTTATTACGCTTTCTGAGGTATACTTAGCTCAGCACTTTGCTAAGGAGGGGAAACACTCTAAGATCTTCTGGGTGTGTGGTGGGACCTCCGTGCTGGAGTCTTGGGTCCGTTCCTTGTGCTAAGTCTTTGGTTGTCTAGCTTGTGAGAGAGAAGTAAGTGTGCGATCACCCCTTCCCCAAGGGTCGATCTCCACAGAGATCGATTCTTCGATTTCAACACAAGGTATGTTGCGAAGAGACGCAGTGGTTGAGCAGGGAAGAAATGCGTCTGCACAAGGTTCACTTAAGCGCATGAGTGTAGGGAAGACTTGACAGGTGAGCGACGCGAGTGCGCGGGCGGGGCCGCGCGCGCCCGCGCATGGAGGCGGGGCTGCGTTACCCACGCGCATGGAGGCGGGGCCGCACCCGCGCGCCCGCGCATGTGCTCGAGCCGGCTCACCCGTGCTCGGGCTCGTGCCCGCGCCCCCGCATGCGCCTGCGCGCCCTTGCTCGGGCTAGTGCGCCCGCGTTCGGGCCCACGCGCCCGCGTTCGGGCCCACGCTCCAGCCCCCGCGCATGCGCCCGCGCATGCGCTCAAGCCCCCGCCCGCACTCAGTCCCGCACCCGCGCTCGGGCCCGCCCGCCCTCGCTCTGGCCCACGCCCCCGCGCTCGGGCCCGCCCGCCCTCGCTCTGGCCCGCGCCCCCGCGCTCTGGACAGCACCTGCACCCGAGCCATTTTTCTCTTCTATGTTGTGCAAGACGAGATCCCCTTATGCTGATGGGCCTCAATTTTACCCTTCTATCACATCCAGTGCTTTCTTTGAGTAAAAGAATGTTTCTGTCATGGATAATAATATGCTATATTCCATCACCAGTGACCATGGCTTAAGAGTACAAGGATATGAATAAGAGGATTCCACTAAAATAATTGGAGATTTCCTCTTACTAAAAGAACTCATTTTAAAATGCTCAAACTTTCTCTCAATTGGTACATTGTCTGAAATGGAAGACTCATATTTCAATTTGCAACAAGTACTCCCTTTGGGTGAACACATTGAAGTCAAACAATAACTATATAGGAGAAACTTTACTGTTAGAAGCTTATAAATTCTTATTCACATAGTAAACTTCCCAACAGTTTCTTTCAGGCAATTGAACAAATACTTAGCAAGCAACTAATTAAGAACTAAAAAGCAGAAATCCAAATAACAGCCTCAAAAGTCTAAAGATCAGAAATCTAAAGATTAAAGTTTTAAGATGGGAAATCTAGAGTCTAAAAAAACTTATGATATTTGTAAAAACAAGAAGAAATGTGCAGGTGGTGAGATGATATTGATGTTCAAGCTGTGAAAACTTACCAGAAGAATAGAAGAGCACCGACTTGCTCGATCCTACCATCTGCGCTCGCCGTTTCTTTGAAGGCTCTGCTTGCAGAAACGACGTTAGAAGGAGACGATGTGAGATCTGGAAAAGGACTTCGTTCCTCCTCTCCGATCGGCAGCCGAAAACGAAATAGGGAGCAACTTCCTCCCTCCTGCCAACACAGAGACGAATGAAGACGCTTTCCTTCTTCCTTGTGAGAACTGTAAATGCCCTTACCTTTGAATCCGTGAAAAATCAGACCCGGGCACGTGCCCGGGTGTGTCGCCGTGTGGGTCCGCCCCTGACAGGGAGGATGGCCTCAGTGTCATTGCACAGATTGAACGGGGTTTCCCCGGTCGGGGTCTTTTGCGTGGTGTGATATGCCCATAATATATTAGGGAGCGCATCCACCCATTGTCCTTTTGCCTCCTGGAGGCGTGTTTTTAATCCTTTTAGGAATATGTGGTTTGTTACTTCTATTTGTCCGTTGGACTGAGGATGTGATACAATAGTGTGACGAAGATCAATTTTTGGTTCTTCGCACATTTGGGTGAATTTCTTCCCGGTGAACTGAGTTACATTATCCGTAATGATTATTGTCGGAATGTCGAACCGACAGACAATATTCTTCAGACGAATTGCTAGGCGCTTTCCTCAGTTATTTTGGCGAGGGGCTCCGCTTCTACCCATTTGGTGAAGTAATATATTACCATAATTAGAAATTAGCTGGTTGTTACAGGGAGAGGTCCTAAAAGATCTATTTCTCATTGTGCAAATGACTAAGGACTTTGAAGGCTAGTGAGGGTAATTGACGGCAGATGAGTTGCGCTTGCATGAAGTTGACAACTCTTGCACTTTTGGACAAAGTCCACTGCATCTTTTTCCATGGTTGGCCAGTAAAATCCTTGACGAAGAATTTTCCGGTCCAAGGCTCTCCCGCCCAATTGCTCTCCGCACATTCCTTCATGAACTTCATGCAATGCATACTCTGCCTCAAATGTTGGTAGGCACTTTAGGAAGGGTCTGGAGAAGGATTGCTTGTAAAGCTCCTCATCTATTATTGTAAACATTGCAACTTGGATTCTAAGTCTTCGTGCTTCTAGACGATCTTCAAGAAGTTCACCGCGTTCGAGATAGGCTCGTAGTGGAGTCATCCAGGACGAATCTTCATGGTTGAGGGTAGCGATTTCCTACGGTCCCTGAATACTTGGGACCTTGACATGCTCGATTCTTCTTTTTCCATGTCTGGTATCCAGTTATGAAAGTGACGAGCTTTGAGAGAGCATCAGCTTTGGAGTTTTGCCCTCGAGGAATATGGAGTATTTGGTATGTAGGTATCTTCTGTAACAGAGATTTTACAAGTGTCAAATATTGAATCAACTGGTTATTCCAGGCCTCATAATCAGCTTCCACTTGTGAAGCCCCCAACTGGGAATCAGTGTGGACTACTAAGTTTTCCACCTTACAACTAATGGCAAGGCGAAGTCCAACGATTAATGCTTCATATTCGACAATGTTATTAGTAGCAAGGAACTTTAACCGAATGTCGTACTCAAGAGTTGCTTTCTCGGCGTTAACTAGGAGCAGCCCCGCTCCTGCCCCCTCTACTCCTGATGTGCCATCTACGATGAGTGTCTATTGGGCTGCGGAGGAATCTTCCTTGGGGAGCGCTCCGGGAAAATGGTACATTCCACAGTGAAATTTGTGAGTACTACCTGGGACTTGATGTCTTGCTAGAGAAGAAATTAGATGTCAAATTCTCCAAGCTCAACGGCCCACTTGATGAGCCTCCCAGAAACTTCCGGCTTCTGAAGAATGGTTCAAAGTGGCAGCCTTGTCAATACTTTTATAACGTGAACTTGAAAGTATGATCGGAACTTCCTAACCGAGAATACTAGTGTCATAACTGCTTTGTCTGCTGCTGGATTTTTGGTTTATGTATCGGTAATGACCTTGCTGATGTAGTAGACTGGGCATTGAATGCCTCCCTCGTCTTTTACTAGTATGGAGCTAAGAGCGGTTGGGGATACTGCTAGATATAAGAATAAATCCTCCCCAGGGATTGACTTTGATAAAAGTGGAGTCGATGCTAGATATTTCTTGAGATCACTAAAAGCACTAGTCATTCTAACAACTCCAATAGTTATCTTTAACGAAAACCCTTTTAGAATGGGCTACTCTGGACATTGTTGCTGGAGACGAGGTGGATGGTATACACGAGTTCTCCTCTTGGAAAGTGCAATTTGTTTTTGCGTCTGTATCCCCCCGATTAATTGCGTTATATTTATGATGAGCAGCATTTTTCTTAAATATTGTTGATCTCCCCCACCAATAAAATATGCATACTGTTACGCATTCTTTGCATCTTTTATTCGAAACTCTATGAGACGATATAAGGCAAGCATTTGAAGAAGAAGCTCGCTCCATATTATTATCAAGAACTATGAGACACATTATGATATAGCCAAGTAGTGAAATCTTTCCGAGGTCAAATTTTATGCTCTGAGATCAAATTAGTACACTCTACACATAATGCATCGGGTCCTCTAAGACCAGCACGAGACCGCAACACGTGTTCCACTCCCGCTCAAGAAAGTTCTCAGGCAAACTAGTCTCCGTTGCAACAACTGCTCGCAATGTGCTCCCTCTCGATACAGCATTCTCGTTGCATGCTCTCCTAAGCGCACCCTCCACCAGTAGAAGGCAACTCTTGCCCGACTTAGGGAATCGTCACGAGGCTCCCATAATATGCGGCAAATATATATAGTTCCCGCTTGTGCGACATAGTCCTCACAGAGCTATACTTTCTACCCTCCCTCAGTTCCTTATATTGAGGAACTCATGTAAGATAATGCAACCTTTTCTCCTTAAAAGATATATCCACTCTCATAGTCTTATGTCACCCAGCCAAAAAAACCAAAAAACAAAAACAATTTAAGTTCCAACGCGTCCACCTATGATTACGAACAATTAATTTTAGGTTTTAAAATGTACATTGCATTCAAATTATTATAACAAATAGCTACATTGTAATAAGTAAAAAACCAAAAATAAGTTCCATTCTAATACACACTAGCTAGCTCCTAGAACTACCAAAACCAAACATATTTTCCCATGAAATACACTACATTGTACATTCCACCTTAATAAATTACACCTTTTTCTACTAATTTACACCAAGGCTTCTTCAATCAGAGGCTCCAACACACAAAAAAAAAGAGAGGAGCGCAATCATCGTCTTCCTCCTCTCAAATCGTGGTCTTTAACCCAATTTGTTGTTATTCACACCTCAATAATAGACGACGACACAGGATAAGGCTCAGATGATGGAGCGCCTCCGGCCGCCTTCAATCTCAACGATTCTAACTTGTTGGACAGCTCCGCCACCACAAGCCTGGTCAACAGCAGACCGGCCACCAACGCCGCCACCATCAGCATGGTAAACACGGCGCCCCAGCTTCTGGCGGAGATGTATCCGGTGAGCAGCGGGCCAACGGCGGCTCCCACGGATCCCGTCCCATCAATGATGGCCGTGACCGTCGCCAAAGCCCGGGAATTTCCGTCCAAGGAACTGTGCGTGCCGAGATCCGCCGAAACGGCGGTCGTTATCAGAGCATAGGGGCCGTTGATAAACATTCCAGCGACGAGCATGAGGGCGACGTTCCAGTAGAGGGAGACGCTTCCGTAGATCCGGTACAAGTACAGGGCGGGGATCGCACAGTATGTGAAGCTGGCCGCCGTCAGCGCTCTGGCGTCAAGCCTGTCGGAAATATGCCCGGCGAGAATGCCTCCGACCACTCCTCCCACGTCGAAGAGCGTTGATAGGGTTCCGGCGGTGGAGTCCGATAAGAACTCTCCGTGGATAGCTGCCAAAGTTCCATGTTATTAATTAGAGATTATTACTAAGCGCACAAATCAATCACTACAGCAACAATTAACTTGCACTATCAATAAGATTATAAAGGCAAAGAAGCAAACATTTTGTTTGTAGTATGAGTTTGGGGAAGCAGGAGTTCTATTAAATGCAGTGGCCAGTGGGGGATGACAACTACTAACATCAAAATCAAAGCAACAACGCTTCAAAGATGGCGACTGTTGACAACATTAACAGATTGATAACTGACCCTTTTTCACTTGATAAATGATGTTTTGTTCATCAGGGCCTCTTTTCTCCTCCCTTCTCGGCTCACTCGTAGGGGTCGGCTGAACATCTCAGCCATTGGCGGGAGTTTCGCCCGAATTTGATTCCCAATTCTTGCTCATCTATCCCTGATGATTGACTTGGGTGAATTGGGATCTAGTGTGATCATGTTGGGTGAGCAAGAACAGCTTCATCACAGTACTGACTTATTGGCTAAGGGATCACACTTTAGCCAAGTATCATACAAAAAACTCCTAAAAAATGAAGGAATGGGCGCATTATGATATCGTGCCCAATTGAATTAGTTGGTACTAGGAATGTACGAAAGGAGCGAAAAGAGTAATAAGAAGTGAAAAGGATGGAGACACTTCCCAACCCAAAAACAAAGATACAACTGTGGTATACCTAATGCAAGCTAGCTCTTTGGAATGAAATTCAATTGGTTTGGATAACCTACACATGGCAATTTCTGTCTGTTTTCCGTAAAGAAACGGGATCAACGAAATTTTGTTGCTGCTGAACCCCGCTGAGCAGCTTTTGACTGTGTATGACAAATACCTCGGCAGTGCGTCTGAGTGTGTGTTGCTAGCTACTGGTCCCAAACCTAAAGCCTTAATGGTGCATAATGTTTGTACTCTACATTAATTAATGGAAAAGCTTAAAAACTATATGGAGAGAAATCAAATGTTTGGAGCAAAATCCTTTCATGAAAAGGTGAATCCATTTAGTCCCACAATGCATAATGTATATACTTTTATGGGTATATATAACCATGGTTTCTCATCCTTAAAATGTCAGAACGAAACATAAGGAAAACTAAAAACCACACTTGCATATGCTCGCTCGTACCGCACTGCACCGCATTTGGATGAACAGGACCTATATCCAGCACAATGTTGTATTTTTTAGAAGTGAGTATCAATCGAAAGATCTATTGAACAATGATGCAACTTTTTTAGAACAATGACCCTACTGTTGGGGTTCAACCCCTAAAGAGAAGACAAATCAGGATCTGAAATCTGTCGTTGAGAAGATCAGTACATGTCGACTAGACACTGGACTTGTCGACTGGATGCAGAGAAATTATCAACCTGACAACTAGAGCATGTTGTCGAGACGGTTGAGGCATATCGACTAGATGGGTTGCTCATGTCGGCGAAAAGACTCGACAGCATGTCGACGAGACGGGTTGCTCATGTCAACGAGACGGCCTTCCCATATCGGCGAGACAGTCCATATCGACGAGATGTGTGATCCATGTCGACAAGAAGGGTTCAGAGGCGGAAATCTGCGTTGTTTTTGCTGATTAATCTTGTGATTTCAGTTGTTGAATCTCCAGTTCTCACGTCTAATGGTTGTCAATGATGCGTCAGCATGTTTTAATGGGGTGACCTACCCCTATTTAAGGGAGAGATGGTTTTAAACTTAACCCTAAGCCTAACAGCCATCTGCAGTTGCAAATCATAAATCCTAAAATCGTTCGCGAGAAGAAGCCACAAGTCGCTGCTTGGAAGTCTGCAGAGGCCATTCGTGAGTTCTCCAGGAGGGAAGACCTAGAGATTCACAGCCTGGTGCTATAGTCTTTGCCATTAAAAAGATTCTGTCTTCGTTGTCGTGAGTGCTTTAAGAGAAGCAGAGACGATTTCTCTCTTTGAAGATATTTTGTTTTTCCATGGACTTGTGACGAGGGATTCGGTCTGTCGACTCCAGTGAGTTCTAGGTTGGGTAAACCTATAGATCTTGCACTTATATTCCTTATTATTTATAGTGGATTTTGTGTGCCCCGTCCCGTCATTTTTCCCACGTTTAAGAGAGGGTTTTCCACGTATATCTTTGTATTTGTGATTGGCTGTGTTTTATTATCTTCAAGTTAGTGTGTCCAGGTTTGTGTAGGTCAATCCCAATCACATACACTTTAAGCACACTCCAATTCTATCTTTATATGTACTTTTTACTCTCCCTGTTTTATCAAAACCGGGAAATAATATAGTTTACCCTTTATAAAGTCCATACATTTCTCCACGGCAAAAATTCAGAAAGTAGCTGACGTTGTATCAAAAATTAGAAGCAAGCAGAGGTCAAAAATGAAGCTAACCTGTGTGGCTGATGTAGTAAGGCAGCCAATATAAGAATGTATAAGCCACCAACTTGGAGAAGAAGAGACAGAGAGCAAATGGAGCAACACCAGGGATTCTCCATGCCTCAAGGAAACCAATGGCCCTATTATTGTCTCCATCTCTTCTCCCTTCCAAAAGGGGCTCCTCCATCTTTTCCTTCTCCTGAGACTTCATCATGCCTTGCTCTTCCTCAATTCCAACCTCATGGGGGCTAACTGGCAGGAATAAGAAGATCATCAACCCAAAAATGGCTATAAGTAGACCAGGGACGACGAAAGACCATCCCCATCCATATCTCAGACATGAAGACGCAATCAATGAACCCGCGATATTCCCAACTGAGGTGTGCGCATTCCAAACACCCATTATCAGCCCTCTTCTACTCTTGCCAAACCAATTCCCCACCACAGCCATGACCGAAGGCCAACCCGTCGACTGGAACATGCCGGCGAACAACTGAACCACGAGAAAGTAGTAGAAACTATGAATGTTTAACCAGTAGCCGGCGCCAAATAGAGCAGTGAACAAGCCAGTACCCACCATCCCTGCCATTAATAGTATTCTGATGTTCACACGGTCAGCGAAATGGCCGGAAAAGTACATGCCGATGGAGTACATCGCGAGGAAGGCGACATCGATTTTGCCCAGCATTGCAGTGCCATCCACACCGTCGAACGGAGCCCAACCAATTTGGTGCTCTGAATGCTGGTGTTCTTCATGCTGCGCTCTAACCAAGTATGAACTTGTCCAATGGAAGAAGCCAGCTTGCATCGAGCGAGGATCAAGAGCACTTTTGACGATGCTCGTGGTTTTTCTTGTTGCATGGTAGCCAGCATAGGCGAAGAATGTCAAAAACAGGACAATAGCTTGGTATGTCTTGAAGCTGAAGACTGTTTTTTTCATTGGTTTCCTGGTTGGAATATTGGTTTCATGATCACCTGATGAACCCATGATCAAAATGGTGAAAATGGATACTCCTAAGAGATCAATTCCAGGCAAATTTCTACTTTGGCTGGACTATATATATAATTCTTCTATAGAAGAAGATCAATCAATCAATCAGTCTTCTGCATATTGAATAAAAAAACATTAGGAACACAGATCTTCCAAAAAATATATGAAAAGAAACCACTGAATTTCACCCGAGCAGATCAAAGGAAAGTAAAGCTGGTGTAAACCCTAAATCAAACAAAAAAAAATTGAAGAAGAAAAATTGAAAGGATTTATTAATCGGAGGACGATTTATTAATGTTCCTTCTTCCACTTGCGCCTACTAGCTAGGCCCCTAATTTCCATCATAGATTAAACGTGCAAGAGAAGAACTCTCATAGCCGATGAAAACTGCAACTCGATTTAAATCCTAATCCCGCGTTTCAAAACCATACATTTTATGCATATCAGCGCTCGGATGTTTGAATAATAATCCAAAAAATGGTGGGGGGAAATCAATATCCATGAATCCAAGCATCGTCTAATCCAAAACAATTATTAGGTTATAGCGTGAAAAAAGACGTAAACAGAGATAATTGCTAGAAGACATCAGAGGTCGCATTACCGACAGCGAAAGGCAGCGACGATCGGAAGCCCTTCTTCGATTTCTATCGAAGATTCCTTCTCCTTCGTTGCGCCTCTCCTCTTAAAATATAAAGTAGCGTTTTGCCGCTGTTCTTCACGGAAAGACAGGCCCTCTTGGCTTGCAGTGTCACCTTCTTTTAAAAAGCCAGGGGACGGTGCGGAAATGCTTTTGGGGGAAGGACGACAGGAGCCGCAATTACAAAATTACCCTTACCGTGTTAATTAATACGAAGCATTTCCTCTCTCTTTTTTATTCATTTACAAAATTACACCCCCCACCACCAATTGTCCACGTGTCGTATCTGAATAAACTTTTGAATATTGTATAGTTCCATATATTTCATGTCTGGTGTTTATTGATTGACTTATTGAAATTTGTAAATGAATCTTCCATGGAAATGGGTTTAAACGATTGCTTTGGATACATTGGACTTTTTAAGATGGGCATTGACACTGTCTTTGACTTTGACTCTATTTGGCGTATTGGTTATGAACCGTCATTCGTGAACTTCTGACCTCATTTAAGGAAGTTCATATAACGTTTAAATCTAGTTTTCCTTTTCGGTGGCGGTCATATCCACTGTCATTTGCAGCTTGTGAGTAATTCACATCACATTCAAAAGTTTATTTTGATAGCCTGCCTAATTCTCTGGCTCTATATAGATATCAATTGTTTTACTTCTCAAATACCATCCATATACAAATCAAATTAAGGAACATAGGGTGCACACTGTCGCTCTGAGTCGGCTACCCAAATAAACCCTTGGTCGGCGGACTTCTTAAACATTATCGACAAAAATGTGACGCACCGATCGACACTTTTGCACAGTGTGCAGTCGGAAGCTTTTGGGTTTGGAGAACTTGTAGTGAACAGGGCCATGTAGAAGGCAAAGGAGAAACAAAATAATGTATAAACTCCCCATTTGGAGGGATTGAGCTTATTTCTCATTTGGGACTCAAAATATAGGTCTTTTTCACGAAGATGATGACTGATTCCTGCTTTTTCTAGAGATACGAATGGTTTATTTTGTTAAAAAAACTATAAAATAATGAGATTAATGAATTCATTGATTCATTTGAACTTAGGCTCTGTTTGGAGGAACTTATTTCACCGATCAAGCGGTTACGACCGCATGAACCCGAGCTTAATCCGTAACCGCTTGACTGCTGAAAATAAGTCCTCTCAAAGGAAGCCTTAAGCTCTATTTGGTAGACGTTGGCGGCTGGAAACCCTAAAATTTCAAGGAAGGAAACACTGACGTGCGTGTGCGGGAGAGGAGTTTATTTTCCTGTCTTTCGAATTAATAAGGGCGTTTTAGTAATTTAGGAGGGAACAATTTCTTTTATTAATAGGGTACGAACTTACGGACGAAACCAAGGCGGCGAAACGCAAGGGTTGGGAAGATATTCCCGCAACGAAAATATGATCCTAAGGAATATTCACTGTATCGCCCGAATATTCCACCCATCTCATACCACATATTTGACTATTTCTCAATGGTTGCGTCTCATGTTTCATGTTCCGTATGGCACAGCAACCGTATTATGAAAGGCCAACTCTCCCCGTCAGCACACCAGATTTTAGAGAACAATTCCTCTCCAACGCCATCGCCAACGCCAAAGCCGAAATAAATCAATGATATCCGTGTTTCAACTTCATTAATATTTAGCGGCTTGGTTTCACTGAATTGTTAAATGCAGGCCATAATACACTGTCTGCACACCAAAAAGTATATTCTCTTATATTTCAATGTGCCTTTTGCTTTTAAGGCTCTCCCTGTTTCTGATGGAAAAGATGCTCTTCGAATAAAGCTTTTGTAAAGCAGATATTTTGGAAAGATAAAATTTTGTTGTAAAACTGTTTGAATGAAATGAATTTTACAGAATTGTTTGTTAAGTTGTTTGGCAAAAACTGTTTCACAAAAGCAGAGTTCTCTAAGGTGATTTTTTTGATAAGCTGCTTTTTGTGTAAACAGATTTTTGGCAGTGCCGCACCCCAAACGCTACCCAAGTAAGTTTTGGCGCGGCAGATATGTGAGATTTTGCGGTTCATTCAAAGATAGGTTAACCGCACAATGAAATTCAAATCCGAAAATGTCGTTAGACTCGTATAAAAAAAATACGCAAATTAGACTCGTATAAAAAAATACGCAAATTATACTCATCATTCTATTGTTTTCATGAAGATCATGAATTCATGATAGGAGTACCAATTTTATCAAAATGATGCTTTATAGCTAATTGTTGAAAATCTGTTAATTATATCATGGCAATTAATTCAACATTTCCTAAAATTTTGTCTTTACCAACTGTTGCGGGGTAACTCGATGCTCCGGTCGGATCGGATTCAATTGGACCGTCTAGGATTGAGGAGCGGTCGAGTGCGCACACAGTCAGAGAAAATGAAAGGTTGACTCAAGATGTGATGACGTGGAAAAATCCCTCAACTGGGTAAAAAACCACGTGATCGGATCTGTGCCGGTCAAAGTCCACTAGTTGCGCGTGATTACAATGTGTTCGGAGAATCGGGGGCGACAGTTCGATCCCCGTTACAACTTTGGGGGGAGAGAGAGACTTCAGCTCCCAGCGGACAACAGGATGCTCCGCGGGAGCGACTTGGACACTGGAATCCGAGGTGTGGCTCTGGTGCTTTGAAGTTTGGGGCGCGACCTCGGCGCGCGTCTGCTTGCAGGGGTCTTCTTCCTCCTTCCATCGCTCCGGGACTTGGGCGCTTTCCTGCTGGTGGTGCGCTGGTGGCTCGAGGTGGCTGGAGGACAATCCGAGAGAGGAGCTCAGCAGAGGTCTCGCCTGAGGAAGAAGATGACCAGGAGCTAAAAGTGAAGTATGAGGAGACCCTGAGACTCCTTTTATAGCCTCCTGGAGAGGATCATGGCGGGCTCCGCCACTAATGTAGTGGGTGATTACCCATCGAATCGGACGGTGAGGAGAGCCCACCACGATCGGACGACGGGCAAGTTGCCGACGGCGGCGGGTCGGTCGTGCATCGGCGTCGGCCGGCCTGGCGGCGACCTGGGCTGCGGCCAGGCAGGCGGCCGTAGCCAGGCAGGCGGCGGCCAGTCGGGCAGCGGCCTGGGCGGCCGCGACCGGCCCCGCGACCGCGAACGATCCACTGATTCACTATAAACTGATCCGTAAACTTTCTTGCTAGCTCTGTGAAGTTGGGAATGATGCCCTCCCTCAAGGAGTGAAACCATGTGCGAGCCTGCCCTTTGAGAGTGGTTGGGAACACTTGACAGAGTAACTGATCAGACACGTTATAGATCCTCAAAATGGTAGTGAAGTGGTTGACATGCTCCAACAGCTCGTCTGTTACATAGAACGTCTCGATGTTCGGCAGCTTAAAGCCACGAGGAATTGGATGAGGCAGGATTTGTGGTGCGAGGGGGGAGCCTTGGCAGAGTGGTCGGCGAATATGAATGTCCTGTTGGCCGGCTTGTCAGTATTCTTCTTTGATCACCTCCTGAATCTCTTCTCGGGTAAACCTCTCGAGTGGGGGAAGTCGGGCCTCGTCTCCTCAGTTGTGGCGGTGTTGCCCAGTTTTCGTTCCTCCACGGGCCCTACGAGTGGACATGGCGGCGTCAGAGTATTCTTCAGGCGCCTCTTGTCTTGGAGCTTCTTGCTCCCTACCATGACTTGGCGGCGGCGGGTTAACCGGTGCTAGAGGAGGAGCAGGAGGCGCTCCCAGATTCCTGAGCAGAGTAAGCATTTCAGTTTGCTGCTCCTCCATTTGTCGAACTCGCCCCTCGAGAGCGGTGGCAGGAGTGAAAGTGGCCTCTGCAGTCAATGACACGTCCACCATAGAGTAGGAGCGTGATGGTTCAGTACGTCTTTCTGGGATGGATCCTTCAGCTGTGCGGGCGCTTCTTTTTGCCATTGAAGCGGAGCTTGGATGTTGCAAAGAGGGAGGTGTTGAATTCTAAAGGATGTTGGAATCGTGGTTCCCACAGACGGCGCCAAACTGTTGCGGGCTAACTTAATGCTCCGGTCGGACCGGATTCAATTGGACCGTCTTAGCATGTGGAGCGATCGAGTGCGCACACAGTCAGAGAAAATGAAAGGTTGACTCAAGATGTGATGACGTGAAAAAACCCCTCAACTGGGTAAAAAAACTACGTGACCGGGTCTGTGCCGGTCAATGTCCACTAGTTGCGCGTGATTACAATGTGTTCGGAGAATCGGGGGCGACAGACCGCTCCCCGTCATAGCTTTGGGAGAGAGAGAGAGACTTCAGATCCCAGTGGGCAACAGGCTGCTCCGCGGGAGCGACTTGGACACTGGAATCCAAGGGTGGCTCTGGTGCTTTGAAGTTTGGGGCGCGGCCTCGGCGCGCGTCTGCTTGCAGGGGTCGTCTTCCTCCCACTCGCTCCGGGACTTGGGCGTTTTCCTGTTGGTGGTGCGCTGGTTGCTCAAGGTGGCTGGAGGATGATCCGAGGGAGGAGCCCGGCAGAGCTCTCGCCTGAGGAAGAAGATGACCAAGAGCCAAAAGTGAAGTATGAGGAGACTCTGAAGCTCCTTTTATAGCCTCCTAGAGAGGATCATGGCGGGCCCTGCCACTAATGTCGTGGGTTAGTGGGTGGTGGTTACCCACCGAATCAGACGGTGAGGAGAGCCCACCACGATCGGATTGCGGGCAAGTCACCGACGGCGGCCTGGGCCAGGCCGGCGGCCGCAGTCAGGCCGGCGGCGGCCTGGGCGGCGGCGGCTTGGGCGGCGGCGGCCTGGGCGGCGGCGGCCTGGGCGGCGGCGGCCTGGCCCGCAGCCGCCTGGCCCGCGGCCGCCTGGCCCGCGGCCGCCTGGCCCGCGGCCTCCTGGCCCGCTGCCGCGGCCTGGCCGGCGGCGGACTGTCCGACCGCGGTCTGGCCGGCGGCGGACGGGCCGGTCGCGGCCTGGCCGGCGGCGGGCTGCGGCCTGTCCGGCGACCGCCGCCCGGCCAGCGGTAGCCTCACTGGCAGCGGCGGGCTGACCGTCGGTGCGGCTGCCCGGGCGGCGGTTTCCCCCAAGGGGGTGGTTCTCCTTAGTGGGGAGAGGAAGTGGGCCCCACCACCCATATTTCCCTCATTATGGGGAGTTCATGGGAGGTGGTTTGACTAGTCAATCCCATGATCCCCCATTTTAGAAGGAGATCATGGGGGGATTCTCCCTGTAAATTGAGATAATAAGTTTTATCACATTTGTCATTTAAATTAACTAGCTTAGAAAGGGATGCGTTGAAACTTATGTCCTCCAAAAATGATAATTCATAAATGGTAGAAAAAAAATCTAAATACAAAAGAGTTTGATTATACAAGGACACTAAACCACTGAAAGAGACATTTACAAATGCATAGATACACACACTACATTTTTTCATAGTTGTCTTATTCTTTGTTTTTTTTTCTCACTTTTTCACTTTAAAAATATTTTTTTTTATTTTTTTTATTTTTTACTTACAACTTTCACTGTGTCAAAAATCTAGGTATTTCACTGGAGGCCCAGGGGACACCGTTGTTTGGTTTGAGAGCGCGCAAATCTAATCTGAGCACCTGCAAATTAATTTTCTGAGAGCATCTACGCGATCGTTTTAGTAGATATAAATACACAAAAATAAAATAGAGACATCACACAAGCAATTCATCCGAACAGACCCCTATGAAACCAGCTGGAATCTAGTAAGAAATGGTAAAAGCCCTAAAATGGCAATCTTATACAACCGGTTTGAATCTACGAAAACGTGAACCCAAAAATCGTATAAGCCCGAGATTACCTTGGATCTATTGAGGTATATTTATATGAATGATAACAAATCTTTATTGAGTTCAGTTTGGATCCGTTGGACATCCAATAACACGTCGTCGGAGATTTAGGGTTACGCCTATAAATACCCCTACTGGGGGCAACGTGGAAGTCGTTCCAAACTGGACGGCCACACGAGATGCTTTGAGCGTAGTAACATTCTCGAAGTTTTTTTTTCTCGTTTCTGCGCCCTAGCCCCCTCTCTGTAGCCGTTTTCTCGTGCTTTTTGTAGTCGCCGATCGTGAAGAAGTATCGGGATTACCGACTGATTCTTCCCCGTCGCTTCTATTTTCTTCAGTCGTTGCTCGATTGGAAGTTCTATTCTATCGCCGATCGAAAGGGAGAAAGCTAGCACTGTTCCCGTTCGCTCCCAATTTAGTGTATAACCCCGTATCCGGCGAGCGGGGTCGTCAGGAACCAAGGGGGCAGAGCTCGTCAGCCCCTAGCTCGCCCCGGCGAGTCCAGCTGGTCGCGCGCGAGTAGGGCCAGCCAGGCCCGGACTTGCCGAGCTCGGTGATCGTCGAACGGAGCACAGAGTTCGTCGACCCATGAGCCTTTTGTCATTTCCCAGGCCGCTCGCCAAGTCTTGACGGCTGAGCGAGCCCGCAGCTCGCGAGCAGGGCAGGCCGGACACGTGCTTGCCTCCCTTGCCGAGTAGAGATTGTCGAGGGCAACTCGCTTATTGTTTTGTATGATATTTTTACCATTTTGCCCCCGTTGGCATGCCATAGCCTACTAAAACAGCGGAGTTACGCTATTGACAAACCTGGTTGGCCTGCACATAGCTGTTTGGAACAGCGGAGGTTGGTTATTTGCAGGACATTTTCAGAAATCTATAAATATGACTCAAGGGGAGACCGGGACGCACGCCAGGACGCACATGGCCAAGTTCGACATTTTTCATCGGCTGACCCTCCTGCGGCGAGATCGCTCCGAGTACCTTAGAAACACTGCCCTTCATCGCCTCCACCTGCTCGCCAGAAGTTGTCATAATGGTGGGAAAGGGGGGCAGCAGGAAATCTTTCTTCCCTCCCTCGCGGCGCTCTCCGACAAGAAGAATATAGGGGGCAATTGATGGGTTACACACTTACACCATCATTTATATGGAAGGTCCTCCATGATATCCCCCCAAAATGGGAGATCATGGGATTGACTAGTCAACCCCACCTCCCATGTTGAGGAGAACATGGGGGGTGGGGCCTACTCACACTCTCTCCACCAAAACCACCCCCTTTAGGGGGAAACCGCCGCCGACGCCGGCGGCCTGGCAGCTAGCCGGGCTCGCGGCCAGACCGGCCTTGCCACTAGCCTGGCTCACGGCCAGGCCGGCCTTGCCTCCGCAGGCCGCTGCCAAGCCGCCAGGCCGCCGGCCAGGCCGCCGCCGAGCTGCCGGACGGCCGCCTCCACCCCCCGGTCGCCCCATCACCATGGACGGCCTGCCCGCCGTCCGATCATGGTGGGCTTTCCTCGCCGTCCGATCGGGTGGATAACCACCCACTAACCCACTACATTGGTGGCGAGGCCCGCCATGAACCTCTCTTGGAGGCTATAAAAGGAGCCACATGACCTCCTCATTATTCATCTTTTGGCTCTCGGTCATCTTCTTTCTCAGGCGATAGCTCTGCCAGACTCCTCCCTCAAATCATCCTTCAGCCACCACGAGCCACCAACGCACCACCAACAGCAAAACGCCTAAGTCCCGGAGCGAGCAAAAGGAGGAAGGCGACCCCTGCAAGCAGGCACACAACGAACCCGCGCTCCAAGCTTCAGAGCGCCAGAGCCATCTCACGCATTCCAGTGTACAAATCGTTCCTGCTGCGCAGTCTGTTGCCCGCTGGGAGCCGTACACCTACTCTCTCACCTCAAGTTGTAACGAGAGCGGACTATCGCCCCGATTCTCAAAACGCATTGTATTCACAAACAGCTAGTGGATTTAGACTGACACCGATCCGGTCGCGTGGTTTTTTACCCAATTCAGGAGTTATCTCCACGTCATCACATCTTGAGTCAACCTTTCTTTCTCTCTGACTGTGTGCGCGCTCGACCGCTCCGTCAGCTAAGACGATCCAATTGAACCGGTCCGACCGGGGCATCGAGTTAGTCGGGAACAGTTGCAAACATAACATTTACCTTCAAAGGAGATAAATGTTATGTTTTGTAACATTCATGGAAGATTTTTGTAATTTGAATAATAAGAGCGGTGCAATCTGTAATTTTTCAAATTTAGAGGGAAGGTCCTGATATGCACATGGATCGCTATCTCAGCCGCTGAACTACAAGCGCATTGATTAATGAAAGTTGTACAAACATATTTATCTAATTCTCTCCTCATCTTGGCATGAGAATAAAGATGCCTCCTCCTAACTCTCTTGTTCTCTAAGTGGACAAAGCCCTTAAAAAAATCTCTTAATGTATAGTTATCCCGCCCTCTTCTCCTTCATCTATTTGCTCCTCCATTTCTATCTGTTCATGTCACCTTTCCTACTACAACTACTCACCATTATTTATAACTTAAACCTACCACCAACGATTTCCTACTTTGGAGTGCACAAATCACTCTTTTTTACCTAGTATACACTCATTCAACATGCCAGGAGCATTGCGGATGAAGTCGATGTTGATGCATGAGCATCCTCTTCTTCCCCATGACTTTAATATTTGAAACATATTTAAACTGTTTCTAAGGGTTTAAAACTACAAATAATCATGTCAAAATGTGTCTTAATGAGTATGTTGATCAAATTCATGGCATAAGCAACGTGTCTTGATCAACATGTTGAATTACTCGATTGTAATGACCGAGGTTTAGTCTGGTACGGTTTATTTGCTACAGTGAGTTTGATCAAAAACATCATTATCATAGAATAGAATGTATGTTTGACTAGACAAATATTATGACAACTACCAAGAAAAGAAAATAAACTAATTTTGATCATAAAATGCATGAATATTTTTTAAGTACCACTTATTCCTCATCCACGGCCAAAGTAGAATCCCCACACAGATGCGAATTTCGCCTAAAAGATCTGCTAATCTAGCTTTTCTTTCCGCCAATTCAACACCTGTAACCCGTACCAGTGCTCCAATTCCTCTGCAAACTGCCCAATCCGCACCTTACAAATGCTTCGTTTGGGGGGACTTATTTTCACCGGTCAAGCGGTCACGACCGCACGAACCGGACCTTAATTAAGGTCCGGTTCGTGCGGTCGTGCCGCTTGACCGGTGAAAATAAGTAACCCCAAAAGAATTAAGGTACAGTTCATTCGGTCGTAACCGCTTGACCGGTGAAAAAAGTCCCCCCAAACGGAGCCAAAATCTCTATTCTTGTAGCATGCAACCATCCCACGCTTCCTCATTCACCGCAAAATCTTCCATCAACCTGAAATAGCAAACAGGGTGTCCTGCAAAGCAAGAGGCTTCGTGCAGTGCCGAAAAGGGCAAGAGGTGGCAAAAAGGGCAAGAGGCTTCGTGCAGTGGCAAAAAGGGCAAGAGGCTTCGTGCAGTGCCGAAAACGGTCATAGAGGTGGCAACATCGTGGTCGCGGGCGGCGGCTTGGTCGGCGACTGCGGTAGCTTTGTCGGCTGTTGTTGTTGCTAGGTCGCGGAAGAGGCAACGACTAGATAGGCTGACGCCATTTGCACAGAACAAACCCTCGCCTGATGTGCACATAGGAAAAAGAGAAAACCAGAAAAAACCCTAGTATTTTCTAAAATTGCGGTGCACATAGCCAAAAGTGCATTGCTCGTAACAAATCTCTTATTTTAATGTACTTGAGATCTTCAATACGTATATTTATGTATCTGCTCAATTTTGGGGTAAATATTTTTTTGTCCATATTATATATAGGCACAACGAATGCAAAGAGTATGTCAGAACAATAGAGAAAAAGTATCTTGATATCTTTGTATAAAAACAAATGAGATATACAAAATTATGTTAATTATAGAGAAATTAAATTAATGAATCATACCATGAAATTATGGGAACGAGTAATAGAAAGAATAATAAGACAGGAGGCTAACATCTCGGGGAATCAATTTGGATTCATGCCAGGAAGGTCGACCATGGAAGTTATACATCTCTTGACGAGACTCATTGACAACTAGCGAGAAAGAAAACAAGATTTACATATGCTGTCTATCGACTTTGAGAAGGCTTATGATTGAGTTCCAAGAGAGATCTCTTAGAAAAGAAAGGTGTAAATGTATCATACATTGACGTAATCAAAGATATGTTTACAAATTTAGTGACATGGGTGAGGACATTTGGAGGTTTAACATCGGAATTCTCTATCAATGTTGGCTTACATCAAAGTTCAGCTTTAAACCCTTATCTCAGATGAGCTCAGCAAACATATCCAACAAGCAATACCTTGGTCAACGTGGACGGCTCCCTCCTACCTTCTAGACGCGTTGGGCTTGGGATTGTGATCCTCTCAGACGATGGTTTGCTGCTGGTGGCCGCTGGCTTTGCCTGGGAGCACTGGGATCCGGGACGGGTGGAGCTTGAAGCTGTCCTCGTTATTCGCCGGGTCGTGTTACTAGCTCTCTTTGAGGCCCGGGGGGTGATTATTGAAGGTGATCCCGCTAATGTTGTTGACTTCTGCCGCGCTGCTGCATGGAACTCCGCCCGCCCCTCTAATCTTCTTCCGGATGTGGATCTCTCCTTCCTTTCTGAGTTCTCGGCGGTTCGCTTCCAGCACGTCCGACGCGAGGCTAACAGGGCGGCCCACCATTGTGCCCAATTGGCGGTGGCTGGAGATTTTCTGTGGGTTGCTGGGCATGGTGCGGATGCCTCCCTACTGGGGCTTGTGGTCGAGGATTGTCGTGGGCTAGAGGGCAGCTAGGCGCTTCCTGTTGGGTCTAGTCTGCTCTTTGTTTGTTTTTTTTCTTCTTTTCCGTGTGTTCCCCCCTGTTGTAATTCCTTTTTTTTCTTCCTACTAGTGCATATTTCACACAACAAGCAATACCTTGGTGCTTATTATTTGTGGATGATATCGTTTTGGTCGATAAGATGTGCGAGGGTGTAAACACAAAACTTGAATTTTGACAAGACACTTTATAAAAAAAGGGTTTTAGGTTGAGCAGGACAAAGACGAAGTATATGGAACTTAAATTTAGCCGTGCAAGAACGACAGATGACAGTGTTATTAAGTTGGGTGATCAAGATATTTCCCGTAGTGAATGTTTTAAATATCTTGGATTGATAGCCCAAAAAACGGAGGTATTGATAAAGATGCAATATATAGAATCCAAGCAGGTTGGTTAAAATGGAGAGGCGTGTCAGGAATCTTTTGTGATCGTAAAGTACCATTAAAACTTAAGGACAAGTTCTACCGTACTACGATTAGACCAACAGTGCTCTATGGTTCTGAGTGTTGGACAGTGAATTGTGTACATGAGCAAAAAATGGAAGTTGTGGAGATGAGGATACTTAGGTGGATGTGTGGACACACGAGACTGGATAAAATAGGAATGAATATATCAGAGATAAGATAAGAGTAGCACCAATTGCAAAGAAGATGCGAGAAGCTCAACTAAGATGGTTTGAACACGTACAAAGAAGATCATTAGAAGCACATGTTAGGCATTGTGAGACTATTGTCACTAAGTATGTTAAACGAGGGAGGGGTAGATCAATAAAGACTTGAAATGAAACTATAAGGAAAAAACATGATGTACTTAGGCAATAGTGAGATTATGACACAAAATAGGGCACAATGGCGACAATGTATCCATATAGTCAACCTTGCTACAGTGGGATATAGGCTCTAGTGTTGTTGTTGATATATCATATGTATAGGTACAAAAATCCATACTCAAATGCAAATAAATATCCTTGAATTGAAATTTTTTTTATTAAAAATATATAATAATATAAAATGAATTTAATAAATAAGAGCGAGGAATGATAAAGCAAATATGAAGAATTGTTTTTTAAGTTCAATAATATTTAAAAATCCCTCTCCTGTGGAAAAACAGTACAAATAATAATTAAAAATTAATAATAATAACAAATATGACATACAAAAAACGTGAGCGGCAGGATTCGAACCTGCGCGGGCAAAGCCCACATGATTTCTAGTCATGCCCGATAACCACTCCGGCACGCTCACCGGAGTTGTCGTTTACGTTTGTAAATCAGTTTTATCGTATATTAAATTGTTTAATAACCATTGAATCAATATTTCACAAATTGTATAGACATATACATGCACGTGGACTTTTAAGTTGGTTAATTATATATGTGTGTGTGTGTGTTAATAAATTAGTATTGAAAAATAATTAGTTACAGTTCTTATTTTACTATAAAATATCTTTAATATTAAGGTTTAGTTTGGTTTGGCGTTTCGCTCAAACGACTGAAAGAGGGCTTTTGCAACCGGAAGGGGAAGGCTGCGGTTGGAATCCCTCCGTTTTCCTTCATTTCTCATGGCGTGGCGGGTGCAAACGGAGCAAACGCCGCCCCCGGCCATTTTGTTACCCGTTGTGCGCTGACGTTTGCCCCAAACAGAGTGCTTCAAACGCTGTGTCAAACAAAGCCTAAAATAGTTTTAATTTTTTTAAATGATCTATATTTACGTTGAAATACAGAAGTTCATATAATACACAAGTATTTATTATCAATTCTGTTTTATTGAATCCAAAATTCTCAGAGGTCAAGTCTCCCTCATTATGCAAAAAAACAAAACAAAAGAAAATATAAAACTCTTCACCTCCATTCAGTGACGAAGTCAGGAATATTGGAGCGTGGAGGCATATGACACTTAGAATATGAAAAAAAAATAAATAAAAAATTGTTCTATAAAAAACGTTCATTATAGAATAAAACAAACATTAATACATGAAAATATATAAAAATACATTAAACATTCTCTTTTTTTAAATGGAGGATCCATCTTCTAAATTTTATTTTTTGAAATTCTTGCAAAACATCATCATCAACAATTGTATCAAATACTTTTTTCTCAATATAAGTAACCAAACAATCATTCAACCATTCATTTCTTTATCTATTGCGAAGATCTTCTTTAATCAAGTTCATTGCGGAAAATGATCTTTCAACTGTAGTTGTTGCAACTGGTAATGTTAAACACAATGTCAATAGTAAATAAATTTCAGGATAACTCATATCCTTCTTATGTTTAACCATTTTTTGAGCAAGTTCACTAAGTCCATTTAAATCAAAAAAATCTTCATGAGTTAGCACATCATAAAACCAATTTATTAGTTGACTGTCAAGCATTAAAAGAGTTTTTTCATTAAACTCTACCGGATAAAAATGAGTCAACTCAATTAATTTATCTCTATTGAAAGCATCAAATGAATCTTGAGGATTGAAGCAAGCCATGTTTGAAATCAACTGAATATTATCATTATCAAAGCGATCATTCAGCTCTTAATATTGAGAGTCAATTATTGTGAAAAGTAACTCAATATTATAAAAATGTAGATTAGACCACTTTTGAACCCCTTTTTTGCTTCTTGCAGGATGTAAGTTATTATCTTCCATCTTTGAAATCTCAATTTCATATTTTTCACAAAACATAGACGTTTCAGTAACCAATTGTACAAAAACACTATCTGTTATTAGCTCTTGAAGTTTCTTCTTTGTAATATTAACAAAACGCATAACATTTAATAGGTCTGAAAAGCTTGAGATAACTCAAATGTAATTCTCATTATTGCCTTCATCATCTGCAATGTAAAAGCAAACTCAAAGCAATCTATCTCCTTCAAAACATTATAGGCCACAGTACTAGTTTCTCCAAATGAAGTGTCTTTATTTAAAACATTAAGCAAAATTTCGATAGAAGGAAATAATGAAATGATACTAAGAATTATACCATAATGTGAATTCTAACGGGTGTCTCCATGTCGCTTTATATTATGTTCTTGATTTAAGCCACGTCCTGTCTCAATTGTACCTGAAGCGATGTCTTCATCTATTTTCATAGCTTGTGTTTCTCGAATAATCGCTTGCCTTTTACATGAAGAACTAACGACATTAGTTGAGATGTGTAAAAAATAAAAAAAAGTATTCTGTCTTTTTATGTTCTTTTGCAACTTTAATCATTATTAGTTGAAACTAATGAACAAAATAGTGTACATAATAAGCAGATTTATTTTCTGCCAATATCAAATTTTTAAGTTCATTAAATTGTCCACTCATATTGCTAGCATCATCATAACCCTGACCACGAATCTTTGATAAACTCAAACCGCTTAATTAAGTCCATTAAACAATGTACATAAGGCTTCATTTGGGGGGACTTATTTTCACCGGCCAACCGGTTACCACCGCATGAACCAAACCTTAATTAAGGTCCAATTCATGCGATCGTAACAGATTGACCGGTGAAAATAAACCCTCCCAAACGGAGCCCGTCTCTGTTTGGCATAATTGTGGCAGTCATGAACATGAGGGGTTTAATTGTCATTCGTTAATGACCACCTAAAGAAATTCATCCACTTTTATGTTCAAAAATGCGTTTTTGACCGCCACCACCACCACCATGCCAAACGAAGCCTAAAACCAGAGTTCCTTGGGTGAGTCAGGACGTTCACGAATGTTGGTTTAGGGTTTTGACGTTCATTACCGTGACCTACAGCTAAATAACAAATGTAAGAATTCAGGAACAAAATTCTTTTAATATAATAATAAACAACAGCTACAATAAATACCCCCAAAACCTACAGCTAAATATTATAGCAAGTATAAGCTGTAAAATGAAGAATTATAGAGATTAGCATTGGAAGAGCTAAAAAATAATGATTAACAAAATTGCTGTTACACATGAATTTATTACAAAACAAAACACTAGGGGTACATTTATCTATAACTCTGCAATCATGCCTCCACTTTTCTCCTAGTTCTCTTCTGCTTCTCTTCGGCCCGGTATCGATCTCGCCGCTCTTCTCTGTTTCGTTTCTTCGATACCCGCTCCTCCTCCTCCTTCGCAGCCACGTACTTCTTCCTCTTCTCCCGTTCCTTCTCCTTTCGCTTTCTCTCCTGCCAAATAAACAATGTGGGTTGAATCCGAGCACTTTAATTTTAACCTCTCTAATCAAACGAATCATATAATTTTTTTAATACACAAGAGTAGCACAAAATCAAAATATATGAATGTAAAGTCATTCACCAGCACTTCCCCTGTGGGTTTGCTACATTGCATGTTGTACCACCCCTCTATCTTTTGAAATTACAAGAACCTCCCCTATAAGTTTACATTTCATAACATGCATGCATGCACAAAAATATATCCCCTGGAGAGGAGCCCCAGTGGATATTTTAGTGCAAGCATGTTACGAAATATAAACTTACAAGGGATGCTTAACATACATAGACTTTTTAAGCGTTTACAAGATTGAAACTGAAGGGTTTCTAAAGATTTTTCAGATTCCAAATGAATGCTGCATACCTTTTCATTCTTCATCAACTTAAGTTGTTGAACAAGGGCGTGGACCTTCCGCTCGTGAGGTTCCATAATAACCGCCCTGCGTTTTTCGAGAAGGGGACGTTTCCGAGCGGGAAGATTCTTGGGCTTTGAAGCAAATGGTAGGCTTGCCTGTAGCTTATTTGGGATGACTAAAGGATTGAACTTTCTCGGCCTTCGCTCAACTGGCTGTAAAAGGAGGCGAGAAGATGATGATGAGTACTTACGAAATAAGGAAAAATTATTAATTGCTCGCATCAGCCAGAAAAATAGTTCTCCTGCTTGATGTAGATGGACAAAATGATTGTATTTTCGTCCAGAAATGAAGGAATACGATTGGTATATTTTTTTATTTAATAACACAAATTTTCAAAAACAATTACTTTTTTGATCACTCATTTTTTTTCTAAAATGACCGCTTTCTATGAGATTCAGATTATGTAACCTGTCCATCAAAAATAGATCATCTTGCCCCAAAAAATGAAGCTGATGGCCTCTTTTTCTCTGCCTGATGCGTGGACCTAACAATTTCTCCTATAAATGAGGCAGCACGATGAAATTCAAAAAACCTTGTAGGTCGAATCTTTGTTAACGGGGATGGGAATGTTGTTCTCCATACGGAGCTGCGATATAGTCTTCATTCCGCTCCATGGTTGATCCCGGGACTGCAACGATGTGGTTACTGGATTGAAGAAGCACGGGATGTCGACTTGAGTCCAAGCTCGCAAGAAAACAATGTCGCTCATCAGAATCCTGTCCTCAAACGTGCAACGAACAATTCCTTCTTTACTATCTCCTCCAATTGTCTTTGGCCCGTTCCCTAGCTCTCCCTTCACAGCCTGTCAAACAAGGAAAAAAGAAGACCGAGTTCCAATAAATATTAGTATTTTGACAAAGATATATTCCCAACTGGAACGGATATTGAACCATGAGAAGGAAATGTTCAAAGTTCGATCGGTTGTCCAACTGGGTTAAACCATGATATTTATAATTATTTAAATAGTATTGCATTTTTATATCAATTATCATAAACATTAAATAACATAAAAAATTTCTATGGAAAACTTTTTATTGCAAACTTACCTAAATATCGAGATGGGGATCATGCCACACTTTGTCTACAGGACATCGAGACCATTCACTTCTAGTAGATCGTTGATATGAGAATTTTAGTTTATGTTATGTCTTTTCTCCTTCTCCCTCTAAATCCCAAATCCACAATTTCCAGTTTTCTAGAACAGCCTATCCCCCGTGATTTCCTCTCCAACCCGTGATTTCAATTTCCCATTTTCAGTATTAAAGTTCTCAAAACATTCATATTCATAAGAGTGATTTTTTTAGTATTATAACTACTTAAAAAAAGTCAAAATGAAATTCATTGTATTTTAAATTGTTTCATCAACTCCATTTTTTCATCTCTTTTGTTGTTGTAAAACCTCAGAAGTGATCCTAGCAGAAGATAAAACATTTCATTTCCATTGGCCCATGTGATAAAAAAAATTTACTGTGCACAGATCCTGTTTATTGATATTTAAATACCTTTACAAAATGAAGATTTCTTCAGCATCCTTTTATCTTATCAATGAATAAATCTCATCGACACTATACCAAATAATTGGAACAAGGCTAATTATGATGATGAGGAGAATTATCCCCAATGTGCCTCAATTGCACGAAGAACAAACATAGGAGAAAAATAGACAGAAAATTATTAGTGACATACTTTCTTGACCTGCCCCCGGATACGGCTCACAGTTCTTACAGTAGCACCTTCAAACTTGGCAATTTCCAGATCTGATGTGAACATGTCCTTGATTAAAGCTGTTTTCTTAAATATCTTGGAAGGATAGCCGACGAGCTTGATCTTCTTCATTATTCGAGCAGCATGATTAAACTGGAGAACCACACCAGTTGCTGTAATACGAAACCCCTACGGAAGAGTAGATAAAAAGGCATCAATAAGTAACAGAGGTATTCATCATATTCTGTGCATTTATCTGTTACCTTTCTACGGTTCATAGATAGAGCAAGAAGCACACTAGTTGATTGGGTAAAAATTATTAATCATATCAAACAAACCCAAGCAGATATTATGCCAGGTTGTATATATGCTGATCAAAAAACATAAACGCATGATAACTAAATTAAAGTTGTCTTGATAAAGTTTAGATCATCTCTAAAGTTGACGGTTAAAACACACAAAAAGGGAGGTTTGAACTTATGCATGGTAGTGCCGATGTAAAAATATTTGAGTACAATTAATAGAATAGCAAGTTATTCAAAAATAAGCTTGAAAGTTGAGCAGATATACAAACTAGTGGAAGTGCCAATTGGAAAGATAATGGAAAACTTATTAAGCTCAAGTAAACTGTGTATGAAACGGAATCTTGATAGGCAGAGGAAGAAGAAACTGAGCACACGGAAGGAAAGTGCAGTAAACAAAGGAAGGCTGATGCAAACTCAAAAAACAAACTACCGCCAAACTCTTGAGCAAGATTACGGATGTCAAGGACACATCGGTTTGAGTTTTCATATCAGTTTTAATGTCGGGGAATATATCGGTGTTATTTCATATATCAGTTTTCAAAGGGTAAGCTTGAAAAATCAAATAAAAAGATTAAACTTGGAAAATTAAGCTAATAAAAAAGATAAACTTGAAAATTCAGCATATTGTTTAGCTGATTTTATCACTTTCCATTCAAAATTCTAACAAATGGGGGGGGGGGGGGGGGGGGTTTGTACATGGAGCAAATTTATAAGAGAGGTAGTGATAAGGATTGGTGACGCGGACCTGGGGTGGAGCACGAGTTTTGGGTCCATCCGGGGCCAATTGGCAACTTGCCATATTTAGTGTTTCCAGATTGATGGTTTGACACCGCGGATGAGTTTGGATTGACGTTTCGATATTTCTCATGTATTTATTTTATTTTTTTGTGTTTTATTTAATGAGATCGGACAATCATCGTGTACGGCCAATCATAGTCATCCAAAATGGTTGACCTAAGTCATGCTCTATTATAAATAAGAGGGTAGGGGCATCCGTCGAAGCTATTGCAGATTTTGGAGAAGGAAAGCTTCCCAGAATCCGGCGATCTGCTCACGGTAACAACTCCGTAAAGCCCTAGGTGACGACTCCTATGTTTGTTCATGTATCCCCATGTATCCTTCTCCATCCCCGCCCATCTCCTTCCCAAATCCCCCCCACCAAATACATTTAGTTTTCCCCGAGAAATCCATGTACCGGACAATTGAATCCTCACACAGTTTTCTGAATCTATCAAGCCTTCCATAGCAGCCCACCTAAAACACTCCTCACGGTAAGCCCTGTGCAAACCCCTCCACTGGACTCTATTCCCAGAAGCCCGCCTGAAGCACTTCCCTCATTATTTCCTCCAAACAGCCCCCCACCGAATCACCTAATTCCCATACAAGAAATCCCGCCCAGCTGCCTTAAAACACTCCCCTCATCATTTCCTCAAAATAGCCCCCACCCAATCACCTAATTCCCCACCAGGAAACGCCGTCCAGCTTCCCTGAAACCTATTCCCAATCCGATCCACCCAGCAGCCCACTCCAGCGGCCTCACCGCCTCATTCCCTTAAAAAGCCGCCCTTCCCACAAGCCGTAACCCCATTTCGTCGGCACTGCCACTCCGGGACAGCATACATATGCCTCTTACCATCGGATCTATCACGTTCACATCTTCCGACCTACTTAGTGAGTATTTTATTGTTGTATGGACCATTGTTTTTAATATTAAAATATGGTGATGTAATTTCAAATTTGTTTGGATCTATAGTATCGTGATTGTTTGCTTTGGGATATTTTGTGATTTGCGGGAATCATTCGCCGCACACTCTTGTTTTGGCCCTCCACGCGGAGGAAAGCCAAACCTTACTTTGACATAAAAATTTACTTTGGTCTTGCTTAAATTATCTCTTGCAATTTAAATATTTATTGCTATGATTTGATCCCTCCGTCAGATTTGCATGTGTCACATTTAGCCGTTTAGAAGAATCGAGTTATTTCCACAACACTTCACCTAGGGTTGCATGCTAGTCCCATATTCGCACGCCCCACCCTTCATTAGACGGGATTAGGGCATTGTTTGATCACTGCCTATAGATTCGTCATGCGTAAAGTAGGGCTTCTTAATTTGAAAGATAACGGGGAAGTTTATATGACTATACAGACTCCCAGTGGAGGTGTCCCCGGTAACTAACCCATAATTAAAATGCTGAAATTAAGGTGTTGTCATAAAAGGTTTTGCTAAAATAAAATTAATATTTTGCGAAATTAAGTGGTTCTGATTTCAAAATCTCCCCGTTGGACACATCACACATTATTGTTGGTGCGGCAACGGTTACATGTGGGCCCCCAAAGTGCATCTGCAACAAACATATAGTATGCCCTGCTAATATTTAGAAAAAAAAGATATATCCCATTTGCATGGATTACCTGTTTACTGGACAAATTTTGCACAGTAACAACTCCAGTAGAAGGAGGTGCAAGAGGGCCCCAAAACATGGCGAAGCAGTGCATATGCTCAGGCGTGTACTTCAGCATGCGATGTCTACCATTTTGATCCTCAATGGCATAAATAGGAATTGTTTGATAACGCCTCCAACCAATTGAAACAATTATTGGATCCCTCGTCTTTAGTACCTTCTTGTGCCATCGATGACGCTTCAAGCGAGTCTGGATGAAAATGAAAAAAAAAGAACCATTTGCATAAGAGAGGGAGCAAAACACTGTGGTGTCTGCGAAAAAACTTCAAGCACATCCAAACCTGCATGTAGCCGACATTGTCCTCCCCAATTCCAATGCCTCCAACTAGTATAGGGTGATGTGGATCGAAATATTCAACCAATTCAAATGGCACATCATGAACTTCCAATCTCAAATATGTTCCAGTCCTGAATCCTTCAACCTCCACACGAGTGGCCTCATCAAGTTCGTTGAGTTCAGATATGTTCATCTGTTTGCGAAGCTCCATCTCCTCTTTGATCTGTTGATTACATATATAATGATCAGATTGACACAAAGGTTCAAATATTATGTAGTCCTACCAAGGCTTGCACAGCAAACTGCAGGAAAAAAGTCCAATACAAAAATATTTGAGAGAAAATGCGTTCTTCTTGAAAAGGGAGAGGTGAGAGACAACATACATTCATAAGAGTATACCTTGTCAAAGTATCCGCCAGCATTAGCACCTACTGAGTGGGTTTTTTCCCCTACAGCATTATCTTCTTCTTCATCCATTGGCTCAGATCCATGAGATGTATGACAAAGCTAAGGAAATTTCAAACACGAAGAAGAAACTACAGAAAAGTTCTAATCAGGTAAATAAAGATCAAGAAAAAATAAGCATGAATTATTGATATTGGTGAAAAACGGATTAAATAAGGTAGGCAAGATGAAGAAGAAAGCCTAGTTTGTCATCTTTGAATTATATAATTTATGTTATAAGAATTGAAACTGTTAACTTAAATTTATTTCATTATTTCAAATTGAGTGGACCAATTTTAGGGCAGCCCAGTGCACAAAGCATCTTTGCACAGAGAGGGTCCAGGGAAGGGTCCCACTACAAGGGTGAAATGTAGACAAACCTTACACTGGATTTTTACAAGAGGCTGCTTGCAGGACTCAAACCCGTGACCTCAAGGTCACATGAAAACACCTCAAACGGTGCGCCAAGGCTCCCCTTCAAAAAAGAAGTTATAATGCAAAGATGATGACAAGATTTGAGCTACTCTTAATTCATAAATATTTAATAAAAGCAGATTTGCGCTACTATAAGCACATATATATAAACATGAGTGACGACGGTACCCAGCTTATGGAGGCGGGCTTCGTCCGCCCCTGAAACTAGTACCCGGCTCATAAATATATATATAAGCATTTATAAATATAAACATGTATATATATATATATATCTTTATTATATAAAATAATATAACATTCTTGAAGCACGGCGCACTTTCAATATTAGCCACACGATCGTCCGTTAATCAAAGGCTACGGATCGTCCAGTTAGGCAAAAGCCCACGGATCGTCCCATGCTTGCATAACCCCCTTCATGAATCTCGTGCTTCCCCCGACTTCTCCATGCATATCTCCAGCAACGCTGCTTCTCCCTGCAACACTTTCTCCCGCAACAATTTCTTCCACAGAACGCCTAGGGCATCACTCGAATGCCACACCATTTCCTCCTCTGCTCCATTTACGCACGATCTGCAACTCCGGAAAGCAACCGTCGCAAGCCTAGGGCATCACGGTGCAGGCCGCGGGCCGGCGAACGATATTTGGATGGCGCTCGAAGAAGAAAGCTAAAGTCGTTGGCGCCTCTACACCTTCTACTAACATCCTAAAGCCACCGGTGCTCAAAGAAGAAGGCTACGCCATTGATGCGCTCAGACATACTACCCTTTGACTCCTGCGATTTCCCTCTGGTACAGTCCTTCGCATCCATCGACAGCTATCATCCTGCTCCTCCATCAACAGATCTGTGCTCACTCGGCTTATTCTTCACTTTTCCATCAACAGATTAGTGCTAAATTGGCTACCTCCTTCAACAACTTTGTTGGTTCGATTGCTCCCTCAACATCTCTCAGATTAGTGCTCACTCGACTTCTCCTTGTGCTGCCATTTTCAAACCATCCTTTTCCTTTTATTTATCAGGTTAAGAGCAAAAGATTTGTAAAGGATATTGGTTTGAAGGTTCAAGTTACGTTGGCTGATGTTATTAGGGTATCAAAACATTGGAGAAACTCCAAGATTTCAGCCAGGTATTGTTTTTTAGATTTTTGTGGCTATATTCTTTTTTCCCATTGGATTTTTCTTGCAAATGTTAGGTAACTTTGACATAGTGTATCTTAATCTTATGATAGATTTGAACCTTATTAGTGTCTTACACACTTAGCTCATGCACATTATATTTATAGTGCCTTAAAAAATATGTAATGAGTTCAGTTCTCCAGTTTGAAACTAAATAAGCAAACTAAATGTGGTAATTATATTTGCAAGGAAATATGCAAATATGACTGTATATAAATGAAAAAAAACTAGAAGTATCATCCCTGCCCTAGGCTTTGGTAAACTAAATGAGGAAAACATTACAGTTTACAAAACTGGAAGTGATCATCCGAAACTGGAAGTTTACCTAGGAACTGTAAATTAGCCAAATGAATAGCTACAGTTTTGTCTCATTTTCAAACGGGAGAACTGAACTCATTACATATTTTGTACGCTAAACATTTTCTTAAAAATTTCATTTTGGATTTGCCATTCCTTTGATCCTTTTTCGGTTTCAAATTTAGGGGATTCTCCATTTCTGAGATATACAACATCTGGCTAATTTATGGGGCAGGGATGATGACTCCAAGCCGAGAGGGCTGCGCTTAAACAACATTTGGCTAATTTATGCGTCGTTGCGGGCATAAATGGGACAGGGATGATATATAGCTCAACACACATAACTGGGGATGATGACTCCAAGCTGACAGGGCTGCACTTAAACAACGTATCCTCTTCCTCATCTGAAATAAGGTATCCAAGTCATTTTCACAGTTTCCTCCCCTCATTTTCCGGTTATTAGGAGTCTTACATGCATGGTCTTTTGAGGGATGAACTCTACGATGTTATAATCTCATTTGATTATTATGTAGATTTCCCGATTGTTTATATTCTTTATTACTAAGGCCGTTCTATTGTTTCTTAGATATATTTAATAGTGATTTAGGGAGAATTTAGATGACATTTTCCATATATATTTATTTGCTTTTGAGTGCATCACATTGTATGTGTTCTGATCATACATGTATGGTCAAAAAAGTAGATTAGTTAATGTGTTTCCATGTGTAATCGTTGTTTTGCTATAGCGACTCTGAGATTTGGATGTCGCTACTCTCGCCAGATGTCGCCGCCCCCGCCGAATGTCGCCGCTCCAACTTATTGCCGCCTCCTCCCACCTAATGTTGTCGCTTCGCTTAATGTCGCCACTCGGCCTAACGTCGCCGCTCGGCCTAACGTCGCCGCTCGACCTAGTGTCGCTGCTCTGCCTGGAAGCGGGCACAATCCGCCATGATGCGGACGTAGCCTGAAGCGACGCATCGAGCAAGGGCAAATCCCATTCGAATTTCGGCCACTCCCGACGAATGTCGCCGCCCTCGAATAATGTCACCGCCCCCTAACAATGTCGCCGCCCCCAACAAAGTTCCCAAACAATGTCGCCGCCCCCGAACAATGCCCCCACCCCCGAACAATGTAGCCGCCCACGAACAATGTCGTCGCCCACGAACAATGTTGTCGTCACCACCCATGACCAATGTCGTCACCCACAACCAATGTCGTCACCACGACCAATATCGCCACCCACAACATATGTTGCTGCTCACGACCAATGTCGTTGGTTTGCAGGCGAAGCCCGCTTCGCCGCATCGAGAACAGGCGAAGCTCGTTCGAAGATGCTAGTGTGTGTGTGTGTGTGTGTGTGTGTGTGTGTGTGTGTGTGTGTGTGTGTGTGTGTGTGTGTGTGTGTGTGTGTGTGTGTGTGTGTGTGTGTGTGTGTGTGTGTGTGTGTGGATGGCACTTTTTCTTGTAAGAACGGGACGATTTAACATCCTAAATCATTTGCAGTTACAACTAGGATTTAGTAAGTTATTATTAATTCATAGAATACAGAAATTACTGCAATATTAAAAATGAACCAATTTACAATTATCATACTATGTTATCTACCGACCTTACGTAGCACTATAGCAATATTGTTTTTTAGCTAGCAATTTGATTGTACCATGACAATAACATTCAACTAATAAGACATGTTATTCAAAAAATATATTGCCACTCACTAAATCAATAATTTACGTAGCACTATAGCAATATTGTTTTTTAGCTAGCAATTTGATTGTACCATGACAATAACATTCAACTAATAAGACATGTTATTCAAAAAATATATTGCCACTCACTAAATCAATAATAATCATAACCGCTAAAGATGATTTTTTTTTGGTAAACTACAATTAACATATCATGACATGATGTATTTAGGCATTAGTGAGATTATGACAAAAGATAGGGAACAATGGCGACAAAGGATCCATATAGCCGACCCCACTATAGTGGGATAAAGGCTTGAATGTTGTTTACAATTAACATATCATATATAATTATTAATCAAAATATTAAAATTAGAACTATTAAATGAAGTTTCTTCAATTACTGTTGCAAACGGCTAAAGTTTAAATGCTTAGAAAACAACTTTTACATTCAGTTGATCCCTAACAACAAAAAAGATGTTTAATTTGAAAATTTTAATATGAAGCGGGATAAAAAAATCAAATTAAATTGGCATCAAAAATGGTTCAAACAATGCAAATGCATACTGCACAAAAACTAAAGAAACATTAGATTAAAACCAGCAGAAATTAAAAAGGATATTGAGAATCGAATTTTGCACGAAGAGCAAGCTTTTTCAGCCGCCACTCTTCTGCTTCCATAACTTTTATCTTTTGAACTTCATCTCCTTCTTTAGCATCATCTATTGACTGGTTTTTGAACACTTCGCCAGTTTCCAGATCTTCAAAATCGCCATAGAGGTCTTCTCCTTCTACTTCACTATCTCCCTCTTCACCTCTTTTAGCAGCCTTTGACCAATCTCCTGTAACAAAACGGTCCCGGATGACAGTTATGTAGTCTCCACTAGACCAATCTTTGAGTTGGGAAGTTACTATTTTGGAGCGGTCGTCAACATTAATATCATCATAGTCAGGATTCTCTGCCATCCTCTGCAGGAAAATTATGAAGGTTCAAAATTATTCTTCTGGAATTAGCAGCCATAAACGAGATCCCCCCATGGCCATTGTGCAGCGGTGAAATGTCCGCCCGTCATTCAAGCAACGATCAAGTATTATTCCATCCGCGCATTGCAAACAGGGGGAGTTGTGCATGACTACTAGTATCTATAAATAACATATATATATATATATTATTTTAGGTAGGCCTGTATTAAAATAATCACATGTTCCCAGGGAGATTAAAATCAAAGGGCTCATATTTATTTGATGGTACAACTAAAGAGATGTACATATGAACTAAAGTGAAATAAAAAATCTACAAAATAAAATGATTAAATGCTTCAAATAGTAACAACATGAAATTCCAAATACAGGTAAATTGCCTTATTGATAAAAATGAGGCATAATTACCTTCTCCAACTCCGCTTTTGGCACTAAGATATCATCATCACTATCTTCACTGCTACCACCCTCAGTTACCCTTGAGGGGTTTACTAGTTTGGATGACGAATCTCCGTATACAAGTTGCATAAGATTAATATTTTGTCTCATCCTTGCTCTGGCAATCAAAGACTCCTTCCACTTAGAATCATTTCCTCCAGTTTCTTTGATATCAATTTCAGGAAAGAAAAAATTTATTCAAGTCAGAGTAACAGCAGGACAATATATAGATCTAGTATTTTCTATCATACAAGCAACTTCCACACTTGTTATGAAGCATGCATCAAATTCAAAAATTCATTCGGAAAACATAAATATAAAGAATGATGTGGATGAGAATTAAAACAATCATTGCGATAAATTGATTATTATAATATGACATGAGAAGCTGCGTAGCAGAAACAGTATAGAGAAGGTAAAGAATATATACAGATGTCTATTCTATTTTATCGAAATAAATCACACAACGACGAAGATAAATTACCCGTGTCAGTGTTCTCGCCACTGCCACCTGAAGACTCCGAACTAAGAGCCAATTGATAATCAGTATCATCTTCCTCGGATGACTGCACAAATGAATCATGACTCGCAGTTAGAAATTACTCCAATAGGGTGTATACAATTTAGACAAACGAAAATAAAAAATGGCACACAGTAAAAGCTATCAAAATATTAAGATGAGCAACAGGGAAATTGTGTGAGAAGGCCCTAGTAGAAAAAAGAGGGGTAGGTAATGTAAACAAGTAATGTAAACAAGTAGGCAACTAATAGAAGAAAAAATAAATAATTTCCGTTTAAAAAGTAATTTTCCTTTTTTCTCAACATATTCTGCAGTCATTCATATCACTTGAAGCATTATGATTAAGACCGATTGGCGCGGTGTTTTTGCTCCGGTAAGTTTGGACAAAAACGCCACCGTCATATAATGTATGTAAGACATGAACAGTTATGACGCCACCAAGAAAAGAAAATTAGTTTCAAACAAAAAATGGATAAAGCTCCTTAGGTGAGGTCGGGCGGTCACGAACGATGGTTCATAACCATCACGCTCACGACCGCCACCCTCATGCCAAACGGAGCCTAAGATGTGTCATGAAGATTAGCTAGCTGAAAAATTATTATTTAAAGAGTGTGAGAATCTGTAAGCACAATCCTCAAACATCTCTCGTCATCAATAAGAGAAGAAATTTTAGAGAAGAAATAGAAATTCATATTAAAGATGAACTATCTTGTAAAAAGTCAATGTTTTCCTATTTGTAGAAGAATTGAGTAAACCTTATAAATACTTCTTGAAAGTCAAATTACAAGTGTGAGTTAAAATATATAGGGAGAGAGAGAGAGAAATCCCTATTGCAAAATGTGGGACTAAACCTCCTAGTTAAGAGGCTAAATGACTCTTTACTAATGGGTCTTTACATATATCATTCAACACTCACGCGCAAGCTGAAGCGTACAAATCGTAGGCACCGAGCTGGGACAAGAACTGATAGTACAGAGGTCATGGTAAGGCCTTGGTGAGGATGTCAGCAACTTGCTCGGTAGCTAAAACATGCAGTAACTTTATCTTCTTTAATTTAACTTTTTCTCGAAGGAAATGAATATCAACCTCAATGTGCTTCGTCCATTCATGGAAAACAGGATGGTAATAGAGGATAAATAAAGAGCAAACTGGCGAAGTTCCGGAGAGAGGCGGTGGAAGGAGACATAATTCGCCATTGGGTGTGCAGTAGAAGTAGTTGTCGGATCCGCGGGTTGAAAAATATCATCAAAAGAGGGCATCTCTCGTAGGGTAGTGGATGAAGGAGGACGACGAGTATACACACGAGTGATAGGTGGTTTGTGTGGAAGTGGCATGGTAAGAGGAGGTGGGTTTGGTGGGAGTGGTGTAGGAAGGAGAGGCGGAAGGTTGGAAGTAACAGGGGCATCAGGCCGTGGAAGGAGTGGTGGAAGGAGAGAATCAGTTGGTTGAGAATGATATGGATGGCCTTCAAGAAAGGTGACATCAGCAGAACTAACAACCTTGTGATCTTTAGGAGAGAAGCAGACATAACCCTTCTGAGTACGAGAGTAACCAACAAACATATATTTCGAGGCACGAGGAGTGAGCTTGTCTGTGGACGGGTCAAGATTATGAACATAGCACACGTAGTCAAACACGCGAGGGGTGACTGAAAAGGGAGGTGTGGAGGGAAAAAGGAGGTTGAAGGAAACCGCAAAGTTGAGAACAAAGGAAAGCATGCGGTTAATAAGAGAACATGCAATAGAGACCGTGAAATTCCAATATTGCTTGGGAACATTCATTTGAAACATAACAGAGCGGGTAACCTCAAGGAGGTGGTGATTCTTGCGTTCAACAACGACATTTTGTTGGGGGTATAGGCACAAGAGGTTTGGTGGATGATTCCAAACTCAGCACACAGGTTGGTAAACGTATGACTAGTGTATTCACGGGCATTGTTAGAACGAAGAGTTTTCATGGTAGTGGAGAACTGGTTGCGAGTTTCAGTGATAAAGGCACGGAAAACACCCGGCAGTTCAGAGCAATCATGAAGGAGATACAACCATGTCACCCGAGAGTAATCATCTACAAATGTAGCAAAGTAATGATGGCCAAAAACACTGGTGATTTTGTATGATCCCCAGATATCAGAGTGAACAAGATCAAAGGGAGCAGTACTCCGAGTGGGATGAGCCGATAACGTAGACCGATGATGTTTTCCATAGAAACAGGACTCACAAGTGAATTCTCAGATGGAAACATTGGGAAGAACTTTGCGGAGTATGTTTAGAGGAGGGTGTCCAAGACGCCGATGCCACTCAGAAGAGCTAATAGAGGACAAAATCGTTGGAGGAAATGGGTCAAGGATGTAGAGACCATTCGACAGATGCCCTTTTTCAATGATAGACCGCGTCTTACGATCCTGCACAACACAAGAGGTGGAGGAGAATGTTATGTAGTAATCAAGATCTTGAGTAAGACGACTAATAGAGAGAAGGTTGAAAGGAGAGCCTGAAACATGAAGAACGAAGTGAAGAGTGATGGAGGGAGTAATGTTAATGTCGGCGGAGCCAGAGACAGGAATGGTGACCCTACTTGCAACAGTAATAGACGTGGGATGCACCGAGTCCAAGTAGCGAGATGGCTGTCGTGAGGTAATGTGGTGGGAGGCCCCTGAATCCAAGATCCACGACGAACTATGGGCAAGACACGAAAACACACCACCAGAAATGGACACAACAGAGCTCAGAGAATTTTCGCCCATCCTTTGAAGTTGTTGGATTTGGATTCGCAAGTCAGCAATGTCATTTTGAAGGCTTTGTGAAGTAGATTGTGCGGTCATGGGCAAAGAGGCAGCGACAAGAAGAAATCTGTGCGGCAGGGCAAAGTCGCAGCGGCTAGTGACGGCAAAGATACTCCAGGAAGACCCAGCGGCCAAGCAGATAGCATCCAGCGACAAGGGCAAACCACGTAGAACAACTACAAGAGAAGCGGCCAATCCGCAACAAACCTCAGGCGGCAAGCAGGGCCAGGCTGCAGGGGGAATTAGAGCCTGCAGGTAGGCAGGAGCAGCAAAGCAGCGGACTAAGCAGGTAAACAAGCAGACACAAGGCGACCAGAGACAAGGCGGCCTGAAGTAGAATAGATGCTAGAGGAAGAGTCGCGGTGGCCAGAGATCAGCTTCCATAAAAGTCGCAGCGACTAATCCTGGCGGTCAGCAAGAGAGGCCGTCAATGGCAAGAGACAAGGCGGGAAACGACTTAGGGCAGTCTGGCGGACAGCAAAACTAGGTTGACAGCGGCTTGAAGAGAAGCACAACGGATAGAGGAGCAAGCCCGCAATATCGGGGAGAGAGCCAAGTCCACGGCGAGTAGAACAACAGCTAGGGAGCAGAAGGGCAGTCCGTGCGGCGCGCAGAGAAAGAAGAGAAAGAAGAGAAAGATCGACAGCAGAAAAGAAAGCTGAAGAAGACTGCGTGAGTCTGCGGGAGGCTGCGGAGAGTAGATGAGAAATCGTCGGGCCGCAGCGAACAACAACGAGAAAGCAAACAACGAGTAAATCGCGTGATAAGTCTGGCAAGAGCAGTCCGTGAGAAGAGAGAGAAACGAAACCGCATCGACAAGAGACAACCGTAGCAGACAGAGGTAGGACTGAAGAGAGAAGCGCCCGACAAACAAAGCGGCGGCTAGAGAAACGGGCAATAAGATAAACCGCGCGACAAAAGCATCGGATAAGTGTCAAGCTGCGGAAGAGCACGCACAGCGGCAAGAGGAGAAGAAGAAGTCGGCGAATAGCGAAGAAGACCGGACAGCCAGAGAGCAAACCGCGGCAGAAAGAAAAGAAATCGCACGACTAACGACGCAAGATCACAACAACGGCTAGGAGAGCACAAGGTCGGCTAGCAGAGCAACCCGCAAGACCGGCAGGAGAGCAGAGAGTATATAAAAAGGGCACGGCAGGGAGGGAGAAGAGGTGGAGGCCACGGGATTTGGAGGAAGAAGCGGTTAGGAGATTTCTAGCCGCAAGGAGCGGTTAGAAAGAAAAGAGACCGCGCCCTGCGCGAGAAAAGAAGGTCGGGCGGTTAGTAAAATGCTAGCCGCAAGGAGAGACCGATTGCCTCTGATACCATGTAGAAGAATTGAGTAAACCTTATATATACTTCTTGAATGTCAAATTACAAGTGTGAGTACAAATATATCGGGAGAGAGAGAGAGAGATCCATATTATAAGATGTGGGACTAAACATCCTAGTTAAGAGTCTAAATGGGCCTTTACTAATGGGCCTTTACATATATCATTCAACACTATTTATAAAAAATAGGGTTATCTAATATCATCAAAACTAAATAAAAATAAATTATATTCTATTATTAAAAAGTATTCTCATTTTTATCCAAATTAATTTATAGTAAATTAAACAAAATTAGTAATAAATAATGATACCAAAAAGACTTGAAACGTGTCTCATTCAATGTTTTTAAGGCTTAGTTTGATTTCATGAGTTTTTTTAACGAAAAACTGAATTTATTTTGTCTAATGAGATGACAAGTGTAATTAGGTAGTGGAATAATTTGGTACCTCCCATGGAGGTTCAAGGGGTATATATATATTAAGTAGAGAACAACATACAATCAGAAATACATGAAATGGGATTAATGTGTCAACACTCTCACTCAAGTTGGGTCGTGGGAACTTCCCAGACCTAACTTGTTACATATAAAGTTCATTTTGACCCCGTAACTCTCTTGGTAAGAATATCAGCAACCTGATCTCCGGTCCTCACGTGACTTAGAGAAATGAGGCCTTCTTCATACTTCTCCTTTACAAAATGGCAGTCGACCTCTATGTGTTTTGTGCGTTCATGAAACACGGGATTAGTAGCTATCTGTATCGCAGCCTGATTATCACGTCATAGGGGAGTGGGATCTTGAACAGGGTACCTGATCCAAGGATCTGCCTAACCCACATGATCTCAGCAACAGAGTGGGACATATGCCGATATTCCGCCTCAGCACTAGATCTAACAATTGTGGTCTGTTTCTTGCTCTTCCAGGAGACGAGATTTCCATCCATAAAGATAATAAATCTCGTGGTTGACTTTCGGGTGGCTAAGCAGCCTGCCCAATCAGAGTCACAGTATGCCTCTATATTATAATGACCTCGATTCTTGTATGATATCCCAAGGTCAGGATCTTTCTTTATGTACCTAACAATCCGGACAACAGATTCTCATTGAGAGATAGTTGGAGCAGCCACGAACTGACTGACCTCACTTACAACACAAGCAATGTCAGGACGTGGTAAGGTAGTTCAGTTTTCTAACTATTCTACGATACTTCTCTAGTGAATCAAACGGTTTGTTTTCGACATGAAGACCTTTTTCCCCTGGTTCAAGTGGAAAATCAATAGGGCCACAGTTAGACATTCCAAGATAGGATAGAAGATCGAGAGCATATTTGCGTTGACAAATAAAGAGGGAATCATCATAATTAGCAATATCAATCCCTAGGAAGTACCGTAATGAGCCCAAATCTTTTGTCTGGAAGTTGGAGTGTAAGAATGTCTTGAGATTTATTATCCCTTCAGAATTGTTGTCTGTGATGACAATATCATCGACATAAACCACTAGAAGAACAGTACCAGCCGAAGATTTCTGATAAAAGAGAGACTAATCTTTTGCACTCTTGGTAAGCCCGAATTGAATGACCACGGATCGGAAACGCCCAAATCATGCTCGAGGGAATTGCTTTAATCCATATAACGACTTCCGGAGATGACACACCTTATTACGCTCCCCCTCAGCAACGAACTCAGGTGATTGTTCCATATACACCTCTTCATCTAAGGACCCATGAAGAAATGCATTCTTGATGTCCAACTGGTACAAGGGCCACTGGTGAGAGGCTGCAAGAGAGAGCACATCTTAGCAACAGGGGCAAATATTTTATCATAATTCACGTCGTAAGTCTGAGCATAGCCTTTGGCAACCAAGCGGGGCTTCAAGCGATCGAGTGAACCATCTGCATTAACTTTGATAGAATAGATCCATTTGCATACAATAGCCCGCTTGCTAGTAGGTAAGGAGACCAAGTCCCATGTGTTGTTAAGTTGAAGAGTTGTCAATTCATCGTGCATAGCAGTCACCCAGCCAGGATGAGCTTTGGCCTCCACAATGGTAGAGGGGAGACGGTATTGATCCAGAGTGGAGTGCAGGGCAGTATGAGAGGCTGACAATCCCTAGTAAGAACTAACATATAGTGGTTTATCCCGACAAGTCCGACTCCCTTTCCGGACTGCAATAGGGAGATCTAGGCTGACTGACATGAAAGCAGCAGACACGCTAGCAGATGCTTCCGTAGGAACAGTCGCCATATCATCGGTGGGAGAGGTAGGTTGAGGTGATGGCACTAATGTACTATCAGAAAAGCGACGAGAGTAAACTTGCCCCTAAAGGGGACATAGAAAGTCAGTCGGAGAGAGGATTGTAGGTGCAGGACGAGGAACCAAGATGTCATCAAGAGATAGGTCAGGACAAGGGGATCCACTAGAAAGGTAAGAGTCTGATTCCAGAAAGACAACATCCGATGAGATAATGTATTTGTGGAGATCGGGAGAATAACACCGATATCCTTTAGTAATCCGAGAATAGCCAAGAAAATACATTTCAAAGAGCGAGGATCAAATTTTGAGACAGAGTGACGGGCATCCCTAAATAACAAACACACTCAAAGACCCTCAAAGGTAGAAGGGGACCAGCAAGGTCTGGGTAAAGAGTGTGATAGGGTGTCTCCCCCTCGAGGATATGAGTGGGAAGATGATTAATGAGGTGTGCAGTGGTAAGAACTGCATCACCCCAGAAGTGTTTGGGTACGTGCCTATGGTGAAAATGGCCCGGGTGACCTCAAGGAGGTGGCGATTTTTCCTCTCGGCAACACCATTTTGTTGGGGGGTATCAGGACAGTTGATTTGATGAAGGATACCTTTGTCAGAGAGAAAGTTAGACATTGACAGAGATAGTTATTCTCGACCATTATCAGTTCGAAGACACTTAAGATGAACAAAAAATTGAGTAAAGATTTCATTCCATAGATTTTGAAAAATAGACAGCAACTCAGAACGATTTTTCATTAAGTACACCCAAGTCATTCGAGAGAAATCATCAAAAAACGTAACATAATATTTGTGTCCTAACAACGTAGGGACAGGACACGGTCCCTAAACATCAGAATGAAGTAAATCAAAAGGTGCATAAACACGAACATCAACACGAGCAAACATAGCTGACTCTGTGGAGTTTAGCAAACAAACAAGACTCACAGCTGAGATGGGAAACCTTCCCAAACTCAGGATACAGACGACACATGACCTACAAAGACGGATGACCATGACGATAGTGAAGATCCCAGAATTTGGTGGAGGCAACAGAACAAGCAAGATGTGAGATTGAGAGAAATGAGCAACAGAGGATAGAGTCATGTCAGGTATCACTTTGCAACTACCAAACCCGATAATGGGTACAATTGATCCATCCGCAACTGTAATTGAAGACCCACTATGAGGTTTGTATGAGTGTAAGATACCTGAGGTACTAGTCAGGTGATCAGAAGCACCAGAATCTGCCAACCACTGGACGGGACGTTGTGAGGTGCAAACAGGCTGAATGGTTTGGATCACAACAGCACTATGAGTCGGAGAGTCAATCTGGAGAGCCTGCAAGCGACGATACTCATCCTCGGATATTTCTACAGTTCTCGAATTTGAAGGTGTAGAAGTAAAGTCGGCCAAATGCGCAGAGCGAGATGAAGGAGGTTTGGAGGCCCAGTCTGGCTTCCCATGAACCACCCAACATGTATCCTTCGTGTGGCCCCGACGCCCTCAATGGGTACAATGTCTCGTGTCAGTATCACGACCACGACCAGAGCGGCCCCCCGACTAGTTCCTCTGCCACCCCGAGAAGCAAGAGTCATCGACTCTCGGGAGGAAATATGTAGAGCAGATGGAGTACATGCGGAACCGGCTTTAGTCAGACGATGGTACACACTAGCAGTTTGCAGGGTTAGAAGGACTCGCTAGCATTTCAGTCTTCGTTGTCGAGAAGTTTGGATCAAGTCCATTTAGAAGCTAAAGAAGTACAAGATGCTCACGTTGAGCCTGATGCTCTTCCCTAGTAGAGGGGATCTCCCAAAGATCCAAGATTTCATCAGCAAGAACCTTCCATTCCTTGAAGTTGGCATTAGCCTATAATATATATATATATATATATATATAAGCAAGGAAAAGAAAAATATTTACATAGACACGCTATCCTTGGAGAGGATGAAAGAAAAAGCACAGGCTAGGGGCATTCCCCTTACCCAAACAAAATCAGCGAAACAAGCATTGTTGGCCACATAATCCGCCGCTGAGTTGGCTCTTCGGTCAATTTAAGAAATAACAATTCTTGGGCAATTTATCATAGCACGAGCGAGCGTTGTTTCAACACCACCTTCATATATACCCAATAGCACCCGATTGAGCATAGCACAGGCACTTGCGGAGTCGCCCTCAATACACACTCCAAGTGCATTGTCCAAAAAGTTGTTGACAAGCTCAAGGCCAAGCAGGGCACTACTGACTTCAGTCATACTAACAGACCGACTATTAATTCCTACGCCTCTTGCAGCTAAAAGTTCCCCAAAATGATTTTTGATTGTGCATCCGAGCCCAGCCGTGTTGTTAGAGTGGACCGACCCATCAAAATTGATTTTCAACCAACCAAATGGCGGGAGAGACCAAGAGAGATCAAGGTTTATTTGGACAGCCCAGGAACCATTTGATGCATGAGTGATTGCATTTATAATAATGGAGGAAGGTTGTAAATAAGGCTCACCGTGGACCCATTGGTTTCTAGCTTTCCAGGTACTGTAGATAATTGAAGTTAGGACTTTAATTTCTATAGAATTTGTGCTAATGGCCATTTCGTCCAGCAGAACATCTAGGTTGTAAAGAAGAACCTTCCATTCCGCGAAGTACTCGGTGACAGGGCGCGCCCCTTGTCTCAGCTCAGCCATCTTGGGGAAGAGTTCACCAATATAAGAGAGATTGTTCGCCTGAGAGAACATCATATGCAGAGTATCTCATAGTTCCTTAGTGCTGTCACAATTCTTGCACATTTGCTGAACAGATGGATCCATGGAGCTCAGTAGAAGAGGAAAGATGCGACAGTCATCACTATATCAATCTTCATATTTTGTACCTCCCACAGCATGAGTTGGGAGACGGGTAAGGTGGTGCGTACGTCGGATACCTGACATGGACATAGTAACCCCCTTTTTTCATAATTAAAAGTTGGAGGTAAGGATAGTAGTAGCAAGCCTCGCATTAGGAGGAAAGGTATTGGTAGAATCCCCTGAAGGAACGGTCATCTGAGTGGTGCTCGTAACTGAGGAACCTATGACCTAGATCAGCGGTAAAGGAAGACGAGATGCTGGTCGACAGCAAGGATCGGGGGCGTAGAAAAACCCGCAGCATCAATGTCGGCAACATGAGAAGCCGACGACAGATATCATGCGGGAGAAGCCGTCGGAGATCATGAGGGAGAAGCCGACGCAGAAATCTTCATCGACGACAGGCAGGGAGCATCAGAAGTCGACGACAGGCGGCATCGTCACTGAGGCGCGCCTCCGTCCCGGTCGAGGGATGCGCCCAGAGGCGCGCAAAGGCGGCGTCGCAGGCAGGCGAGCAGTAGACGAGGGTGACGGCACGGAATTGGCTTGACACGAGCGGACGGAGCGGAAGCGGCAGGTTGCGAGACCAAGCGAGCGAGGAGCGAGCGAGGAAACCCTAACCTCCCTCTGATACCATGTAATCAGGTATTGGAATAATTTGGTGCCTCTCATAGACAGTGGCGGAACTAGAAAATTTGCTTAACCCGAGCACTAATTAAAATTTAAATATAATAATTATTGTTTTAATATAAAATACTAAAATTATAAAATATAAAATACGTTATCCCTTGTGACAAGGCAGTGAGATACAATTTTCTGTTAGGCCACAAAGAAACTAAGAACAAGAACATTACAAGAAACTCCCGTTTATTGTTTTAGCTAAACAGTCTCCTCTTCTATTCATTCTCTTTAAGGCCTAATAAAAAAAATCATGAATTTTCATTCAAATTTTTGCCATCTTTTCTTCAGAAATTTAATTAGAGCTGAGAATGCTATGGAATGTAATATAAATCAGAAAATAATTATAAGAGTAAGGAAGAAATGAAATCAATAAGCATTTCATTTACCGGCTTCAACGGGCACTTGAAGCTCTTAACAAAAAATCATGATCTTCTAACTTGGACTTAGCATTTCATCAAACACTTGAAAGGCATCAAAAAACCAAACATAAACTAGAACTATCATGCATCTATTAAACTATCCATGTTTTCAGATGCTCTTATAATGGTAAAAAAAATACCATCTTAAATAAATATCGCATCCCAAAAAAAAATCTGTTATAATGCTTGAAGCTACCTTGAATCAGACGTTTAAACTGCCCTTTGTCTGTTGACTTGCAATATCGAAACTGAAAACTGGAGATAGGAGATTGAAGAAGGTCAGCCTAGTCGACGAAACTAAGGCATCCAGTTTTGAAGGATAGATCGATGAAGAAAGCAGCCTTCGAAGAAGGATAATCCTCTGATAATAGAAAAAACTGGAGTTAGGAGATAGATACCTAAGCTGCTAAGTCCTCTGTCGCGAAGAAAGTAGCTCGAAGAAGAAAGCAACCTATGACTCTCTAACATGAAGAAGAAAGTATCCTCTGGCTGATCAAGGAGGAGAAAATGCTAATAGGCAAGCTCTGAAGCGAGGAGGAGAATTTACGCCTATACCTTTTACGCCATTTTTACACCCGGGCACGTGCCCGGGTGTGTCTCTGAGTGGGTCCTCCCCTGCTCATAGAGGTCCAAGGGGGATATATATATTAAGTAGAGAACAACATACAATCAGAATACACGAAATGGGATTAATGTGTCTAACAGCAAGCATCTCTAAAAAGAATAAATGGTATGATCAAAATTTAAATTGCACTGAAGCCAAGATGGAATTATGCTACCTCTAGTTCAGATCAAGATGGCATACAAGCTTGATTTCATATACACATTTTTTGTATGTACATATTTGAATTAAGGTGCCTATACATATGCATTCAGCATTTATGCATTTAGTGTAACTACCCGTTTATCCTTTTTGCTAGGCATAATACCTTGTTTAGGTTTACATGGCATTGAACATGCTCATGTGTAAGGATGCATAACATAATTTTTAGATTTGTTCAAGGACGTGCAACATGATTTTGCACTAGGAACACAAAAACAAAAGAACAGAGTTCCAAGTAGGAGTACAAAATTTCAAGTCGGAGCACAGAATTCTGCACTGACAGAACAGAATTAGAAGTATATAATTCCAATTCCAAGTACAAAATTCCAAGTAAGACACAAAATTCTGCACTCAGATCACAAAACTAGAAGGACATAATTCCAACTCGTAGCACAAAATTCTGCACTGGGAGTACAAAATTCCAGGCCGGAGCACAATTAGAATTCCAAGTAGGAGCACATAATCAGAATTCGGAGTACATAATTCCAAGTTGAAGGACAATTCTACACTCGTAACACAGAAGTTTGCACTTGGAGCATAGAATTCTGCACACAGAGTATAGAATTCTGCACTTGGAGCCCAGAATTCTGCAGTCGGAGCACAAAATTAGAAGTATATAATTCTATTTGAGTACAAAATTCCAAGTAGGACACAAAATTCTGCACTCAGACCACATTAGAAGTACATAATTCCAACTCGGAGCACAAAATTCTGCACTGGGAGTACAAAATTCGAAGTCGGAGCACAAACTCGGAATTCCAAGTAAGAAGCATAAAATCAGAATTCGGAGTACATAATTCCATGTTGGAGGACAAAATTCTGCACTCGGAACACAGAATTATGCACTCAGAGCATAGATTTCTGCACTCGAAGCATAGAATTATGCACTTGTAGCACGTAATTCTGCACTCAGAGCACAGATCCGGAGTGCAGAATCATGTTTCGTTTTGCCGTAAGACTGAGGGTTTAATCTTGGACGGCTCAGATCTTTTACAGAGGTGTTTAGGTTGTGGGAGAGGGTGTAAACATCTCATTTCTCATTGTTATTTCTCTCTCCAAGGTTAGAAACAAAGTAGAGAGAGAAATTTTGGAGAGGAAGAAGACATTTCCGGAGCTACGAAGTTCCGATTTACGATTCGTCACCGCGGACGCGTAGGGGATCTCTTCGCGCTCCTACTCTGGATTTTTTGAGGCATTCATGGCCAGAATGAAGTCCAAGAAGGTAGCAACCTACTTCCTCTCGATTTTAAGATTTCATTTATTTGTCCTGCAGTTAAGACTCTTACCTCACTAATTAGAGGGCTATGAATTCTCAATTCATTAAAAACCAACAAGGTGTAAGTTTGGGTCATCGACATGTTTAGAAAGTCTGTGCTTATTGAATGATTCCGAGTTTAGGCATTGTGGTGAAACCGTTGTTCGCATTCAACTTAAACGATGATGCTCGATGTGCGCTCATCTAGAATTTATAAGACTTAGATGCGCTAGTGCGGTTGTAGAGCCGTCGAATTTATATTTGGACCACGGAAATCGTTAGATTAGGCTTTGAAATGGTAAACAATATTGTTTCGTTGGAGTCCAACGAGGATTGCGAGCGAAGCTCATTAACTTGATGTGTTTTCTGTTAGTGAATGGAATGGCTTTCGTCGAGAAAATGACGCGTGTGCGTATGCTTGTTATGATAGGATGGATTCGACAGAATAGCCAAATGGTATAACCAGTCGATTCCCCTTCTTGGTATATAGAGTGGCTGAAGGACCTACTAGGATAAACATGTGTCTATTAAATTTGGGAACATCAGTGTAAGTAAAATTTGAGGCGGAAAGTGGTAGAAGGGCCTATAGGTATGTGTCTATTAAATTTGGGAACATCAGTGTAAGTAAAATATTGAGGCGGAAAGTGGTAGAAGGGCCTATAGGTATAACCGGCCATTTCTACAGCATGCAGTTCGGTGGAAAGGTTCAGTAGAAAAGCCTATGAGTATAATCAAACGACTGCAACATATTTTAAAATGTTATATGTTATCAATTCATAGTGGAGTCTGATAGAAGGTCCAATAGGTATAACCAGCTGACTCGATATGTTTGTTCGTTATGAGTGCAATGAATGATGAAAATATTTATGATGATTTGCTAGAAGCATCCGATGTGATTGGTGTCGGGGCGGATCCATATGGTCGCCCGACTTGCATGCATTGCATAGTAAGCACCATACTTCAATATAGAAAGTAAAGAACATGTTTGTTGCATGTGACATCTCACCTTGTGTATTATAAGATTTTGCTTTCACATTGTTGCTTGTGCTACAAAGTGCTAATATGGAGACTGATGCGGTTCCCCGGGATCCACTAGAGATCGTCGAGAGGAGGTTACATTGTTATGTGGTTTACGGTCAGCTCATAGCTGACACTCGTTTACCTCTCATGCATGTGTCTGCTAGCGCCTAATGGCAAAGCTAAAGCAAAAAAAATAAATGAATACTCACACGAAGGCGTGACCTAGAACTTTTGTTGTAATAATTTTTGGGATGATTGTATGTAACAGCCAGAATGTCGAGTACTCGTTTGATACTCACGTTGTAGTTGTGCACACTCTGATATAGTTGATTAAAGTTTAGCTTCAACAACTTTTTACACATACTCTGAGATGACTTGTTTAAGCTTGATTACACTTTATAATATTCTATTTGTAAGTGTTGTACTGTGTAGGGCCCCGACGGATCCATAATATACTACAGTTACAAGTGGAGTGTTACATTTAGATATATGAATCTATTTGGACTAATAATCTGTCTTGCGAGATCAAAACCAACTGAAATTGAATCTATCTTTTACTCGGCTCAAAACCAAATTGAGTAATCTTGAATTGAGATCAACCATGAAAATACCTAATGCTAAGATCATCACAGCCATGTTAAGCCTAATTTAAACCTAGTGCATCAAACATGTTTTGCAAACTTACAATTATCATCAGGAAAGAACATAGTACCTCTAGATCATCAACGGTAGAAATAACTTTTCTCCGCATCATTCCATTGTGAAATTCTTCCTCTTTACCATCATCAACAAAAGAAATGTGTCGATCATCCACATCATCATTGCCTTCTGATTCATAATCACTTTCTTCGTCAGAATCTTCAGGCACAATTTCCTTGCTCACATCCCTTTTCTCAATCTTATTATTCAATTCAAGGCTTGTACCATCCATTGGATCAATATGCTCCTGATCAGAACTACTATCACTAATCTTATTGCTAGTTATTTCACTCCTGACTTCATTTTCTGATGAAATATAAGGTTTCACTTCAAAGAGATTGATGAAACTTTTGTTCAACTTCTCATCTATCGAGTATCTTGTACTCTGCAGATTTTTCACTAAAGATTCACCTACATCACGATCCTTACCTGCGAGTGCAAATAAAACAACAAATAATAAAAAATACTGGTATAAACATGAGTTACATAGACAAGCAAATTATCAAGATAATAGTAGTCTTACAACAACAAAAACAACACTCAAGCCTTTATTCCACTATAGTGGGGTCGGCTATATGGATCCTTTGTCGCCATTGTGCCCTACCTTTTGTCATAATCTCACTAATGCCTTAATAGTAGCCTTCATAAGGGAAAAAACACTATTATAAACACAAACATTGGACCTAAGTCTCAGCCATTGTAGTACCATCAAAATAATCTCAGCCTTTCAATTTTAATATTCTTGATCTAACAAAACACGAGGGTTAGCATAAAAAAAATTGTAGCGGCATGTGTATGGTCCCCCATGGGCAGTGTGAGGAGATAGTAATGCTTGATCGTTGCTCGAGTGATGGTGGGATAGTATTGCCGTTGCACATTTCACGCATGGGAGCCTATGCACAGCCTCTAGTAGTACTACAAATTATAAATTTTCCAATCTTATTCCAGTAAATAGTACTTTTAAGTACAAATTTCCAAGTTTTATAAAAATATGAAGAATGCTTTCCGTAGGTTCTATCTTAGCAATAAAGAAGGTCATAACACTTTCATAGACCAGCTTAGGCTTGCTAAGTTAATATGATTTGATGACCAAGCAATTCCAACAAAATCTCTAAAAAACAAATTTCACCACCTAATTTGAGGTGAATCTTCACTTCAAAATATACCAAATACTCTGATACGAATATGCACGGCAGATGACTCTCCTCGTGACCACGAAAAATTCAGAGTAGTCTCTCTGTCTATCATCGAATAATCTCATCCTTTATTCAATTTGACCTTTTTATGTAAGTTCTAAGGGGCATTTTCGTAATTTAGCTCTTAGAGTGTCTGCCTACATTAGTTAAAGTAGATGGATATTAGGGGTTGTCAAGTTTGAGATTGTATCTGTCCATTGATTAGTGTGGTTCCTTATTTTCCTATTGGCATAGTACTCCTATCATGTGAAACAGTAAAGTTTATTGTGGCAAGTAAACAAATGTTAAAATCAAAGACAACGGGCTCTATATTTGCTACTAATTGATATTCAGATGCTCTAGAGGATACAAAATGAGACAATGAACCAATGTAGATTAGGAACATAAATAAATTCTTTAGATAAGAGGTGAAACTTGCAAACTTAGTACAGTAAATTAGAAGATATAGTCATGTGAATTGGAAAAGAACGCCTGAAAAGGTAAATAAAAAGACTTCACAAAACTGATAATAAACAAAGGAAGAAATTAATGCAAGTTTGAATGTATGGCACCTAGAAGCTCCTTTTCAAAAACAAACTCAGAAACGGAAAAGAAATACAATAGTTTCACCTATAAAACATCACCCAGTGACTATGGAAAAGAACAAGTCTTACTTTTGAAAGTAAATACAACATTTAACCTACATTGCCATATCCCGGGCCAAAAAATAATATCTAAAGTGCAAAAACCACCTTTTAAAAGAAAAAAATCGATCAATAAATCTTAGTGACCTAAGATAAAGCATTTTAACAGCACAAAACTGAGCTCATTTTATAAAGTCACAAAATACGAAAAATATTTAAAACAGAAAAAAATATAAACAAGCATTAAACGAAAGCGGGAGGTAGATAATGAAGTATTTACCAAATTTTTTATTAGTACCATTTACCACATCAACCTTAGAATACTGAACAAAATGGTCATTTATGTCTATGTACACAGCATCTTTGTCATAGAGAAGATCTCCAATGCCCGACATGGGTGCATAAAACAATTTTTCCTTGTCACGAAGTCCTTTCTTTTTTGCAGCAGATGGTAGAGGACAGGGATCAGGCAAGCTAGTTAAGCCAGCTAAACTGAAGTCACCAGCACCAGTAATATGCACCTGTAATAAAATTTAAAATAAAACAAATAAATATCAGCATGTAAATTGTAACACCTTAAAAAGTTGTTCAAAATGAACTACACAGTTTAAGTGTAACAACCTGGTAGCACTCAACAAGGGAGAATTTATATCGAAATTTTCTTATATAATCATATTTATATTCCTAATAAAATAATATTAAATATCAAGAATTAATATTTTAATTGTTTTATACAACTAATTTCATTAATAATGAAAATGAGTATGAATATGAAAAATAAAATTGACATTATGTAATTACGGATAATGTTGGATCAAAGCTATATTGACTAAATTGATCAACATCTTGCCTGCCATTAGTAGTAACTTGACCATGAAATTATCAAGTTAAAGACAATAAAATGGTGGAGCTATTAGCACCAGAGTAAGAAAGCATAATGGCCAACACAGTCTATTTAATCAAGAAGGCACATAGAATGGATCCTCAATAATTCTTTATCAAAAAAACAAATAAACAACATCAGCTTGTTTTCTATCTCATGTTACTCAAATCCGATCAAATGCAAACTTAACAGCAGTTACAAAATAAGGGTTAGTAATAAATGCCAAAACAAGAAGGAAATGTTACCTTGCTGGCTCTCTTCATATTGCAACCCCTAAGGTAACCATACAATATGATATTTCTATCGCATTTTTTATTTGAATGTGCACACTCAGGAGGCGTTACATCTTCAAAACGATCTACAAGTACATAAGGATGTGCAGCCCTCCATGACAAAGGATGATGCTTCATGACAGAAATAAATCTTGCCAAGTTGAGTACTTCGCGTTTAAGATATCTGTTAGGCAAATTAGTGAAACTAAAGATTAGCCAGCATTCATTATCTATCAAAACCATTAAATGGAAATCCATGGACTATCAAGACAATTGGGAGTTAAGGAAACAAAGGAATTCATTATTTATCGAGAAAAATAGGAATTAAAGAATTAAATTCATCATGCAGTATGAAGAAAGTTTATTAAAAAGAAAAAATGACTTACTTCCCATGATCGAGACCTGATAAATAGAACAACTTTACCCCTTCTTTTATCTCAATCCCAAAGCGGTTCTTGAGTTGCTGCTTTGTTTTTCTCAATTTTTTCACATCCTTGAATTTATCAAGATGTGTAAGGACACCCATAACCTTTGGGAATCCATGAACTTGCAAAATATTAAGAAACTCGAAAGTTTCCTGCAATAAGTAATGGTTATGCAGATATGTTTTTTAGTTGCATGCATAGATAGCTGAGAGGGAGCCTAAGTAACAGAATGATATATAAAAATTAACGTCAGTGAAAAAGATAAACTATTGTTAAACAATTTGATGTCAACCTGGTGAATCTAATGTGGGACAGCATACAGACAATGCTGGTCTGGTTTCAAATTTGGTGTCTCATCATTCCACAATCAAGCAATTGTGGAACTACCTTGACATGCTTTACTTAGGAAAGAAATGGTGATATTTAAGAGGTTTCTCAAGCATGGAGTGGATGTGATGCATGACAGACATCACACCTGCCTGCCACCCTGACATCACCACCAGGGGGCCCACCTTGGAGTACACCGAGACGTCTTTCATCAGGTCCGCGGACCGTACACCCCAACTAGCTCTCCGTCATGGAGTCATCACCATGAGGCAGGTGGTTGAGGCCCAGGATCGAACACCCGACATCCTAGATAAGAGTCTTTCAGCAGAGCTCTCATCACCAACTGAGCCGCGGATCAGTTGGTGATGAGAGCTCTGCTCGCGGATCAGTTGGTGATGAGAGCTCTGCTGAAAGATTCTTATCTAGGAGGTCGGGTGTTCGATCTTGGGCCTCAACAACCTGTCATGTGGTGATGACTCCATGGCGGAGAGCTGGTTGGGGTGCACTGTCCGCGGATCTGATGAAAGCCGTCTCGGTGGTCTCCAAGGTAGGCCTCCTGGTGGTGATGTCAGGGTGGCAGTCAGGTGTGATGTCTGTCATGCATCAGGATGCACCATGAGAAATCGTTCTATATCTAATTTATTCGGTAATTTATATAAACTAAATGAAAAATTAAAAATGTTAATGTGATTGAAGACGTGATGTCGGGAGAACATCGAGATGGAGAAGAGGGTATATTCTTAGGATCGCTATAGGTAGGCCACTCTCCTCCTTGATCCAACGCCCGTGGTTTATTAGTGGAACTGAATGCCCAAGATTTATTGCATTGCTTTTAAAATCCATGGCTTTTAAAACCATACCTTGATATTTCTTTATGAATAGTATATATGTGTGTGTGTGTGTCAACATGTTAGAGTTATTGTTTCGTTCTCTTTAATGTGTTATACTTACAATTAATTTTGTATAATTATTTTCACTATATTTTCTTATTCTTATTACAAAAGGTAAAAACTTTCAAAGCGTTTATTAGCTAAAAAAATTTAACATGAATTTATTGAGCTTGAAAAGACTTCGGATCAATTAAAGATATTTAACTTTTAAATCGTATTTCTTTGATATAAAACTTAGCTTTATCGAAATAAAATTATTCTATAATATTAAATATATTTTATAATATATCTATTTATATTTGTTAATAATATTCAATATCCCTAGTAAGTCTCCAACATCCAACATTTTAAAACTCAATCTGACATGTTGCTGATATCCGAAATTTATAATCCTGACAAAAACACAAAGCTTACTAGTTGGAAACCACGACTTCCGTCAATCAGCAGTAATGCAAGATCAGTAAACTTTGCAGCATCAATCATGCCGTTGATATCATTTGGGCATTCCACAAATTGTACCCTCCTTTGCTTACCTATAAAAGCAACAAATGTATTTTTAATTTCATTGTCAGTACTTAGTAACTTTTTATAAGTACTTGGATACCAAATTTATAAATGAAAATGAGGGCACAGTCTCAACCCTTATTTACAAACCTGATACGACAGTTATTGGACCTCTAACCTCGAATAAATTTTGTCTGGTGAAATGCTTCACTAGACATTTTATCAAGAGTGATTTACCAACCTGAAAAGAAAAACTTAAAATATTAGGAAGCTACCGTCCAAGTTTAGGTCATAAATTTACTGAATTTTAATTTTATTTATGTTAGCATTAAGAAAGTACCATTGGAGGTCCTTGCACCACAACTACATATGGAGGTGGTTCCCCAATTGAATGATCAATAGTAGGAACATGAAGCCTACGCTGTTCCTTTTCCGCAGCACGAGATTGCAACCGCTTGGCTTTAACAGATGAACTGAAAGCAAATGCCTAGAAAAAGGATGGCATGGATTACAAAATATTTCATGAAGCACCAAATTGGATAGCATCAATAATGCACTTGGGTACCATAATGATGAAATTAATGAACGTGCTTGGTCATATGGAAGCATATAACAGTGAATAAAACAAATTATAATCGGAGCAACAAAAATCAAATTGATAATGCATGTACAAAAGAATTCAAATTGTCAACACTTTGCATGGAAGAAACCAGCACAGTTAAAACACACTATGCTTATCCATCTATAGAATGAGCCACAAAAAATTCATGGATAACTCACGATCCTTGTTCTTCATATGCATTTATTTTAAACTTTTATGGGATGTTAAGCTAAGAGTAATAACTCACCTTGCAATCACTCATTGGAAGAAGATATTGACCTCAGAATTTTCATTCAAGGATAGTTTGCTTCATTGTAAGTATCCGTGACTGTGTGTAACACCCTCATTTTTTTCGCGCACTGAATTTCAATTATTTTTCTCTCCCCAATGATGAAAAAGGCACATTTATATTGTCGCAATATTTTGACGAATTTTGTTGATATTTTTGGATAAGTTTGGGTTGTCTTTTTATATGGGCTTTCATGGGGTTTGCCTTTGTGGATTTAGTGGGCTGATTTGTTTGGGGCTGGTTATTTGTATGGGCTGCTTGATTTAATTTGGAGGCTGAGTTGTCTTGCTGGCTGTGCTTGCTGGCTGTGCTTGCTGGCCATGCCGGCCGATCATTTTGGGAAGCCCGGAAAAAGGGTCTTCACACTGTGACTCGGTCTCACTTTCAAAATTGAGTTTTCTAGAAGTAAACTCAAGTTTGTTATGTTGAAACTAGATGGAACTTGTAGAAAGAGAAGTGTAGGAGAGAGAAAATCACTCTCAATTATCTTATTATCAAATAATAGGAGTACATACACTTATATAGAGGTAGAAGAGGGAGAGAACTCTACATTTACAATGTGGGACTAACGAAGCTATACATGGGCCAATATACATGCGCCTCCTAAATGGGCTAATTTGATTTTGTCTTTAACACTCCCCCGCAAGCTGGAGCGTATTGGTCATATGCGCCAAGCTTGGATAAAAATTGATAGAATAGAGGCCGAGAGAGAGCTTTGATGAAGATATCAGTAATTTGACCGGAGGCCGCGACATGCTCCAATACTATCTTCTTTGTTTGAACCTTCTCCCGAATGAAGTGACAGTCAACCTCAATATGCTTCGTGCGCTCATGAAACACCGGATTCTTGGCAATATGTATGGCCGCTTGACTATCACAGAGCAGGGTAGCATGAGAGGAAAGTGTGAGACTCATATCGCAGAGCGGGCCCTCTAGCCAGGTGACCTCAGACACAACTGCTGCCATAGCACGATATTCAGCCTCGACGGATGAGCGAGCAATAACAGTCTGTTTCTTGCTGCGCCAGGTAATAAGATGTCCACCGAGGTAGGTGCAGAAACCAGTTGTGGAATGTCGATCATCAAGTGACCCTGCGTAGTCTGCATCAGAGTAGGCAACAAGAGATAAGGAAGTTGATGGCTTATAAACAAGTCCTTGTCCAAGAGCCTTCTTTAAATATCGGAGGATCCGCTCGACGGCTCGAAGATGAGAAGTTCGAGGGGTATGCATGAATCGGATTACAACTCCAACAGCGAATGAGATATCAGGCCGCGTAACTGTGAGGTAGATAAGTTTCCCCACCAAGCGTCGATAGTACTCTGGATTGGTCAGAACAGGGTCATTCCCGGAGTCATGATTTGACAGCTGATGATTCATATCCATTGGAGTATCTGTAGGTTTGCATCCCGAGTAACCCGCACTATGTAGAAGATCTATGCAGTACTTCCGTTGAGATAAGACTAGTCCACCAGGTCTCCTTGCGACCTCAAGTCCAAGGAAGTATCGCAGATTGCCCAGATCTTTTTTCTGAAAAACGGAGTTCAGATGTTGTTTGATTTTCTGGATCCCGATGGCGTCGTTTCCCGTAATTAGGATGTCATCAACATAGACAAGAAAAAGAACTGTCCCTGTGTCCTGATGACGAGTAAAGAGAGAGAAATCGGCAGAACTCCGAGTGAATCCCATCTCGCGAACCACCTTACAGAACTTATCAAACCAAGGGCGGGGAGATTGTTTGAGACCATACATAGACTTCCGGAGAAGGCAGACACGAGACTCCCCCGTGATCTCAAACCCAGGTGGTTGTTGCATATACACAGTCTCCTGAAGATCGTCCATTGAGAAAAGCATTCTTGATATCTAATTGATGAAGAGACCAATGACGGTGCACAGCAAGAGAGATCAGAACCCGGACGGCACTTAGTTTGGCCACCGGGGAGAACGTTTTGTCGTAGTCGAGGCCATGTTGCTGAGGGAATCCGCGGGCAACCAGACGGGCTTTGAGACGATCAACTGTGCCATCATGAGCATGTTTGATTGTAAAGACCCATTTGCAGCTAACACAAGAGTAACCAGGAGGAAGAGGAACAAAGGCCCAAGTCTGGTTAGCCCAGAGAGCTGCCATCTCGTCGTCCATGGCCGCACGCCAGCCCGGATGTTGTAGAGCTTCCTGCAAGGAGTTAGGAATGGAAATAGTGGAGAGAGAGGGCAAACGTTCGAAGTGGGGGAAAGAGGCGATGGAGGGAGACATAGTTCCCCATGGGATGAGCCGTAGAGGGTGGTGCTGGATGGTCAACGCGCAGAAGAGCATCAGTAGTAGGGGGTTGCTGCCAAGCTGCAATCCTGGACGAGCGGCGAGTATAGACACGGAGAGGTGAAGGAGGAGGGGGGGTGGGGAAGGTGGTACGGGAGGAGCGGAAGTAGTAAGTGGGAAGAACGTCCAGGAGATAAAGCCCGTTGGACAGCCGTCATCTACCAATGATATTCTGTGTGCGGCGATCCTGCATGACAAAAGGAGAAAAAATTAGACAGCAATCAAGGTCCTGAGCAAGCCTACTAACAGACAGTAGGTTGAAGGGAGATCCCGACACATGAAAAACCGAGGTTAAGGAGAGGGTAGGAGTAAGTTGCAGATCAGCAGCGCCAGAGACAGGAGTAGTATCGCCAGTGGCCACAGTAATGAACTTGGGATACTCAGTGTGCAAGTACTGAGGAGGTTTTTGAGAAGTAATGTGATGGGTGGCGCCAAAGTCCAGGATCCATTGAGAGTTGTGGGAGAGACAGGAGATACCTTCAGTAGAGAAAGAAGCAACCGAGCCAGAGGAACGGTTGACCATGCCATGAAGCTGGAGTATCTGGAGACGAAGGTCATCAATATCCTTCTGAGCCATGGCGGAGGGGGCGGTGGTAGAAGGACCGGCAGGAGCAGGAGCAACAGCAACAGAAGGAGCAGCAAGATGAGGAGGCAAACCATGTTTGCGATAGCAGGTAGCTTCAAGATGGCCATCGCGACCGCAGTAAGTACACTTAAGAGTAGAGCGTCCAGCACGTCCCCGACCACGAGACGTGAAGCGGCCACCCCGAGTAGAAGAACCTCGGCCAGAGGGAGCAGGAGTAGGGAGTAGGGGCTGCTGGAGCAAAGCCGGAGAGAAGGTGGCGGGAGCCTCGGGAGGTGGGGTGACTTTGAGCACCATGGAGCAAACATCGGATAAAGAGGGTATAGTAGGAGAAGAGAGGATCCGGGTCCAGATGCTGTGAAGGTGAGAAGGAACACGGGTCATCATCATGGCAATCCCAACAGCCTCCTTTTGTGCCCGTTGAGTAGCAAGGTCGGCAGTGTGAGGTTGGTGCTGTATCCAGGCTTCCACCAAGGTTCTTGTCTTGGCAACAAAGGAGGTTAAATCGCCTGTGGTGCCAGGGTCCAGGGATTGAAGAGCAGAGATAATGTCGAAAAGGTGTTGTAGGCTATCCTGCCCAGAGTAGAGAGAGTGCAGCTCATCCCACATTTCCTTAGCGGTTTTGTAATGCATCGCCATGCGGTAAGACTCCGTGTCCATAGAGTTAAGCAGTCAAGATTGGACTCGGCCGTCATCGCGAAGCCAGTCATCAGAGGGATCAGCAAGTTTGACCCGAGTGAGGTGAGGGAGTAGACCCTTAGTCTGCAGTACACGCCGAACGGAATGAGCCCATTTGACATAGTTGGCTTTGCCGCTAAGAGAGATAGTGGTGATGTGAAGTTCATCGCGAATCTCGGGAAGTGGCGCAGCAGCTCGAGCGGGCAGAGAGGAGGAAGCTGTGGTGGAGTGAGTGGAGGCCATGGCGGATAGAGGCAGCAGGCCGGGCAGGGAAGCAGCAGAAAATGAAGCAGCCCGCGGCTACCAGAGTAGTTCGCGGCGAGCAGAACAGCAGACCGGTCGGGCTAGCAGCAGAGGACGGAGCAGCCCGCGGCGACCAGAGCAGTCCGCGGCGATCAGAGCAGGTCGCAGTAGGTCGGGCAGGGAAGCAGCAGAAAATGGAGTAGCCCGCGGCTACCAGAGTAATCCGCAGCGATCAGAGCAGTCTGCGGCGACCAGAGCAGGTCGCAGGCCGCGGGAAGAGAAAGCAAGGCACGACGACAATGAGGAGGGCGCGGCGAGAACAGGCAGGTCGCAGTCGCGGCAGGTCACTAGGCTCAGGGCGCAGGTGAGGCAGACGAGTCTTGGTAGCAGCAACAGACAGCGGACTGGAACAGGCGCGAGCAGCGGACTGAAGCAGAGAACAGCAAACGAGCAGGAGCAAGTGATGCGAGAGGTGAGGCAGTCCGCAGCGGACTGAAGCGGAGAACAACAAACGAGCAGGAGCAAGTGGACCCCACGGGCAGAGAGAGGAGGCTATAAGTAGCCCCGGAGAGGAGAGGGGAACCACGGAGGAGAGGGGAAGCGGGCTGGAAGAAGCAGGTCGCCGAAGGAGAGCGGACAGCAGATGCGGGTAGAACCCAAGTCCGTAGGCAGCCCGCGAGAAGGAATAGGCGAGCGGCAAGCAGTCCGCAAGTAGTCCGCAAGGAGGAATTCAGAGGGCGAGTCCGCAAGCAGTCCGCGAGGAGGAATTCAGAGGCCGCAGGAAGCACAGGGAGGAAAACCTGGCTCTGATACCATGTAGAAAGAGAAGTGTAGGAGAGAGAAAATCACCCTCAATTATCTTATTATCAAATAATAGGAGTACATACACTTATATAGAGGTAGAAGAGGGAGAGAACTCTACATTTACAATGTGGGACTAAAGAAGCTATACATGGGTCAATATACATGAGCCTCCTAAATGGGCTAATTTGATTGTGTCTTTAACAGAACTAAGTAACTACTCTTTGTTAAGATAATTTGTACAAAGACTCATAAATGGGCCCAGTTAAGAGCCCATTACATCCTTGTGTTAGTCGCACATCTTAAAATGGAGTTCAGACTCCGCTTCTTCTTCCTATATAAATGTACAAAGACCTGTAAATCTGTAACCATGTATGTTTTTTATGAAAAATTAATTAAATATGTATTTTTCTCTCTACCTCCGTGTTATTCAACATGGAATCAGAGCAATGCGAAGCCTGAAGGATTTTTTTATCTCGCTATCACTCACGGCTTGAGCCCCCGCTCGCCTTTCCCGCACCTCCCGCGGACTTGATCATTCTAACTGTTGCTCTCCTTTGAGCTCTCTGCGTGGTTCTCTCGTTCCCCCACTGCTCCCTTTATAGGCATTCACGGTGCGTGTTGGGACCCACTACATACGGCCTCTTGTCCGCCAAAATTCGTGTCAATTCGCCTCAGCTCCCAAGCTCTGCGAACTCGTAACGTCGAGTCCACTGTTTGTCTCCCTCGTCGAGGCTCGTGCGGACTTACATCTGTGATCGTTGGGCCTCTCGCAATCATATGTTTGTAACTGTGTTAGCAAAGCCCGTGTATTTTGAGCTCGCCGATCTCCTTCAGTGATCGATGTATCTATGCAGGGTCTCCAAGAAGCATCCCCTTCTGGTCGCGCCTCCTAAGAGTCTGTCGCGTCTCCTAAGAGTTCGTCGCGCCTCCTCCGCCCGTCGGGCATATTCTAGTCGTGTCTCCTCTGAACGCCAAGTTTGCCTGCAACACTCCTCTGCCCGCAAAGCATCCTCTGGTCGCGCCAAGTTTGCCCGCAGAGCATCCTCTGAACGCCAACCTCTTTTGGTCGTGCCTCCTTAGCCCGCAGAGCTTCCTCTGGCCGCACCAAGTCTGCCCACAACATTCCTCTGCCAACAAAACTTCTTCTGGCCATGCTAACTATGCCTGCAACACTCAGCTACCTCTCCTGCGGCCCTCTCTTATTGTGGCTTCTTGCCAGTGCTCGCCTCACATTTTGTTTCCTTCTTTTATCCCTCGTGGTTTCTCCTCTCTCTTAGCTGGTCATGGACTTGAATGATGCCCCATCTCTTCCGGCCCGTACCGCGACTAGTCTCCCTGAAATTCTAGATGAGTTCAGGATCACCACTATCTCTCTTAGTGGCAGGAAGAATTTTGTCAAGTGGGTACACTCAGTATGGCGTGTTCTCCAGACCAAAGGGCTCCATCATCTTTTTCAGGCCTAACCTACTGAGACCACCTAGAAATGGCTCCACGATGATGGGCGCGTACAATCAAAGATTCTGAATTCTATGTACAGTGAACCATATCGTATGGCCATGTATCATAAGACGGCTACAGACATGTAGGATGAACTTCACTCCCTGTATTATGGCAAGGATAGTAGGTCACGCCTATTCGACATCTTAACGGGCCTCCAAGCTCTTGAACCAGGGGTGGGTGACCACCTGACCTTCTTTGTTGCGAGGCCAAAACTTTCGTAGAGGCCTAGATTCAACATCAACCTCGTACGTTGGATCTCGTCGCCCAACGTGCTCAGAAAGAAGCTATTGACATTTTCAGGATGATGGCATGTGTCCATCCACATCTCTACAACATCTATGCCAATATCTTTTCTTCCTCCACCATTCCCTCCCTTTTGGATGTGTGTTCTATGCTTTTAAATGTAACGCCGCCCACCGATGCTCCCGGAACTGTCCCTCCGGATTTTCTCCAACACTCTTTTGTTGCTCACCTCGCTCCTCCACCGGCTTATGGGGCTCGCATCGGCTCTCTGGGTAGGGGTACCAACAGTTAGAATCGTCTCAAGTGTACTTATTGTGACCGGGACGGTCATCTTGAGGCCAGTTGCTATTGTAAGAATGGTGTGCCTCTACAACAGCATGCCTTCATTGCGAGTGATGCTCCTTTCACCACCGCACATACATTAATACCTTGCGCACATAACTCTAGTATCTTCAGTGGTTGATCAGTCGTTCTGCTGGCTCTGTGTGCCTATCTCCAATGAATGTATCTTCAGTGGTTAATCTCTTGTGTGCATAACACCAGTAACTTCTGAGTAGCCTACTATGTAGCACGGGGACGGAAATGGGATACGGGATACGATACGAAACGGATACGGGAAACGTGATTTTTAAAAAAATTAGGATACGGAAAACGTTTTTAATCATTTTTATATAAGCATTAATTAATATAAGAATAAGACAACTAACAAACTATTTGTACATATCCTGAATTGTAACAAAAAAATTTAATAAGACTATATTATATATCATTGACATTTCATATAATGCTATAAATAACATTTAAGGAAACAAGCACCATAAAAAACAATCTATCACATGTCCACATCAATACATCAGTACATCAATTGATAGCATTGTTTTGTTACATTCACATGCACAAGCTTAGTGTTAGCAATTAGCATAAAAACATTAAGGATTTTTCTATGTAAGTGGTTTTCCCACTATAGCATATAATATCTACTATGCAATACTTGAAAACATCATGGATATTTACTCTACTTATTAGCCATCAAGGGCTAGTTAGTTTAAACCTAGTTTCTTGAACATTGAAAAGGGGTTTCAGGCTTCTAACATGATGCATTATCTTCTTAAAATTAGAAGACATGATGCAATGTTTTTAGGCATATATTGGATATTAATATGATGCAGAAAGAAGAACCAGGAGAATAAGAAACATGAGGAGGAGAAGAGGAGAAGCAGGAAAAGAAGAAGCGGAAGGAGGAGGAGGAGGAGGAGGAGAAGAAGAAGCATGAGAAGGAGGAGAAGAAGAAGCAGGAGGAGGAGAAGAAGAAGTAGGAGAAGAAGGAGAAGCAGGAGAAGAAGACGAGAAGAAGGAAGAAGAAGAAGAAGAGGAAGAAGAAGAAGAGAAGAAGAAGAAGCAGGAGAAGAAGAAGAAGAAGAGGAGGAGAAGAAGAAGAAGAAGAAGCAGGAGGAGGAAGAAGAAGAAGCAGGAGGAGGAGAAGAAGAAGCAGGAGAAGAAGAAGAAGAAGCGAGAGAAGAAGCATGAGAAGAAGAAGCAGGAGAAGAAGCATGAGAAGAAGAAGAAGAAGAAGGAGAAGAAGAAGAAGAAGAAGAAGAAGAAGAAGAAGAAGAAGAAGCAGAAGAAGAAGCAGGAGAGAAGAAGAAGCAGGAGGAGAAGGAGTACCTGTGGGATCGGCGGAATCGGGAGCGGAACGCCGGCGGGATCGGGAGCGGAACAGGAAAATCAAATGCGTAAAATGAAATATGCGAGCTCTATATCTCACGGAATCGAGTATTCCCTTTGCGGGATACGCGATTCCGAAAATAAAATATATATTTTTTAAAAATATATGTTTCCTGGAGTTTTGGAAATGCGTTTCCGGGCGTTTCCCGTATCCGGTAAGCGTTCGAGTTGATACGTAGACCATTTTTAAGTATTCGTGCTTTGTAGGTAGCCTAAGCTCATCACAGTGGTCAATAGCCACACCACCCAAGTTTGCGACTCTGATGATGCACGCCTGACTTCATCTCTCTCACTTTGCTCAGTTCTATATGTTTTGGACTCTCATTTTAATTTTCTTTCTGTTAGTCGTCTTACTCAGTACTTTGATTGTTATGTAACCTTGTATTCATGTTCCTTTGTTATGCAGGATCGAAAGACGTAGAATATTATTGGTAAAGAGCGGTTGTCTAACGGGCTCTACATTTTGGACGTCTCCCCCACAGTTCTCTCCTTGGTTATTTTTGTTGATTGGCACTGACGTATCGAGCATGCATTTCTCGTGATTCCCAGAAAGCTCTTCTTGATCTATCCCTCACTGACTTCATCTGTGAGACTTACAACTCTGACAAACATGATCATTCTTTCCCCCCTCATTGTACTCGGAGCAGTGCTACTCGGAGCAGTGCTCCTTTTGCTTTAATTCATTTTGATATTTGGGGACTTTATAAAAAAGCTAGTGCCACTAATTATCGATATTTTCTAACATTTATTACTAAGACTCGTACACAATTCTCCAACTCTATTAAAGCTCTTTGGACCAATAATGCGTGTGAATATACGATTCATGCATTTCAAAATCTTTGTACTGGGTTTGGTATCATCGATCAAAGGTCTTGTGCTTATACACCTCAACAGAATGGTGTAGCTGAGCAAAAGAACTGCCACCCATTGATTTTGCTCACTCACTAATATTTCAAATGCAAGTTCCCAAGCTTTATTGGCATTTTGTGGTTTATACAACCTGATATCTCATCAATCGGATGCCCTAGTCAATTCTCAACTTTGCGACTCCCTTTGGTCTTTTCTCTCATCCACACCGTCCTTTCTTGAGGTGCCTCGCGTCTTTGGCTGCGCCTGCTATGATCAGGGTATTGCCCTCCATGTAGGGGTGGAAATAGGCCAGGCGGCCTATCAGGGGCCTGCGGCCTGGCCTGCCATCGGCCTGGCCTGGCCTATTTCCTACTTACCATAAATATAGGCATATAATTGGGCCTGTTTTTAAAATAAGTCTAGGCCTCTATTATTAAAGCATGGCCTGTAAGCCCGCAGGCCGACCTACATTATTTTTAAATAATAAATAAAATTAATTTATTATATAAACTTAAATATCCCTAATTACCTAATTACTAATAGTATATTAAATAGAAACATTCTCATTTCTTAATTACTAATAGTGTATTAAAATATAGGCCTGCAGGCCAGGCTAGGCCTACCCGTTTTGCAAAATAGGCCAGGACAGGCCTATATTTTGGCCTACATCAGGCTAGTAGGTCAGGCTCAGGCCCAAAAAGACTAAAGTAGGCCGGGCCTGTTTTCCATAAGGCCTGGCCTGGCCTGGCCTATTTCCACCCCTACCTCCATGACCTGATTGTGGTGAAAAGGGTCATCTAGGTTCAACATTATGATTAAATATGTGGAATTTAAACTTTAAATAAAAAGACTACATAATTGGTGGACATAGTGATTAGAAGAAAAATAAGCAATGTCTTAGGGAGAAGGCAAAGGGTTTGTTTGGTCGAGTGATGGAGCAGTGTTGCATTCAGATAGTGATTGTGATCGCGTCAATGAGTGTTATCGTGATAATGTTCTATTGTCAAGTAGGAGCAAGCATGCCATTTTGATGGTGTTCATCCATCCTGCATTTCATAATGTGGTTTTTACAAATGTTGTTAGTATTGATGCTCTTCAAGTTAGACTAGAAGATTAATTAAATTATCAATTTATCGAGGAGATTTGATTATACCATAATGTATATCAGAGATAAGAGTAGTTATTTGTGGTTACTTAATGAGGATATATTCCAGTTGAACGAGCTCCAAGAGGATTAATGGTAGGGGTAGAATAGAAGAAAAGCACAATGAGAGAAACTTTACTTGATTGACTGCAGTTGATCTCATGTAGTCTGTGGTCTTGCAAATTTTAAGAAATTTTAACATTTAGTTACTCATAAATTGGAGCAACCATATCATGAATAGACTTCATCTTTCTTAAAAGGAAAATAAGGCCTTTGTGAATATGGTAAGAAGATTTCAGAAGAGAATTTGAATGGTAACATACAATAGAACTTATGGACTTCTTTGCTGTAATCAAATTTGACGTGAGATATGTTGGCTACTATCATTAAAAAAATTTGTAAATAGTTTAGAAGAATTTAGAAATAGATAATTTATTAAGAAAGAGACATTTAGCTGAGGGAGAAGGTACATATGGTAAGTAAGAAAAAGAAATGTATTTTTAAAGAGTGCTCCAACCTTTTCTTGGCAATGTTTTTAATCTCTGGTTAGCTCTGGTAGCTGCCTTCTTGGCTGGAATTGTCTTCCTTGGGCTTCACCTCAAAAGGTATATTGTTCATGCGCCTTCTCGTTCACTTTCTCGGCCATCAGGTTCATCACTATTTTCTTCTCTCCCATGGGTGCCATTTTCGGTTTTCAAGTACTTCGTAGAGAGGAAAAGGAGGGAAACAAAAGATGGTGAGGAGGATGGGAGATGAAGGAATGTTGTTGTTACGAAGACGAAAAAGAGCAAGGGACGAGGAGATGAGGACAGACGCATAAGTCGACGTCGTTGGGGCCAAGGCGATGAGCCCACAGGTCCCAACTCGATGACGGACGTTCGCTAGTAGTGCGCACGGGTGTAGCGCAACCATCAACCTTATCCTTTATCAATGCACGTGTACTTCGGGTCGTGGGTTATTTACCATTTGCCCTTCGGTACTTTGGAATGAGGCACAATATAAGTCTATATGTATTTCTCATTTGATCTATCTTGAAAGTATGATGAAAATGGAACCTTATGGGTGTTTTTCACTTCTCCTCTTCTTCCCTTTTTTCCTTTTCTACTCTCTTTTTCCCACTTCTCTATCTTGGAACCCCCGACAACGTAACATTTGGTCCGACTTGTCTCTCTTCAAGCCATGGTTTTTGTCGCCCAAAATTGCCCCTTGTGGAAGTCTCCTCCACGAGGTATCGCACACCCAAACAATTTGATCCATCTGCGTCTCCCACTGTCAGCATTGACTGTGTTGCACACGCTGCTAGCGTCGACTGCGTCGCACCTCCCGCTGCCAGTGTCGATTGTGTCGTGTCTTCCGCTTGCGCATCTCGTCGATTGTGTCGCTTCCGCACGCCCTTCCAGTCTTCCTATCCCTTTCCTGACTGCATCGTGTCCCACCTGTGGTTTCCGCCGCATTTAATCTGTTACGTGCCGCAATTCATCAACTACGCACCGCGAGGATTTGTAATCGCACCCGACAACACCTCCCTCTCTCGTCCAATTGTGCATTGTCCTCCCTCACATGTGCATGGCCCACAACTCTGATCTATGGCGCACTGCTACACACACGCACTTTAGTTTCTTGTGGATCCGGCCATCTCCAGCTGCCTTTATGCTCATGAGGCGGTCATTGCCTCGCTTCAGGCCCTAATGTTGCGAATGGATGCTAAGTTTGGCGCCCTCCTAGCCGGCAGACCAAGTGCTTCATTGTCTTCCAACACAGAATCTTCGTTGCTTCTCGGGGCACACTCGGACCCTCCCTGGGACCCTATTCCTCCGCCGGAGAGCATCCCACCTCCATTCTGCTTGTTCAACGCCCCTTCTTTCAACGACACGTCGACACCAACCTCATGAGACGGATTTCCCGTGTGAAACAGTTTTTCGACATCCATCTGACTCCGGAGACAAATGATTGTTACGGCTCTCATCGACATGGAGAGGTCAACCCTCCATTGGGTTCGTTGGCTACGACACAGCAACCCTTCGATCTCTTGGGCGGAACTTCAACAAGACCTCATCCTCTGTAGATGATGTTCGTTATCAGTAACCGCGGTTGAACATTTGTGGTAAACACCAATCAGGCTTCCTTGACGAGTTCATTGTCTTGGCGATGCATGTTTTGGGCTCGCCGTCAAATTATTACTTGGGATTTTTCATACAGGGGTTCATCACTCGCATATGATCCCGCATTCGCACCCACCACCCCCAGACGGTTACTTAAGCCATGGATCTAACCCGCATGGTGGAAGCAAACTTCAAGGTCACCCGCACTGATTGCCTACCCTCCCCCACCCTTCTGGCCACCACCCAGGGTGCATACCGTGTCTCCCCCGCGTCTCGAACCACCTCCCTGACCACCCCGGCCACCGAATGGCCCCCAGATAACCAATCACGAGTACCATGATCTTCGCATCATGGGCCTCTGTTTTCATTGTGAACAGCCCTACTCCCCAACTTATGACTGCCCTCTGAAGGAGCTCCGCATCATCATTGGCGAGAACATGAAAATCACACTTGGGGGGTTTCGGAGGAACTTTTTATGAGTGTATTTTTTATCAACAGCCATAAGCTAGAAACATATTTTGACTCTACATCTTTGATTCGACTATAATTATGAATCAATAATGGAATAATTTTTTCATTTCATAGAAATAGGGGACAAAGTATCAAAGTAGTAAGCCCACCTCAAGATAAGTGCTCTCCTATTCCGACTTCCCCAGAGCTTTCGGTAACACAGTCGAGACATAGGCGGGTTCTCTGCCTTTGCGTGGATGGAGCCTCCCTACACGTCTATATCATCTTGAACTTTTGTGCTTTGCAGTTGACGACACCTCTGGCCCCCTCACTATGATGCTCATTGGTTCTCTGATGGTATTTACCTGAAGGTGTTGATTGATAGTGGAGCCATCCACAATTTAATCTCCTCGCGCCTAGCGATCCAGCTCGACATTTGCCCTTCTAATTCATCCACAATTTAATCTCCTCGCGCCTAGTGATACAACTCAACATTCACCCTTCTAATTCCCCCTCCTCATGTTGTTTGCTTGGGCGAAGGCCGACGACCGACGCACTACCACTGAGGACCTCTGTACGAACTTGCACATGATTGTGAGCCCCTACCCTCTTCGAGCAAATTTCTATTCTTTTGAGCTTGGTGATTTTGACGCCATACTCGGCGTCGCATGGCTTCGTACACTCTAGGATGTACATATCAACTGGGCCCGGATGACGATGTGTTTTTCTCAATTCGGCGTCCCTTTCCTCTTGGCAGTGGGAGGCGTCTATTTGATGCATATGTGGTCGCATCCCAATGAGTTATGTTTTTTACATGTGTGTTTTTGGTACTTTAGTCATCGTCATATGTGTGTTGTCGTCATTGTCTCGCACTTTTTTTTTACTTTGATGTTTAGGCCTGTTGGCTTGACCGATCAACACGACCATGAATAGATAGGTCTGGTAGTTTAAGGTGTTAGGATGCAAGCGCGACAAATTTTTTAATTGCACGAAATATCAATCAATACCAGATTTAATAATTTATATTTATTCAGGATTGATTTGAGAGTTTAAAATTAATTAAATGCCTTTTTGATTTCCCATAAAAACTCTTGAGTTTCCAAAACTCCCTTTAATTCATTACATTGAAACCCCCACTTTTTAATTCATGACATTGAAACCCCCACTTTTAATTCATGACATTGAAACCCCCACTTTTAATTCATGAACATTGAAACCCCCTCCTTTTTGACATTGAAACTCCCTCCTCCATTCCTCATTTTTAATCCCATCTCCCCGCAGTCATTCGAGGAAGCTGAAAAATAGAAATTGAGTGAGACCTCAGTCTTCACGCTCGGTTTCCCCTCCAGCGGAGCCCTCCTGACTTCCAACTGCTCGACGCCTTCCTCCCCAACTCCGGCGCCGCCACCCTTGGCCTGTTTGAGACCGGGCAACCACCCCGTCGCCTGATTCTGTCGGTTCCGCCGACCCTCCAAGCGGCAACCAGCGGACTCCGGATTCTCTCTAAAGTCGGCCAACAGCGACCCTTCTTTTCCGACCTTCCTATGATTCCATCCTACAGCACCTCCACCTTCACTGGTAAGCTCGTCGCCTGAAACACCGACATCCAGGTCCGCTCGTCTCATCTGTTTCATCTGACACCTTCCGGTCTACCCTAATCACCTGTCTGCCCGAAACAATCCACCCTTGTCTGCAACGGAAACCCTGCCAGTCTTTTACTCCCCATTCAAGCTACCATAGGCCGCCTCTCAACTTCCAGACCATCAGCCCTACCACCACAACTTTTCGCTCCCTTTCAGACACTCTTTCCGCCCGGGAATTTACGACAGGTATACTTCTTTGTTCCTTGTTGTTAACATTTATTCATGCAATTAATTTAAGTGGTCGTATTGTTAGCGTTTGCATTTCTTTCAACTTCTACTATCGTTATTTCCTCCGAACTAAACACGATCATTGCCGCTTGTTTGAGCTATCCGCTTGCGGAATAATTGAACTCGCACTTGGAGCAAACGCTAAATAATTAAAGGCGAATCAACTTAAGTAATGAATTAGCTATCGAATTCCCCACTCTCTCGGGAAAGGTCACTACTAAAGAAATTAGCCCGATTTAGAGTAATACTCAATTTGCCTCCGGAAATAATCAAATTAACTAGGAACTGGTCTGCATCAGTTTGGTATCGTGAATCCGACCCGACGATCTGAAAATTTTAAAGCAGTTTTTTCAAAAAAAAAACTAATTTTCTTGGAGTTTAAAAAAAATGATTTATTTAAAAAAAAATCAATTAGGTTTTTTGTTTCTGTTTTTTTTTTAGAAAATGAATAATCATTTAAGATATTTTCTCTTTTAAAAAAATATTAAAAATGGAGAATCAAGCAGACAAAATCAAGGTGAGCATCGACGACTTCAATCAACGCATGGGCAACCTCATGCAATTAGTTGAAACACTCACCGTCCAAATGGGTGATGTCACACAAGTCATGGATGGGTTAAGAATCTCGAAGCCACTAGACACCTAGGACTAAATCAGGCACCTCCACCAAACTCTAGGGAGGAAGTACCCTTGCCACAACATCCTAAACCCCAAAACTAGCCACGTTGGGATACGAACGTCAAGTTGGATGTAGGGGAATTCGAGGGCCGAGTAGAAGGATTCCTAAATTGGTGTGATCCATATGGAACGATTCATGGCTTGGAAACAGATTCCTTTGAATCGCCAAGTCGAGCATGCCACCCTTCGGCTTAAGGACCCAGCACTAGTCTGGTGGGTCCAATTAGAATGTACTCGTTTCACACTAGGTTTGTCGTCGATCATTACCTGGGTCGAATTTAAAACCAAGTTGGAAGCGTTGTCCCCACAAATTCTCTTCAAAATCTATATCGCAAGTTCCACAACCTACGACAGGATAAACTGTTGGTGGACGACTACACCAATGAGTTTTTTATCCTCCAATCTAGGTTAGACATCCGAGAGGAGGACGATATGACTGTTTCTCGCTATCTGAAAGGTTTACATTATGTCATTGGTGGGCAACTAGAACTTCATGATTTTTGAGACCTATGAGAGATCTCCAGTAGGGCCCGTCATGTATAAGCAACACTACAGAAGAAAGCTTCTGGCCCTAGGACTTCTGATAGACTTCCTAACACTAATGCCCCTACTCTTCCCCGTGCCTTTATTAAGAGAAAAGAGGTTATGGGTTCCGGACCAAACCTGGGAACCTTTCGGTGTTTCTAATGCATGGAGTCGGGACACAAATCCTCAGAGTGCCCCCATAGGCGGTTTGTAGCAGTGCTTCCGAGGAAGATTAGGAGCCGGAGTATGGAGTCTTCCTTACAGACTCCCAACCAAATCTGATCATCTTGGACGAAGTAAAAGTAGAATGAGAGCGTGGTGCACTTAGTCAATGTCATGCAACATAGTCTCCTCATCTCCAGAATTTCCACAAAGGATGAATGATTGAGACATAATATTTTTTGTGATATCGCACACATTCTGAGGCAATTTTGCTCCATCATTATTGATAGTGGTAGCATAGAAAATTTTGAGTCACAGCGCATAATAGAAAAGCTAAAACTTAAGACCCAACCTCTAGAAAAACCATATAGATTGACTTGGTTCACTAGTTCTATGACTATATCGGTCATGCATCAGTGTTTAGTCGAGTTTTCCATATGACGTTCCTACCGGGATTCGGTTTGGTGTAATATTACGACCATAAAGGTTTGCCACATCTTGTTAGGGCAACCGTAGAATTTTGATAGACACGTGGTTCATGACAGAGCGAGGAAGTCGTACGCTTTAAAACAAAGTGGGCGTGAGATGGTTCTTCTCCCCAAAAGAACGGGCTTGTGCCCAAACCGTTAAAGCATTCCTAATCTAGTAGTAGCACGTCTTCTCATATCACTGCGATTTCGTTTCCTTCAGCCCACATGTTGCTTTCGGGAACCCAATTATTGGAGGAGATGAAGGAGAGTGATGTTGTTTATATCCTACCTGGTTTATTCTAGCATAGAGTCTGTCGCGATTCCAAGTAGGGTTCAGCACCTTATTTCTGAGTTTTCCAGTATAATGCCAGAATAACTCCCTAATCACATACCTCCCATGCGGGACATACAACATTGTATTGATCTTATATCTTGTGTTAGCTTCCCTCAATAGCCGCATTATCAAATGAGTCCTAAGGAACACGATGAGATTCACCTACAAGTCATCGACCTAATCAAAAAAGGTCATATTATTGAGAGCATGAGTCCCTGCGTCGTTCCTGCACTCTTAGTCCCTAAAAGGATGGAACTTAGTGTATGTGTGTGGACAGTCGAGCCATCAACAAAATTACCATTATCGCTTTTCGATCCCTCAATTGGATGCGATGCTCGACATAAGCTTAGTGGGTTCAAGGTTTTTTCTAAGATAGATCTCAAGAGCGGTTACCATCAGATCTGGATCCGACTTGGGGGTGAATGGAAGACTGCCTTCAAGACTAGGGAGGGACTCCACAAGTGGCTTGTGATGCCTTTCGGCCTCTCCAACGCCCCTAGTACCTTTATGCGACTCATGCACCAAGTTCTTCGCTCTTTAATGGGAGTTTGTGTAGTTGTTTACCTCGATGACATTTTAGTTTATAGCACCAACCTCAACAAACATCTTGGGCACTTGCGTTAGATCCTACAGATCCTTTTAGAAAACAAGCTCTACGTGAACCATACGAAATGCATATTTTAGACTAAAAGCTTGACCTTCTTGGGGTATATTGTGTCGGCAGAAGGGAATTAAGATTGATCCTGAAAAGATCCAAGCAGTTAGGGCGTGACATATTCCAAAAACTATCACTGAAGCTCGCGGTTTTCACGGGTTAGCCTCATTTTATCGACGGTTTATTAGGAACTTAAGTACTCTCACATCATTTGTGGTCGACTGTCTTAAAAAAGATCATTTCATTTGGACGGACAAAGCGAAGCGTGCTTTCTCTCTTATAAAAGAAAAGTTGACTAGTGCTCTCATGCTAGCGCTTCCTGATTTCAAGAAAATCTTTGAGGTAGATTGCGACGCCTCAATTATTGGAATAAGGAGCTATTTTAAGTCAAGAGGGGCGGTCCATCGCATTTTTAGTGAGAAGTTGAATGAAGTCAAAACTCATTATTCCACATATGATTTAGAATTCTACGCCATCGTCCAAGCCATTCGTCACTGGCATCACTATTTAATTCAACGCGAGTTCATCCTTAATATTGATCATGTTGCACTTCGACATTTGAACTCTCAAAAGGAGGTACGTAGGCATGTCAAGTTGGCAGGTTTTTTTCAAGAGTACACTTTTCATCTGAAACACAAACTTAGCGTTTCGAATAGAGTAGCAAACGCGCTTAGTCGTAGGTCACATATTGTAATCACCCTTCAGCCGCATATCCTCGACTTAGATGCACAAAAACTCCTCGATCCATCTGATCCGTATTTCGGCAAGATTTGGGCCGCATATCAGTTTAGTGGTATTGATCACACTGCGGAATATATTTTGAGTGAGGGTTTTTATTTAAAGGGACTCGCCTTTATATCTGTGAAGGACCACTTAGGGAGGCTTTACTAGATGAGCTTCATTCTTCTGGGTTAGGAGGTCATGTTGGGTAAAATAAACTCCTAGATCTCGTTAGCACCCGATTATATTGGTCTAAAATGAAAGAGACTGTTGCCAATCTCGTTAGAACTTGCACAACCTGTCAATTGTATAAAGGGCACACACCGAATATCGGACTTTACACCCATCTTTCCATTTCTGAGAGGCCATGGGATGAAGTATCTATGGACTTTGTTGTAGGCTTGCCCCGAATCAAACAAAGGGTAGACAGTTTTTGTCGTGGTTGACTGGTTTTCAAAGATGGCTCAATTTATCCCTTGTGAAAAAACATCAGATGTCACACACGTCGTTGATCTCTTCTTTTGAGAGATCGTAAGCTTACACGGGATTCCCCGCTCTTTAACTTTTGATCGCGACACTCGATTCTTGAGTTATTTATGGAGGACATTATGGGGAAAACTTTGGACCAAGCCAGAATTTAGCAGTCATATCATCCACAGACGGATGGGCAGACCGAGTTAGTGAATTGAAACTTGGGCGATTTTCTTAGATGTCTAGCGAGGGAACACCCGAATCAATGGGATTTAGTCATTCCGCAAGCAGAATTTGCATATAAAGCTCAAAGAATCGTTCAACTATCAAATCTCCTTTTGAGGTAGTCTATGGATACCCTGTCCCATTGTTACTCGATCGTTACTCCCTCCTTTCTTTTGAACGAACCTCTTTTGATACGCTAACTTATATTGATCATTTAAAATCTTAGCATAACTTAATTGCTAACCATTTGCGATCCTCTTCTGAGAAATATAAGGATGTGACGGATAAGCATCGTCGCGAGTTATATTTCTCAGAAGGAGACCGAGTTCTTGCTTTTTTTCAGGAAAGAAAGATTTCACGTGGGCACCTATCACAAGCTACAACAACGACGCTTCGTCCATTCTTTGGTGAGGCACAAAAAGGTCTTGGCACAAATGCTTAACTTTTAGATTTGCCCGCTGAATTGGAACCTTTCTTATCTTTAATATTGCTGACCTTGTGCCATTCTTTGGTGAGGCTCCCAATACCGTCCTTAATCCACCACTCTCATACCATCCTCCACTACACAGTCAACTTTAGCCCCATCTAAACCCACCATTGAGGAGATAGAGCGGGTGTTGGATGTTCGTGAGTTCCAGACGCGCACTGGTACATATCAGTGATACCTCGTTTCATGGAAGGGCGGGAGTATATTGGACAATTCATGGATTAGTGGCGTCGAGCTTCGTCGTCTCCGTCCCGATCTTTATATTGCTAGTTTTGGTCATTCCTCGACAGGGTCGAATCCTCTCAACCCCGGAGGAATTGATGCATTCATGGTCACATTCAGATGAGATATGCTCGTTATGTGTGTTTTTTTAGTACTTTTGTCATCGCCATATGTGTGTTGTCGTCATTGCATGGCACTTTTATTTTATTTTGGAGTTTTGGCTTGACAGACCAATGCGACCATGAATAAATAGGTCTGATGGTTTAAGGTGTTAGGACACAAGCGCGACAATTTTTTTAATTGCATGAACTATCAATCAATTACATATTTAATAATTTATATTTATTCTGAATTAATTTGGGAGTTTAAAATTAATTAAATACTTCTTAGATTTTCCATGAAAACTCTTGAGTTACCAACCAAACCCCCCCCCCCACCCACCCATTTAATTCATGACATTGAAACCCCTATTTTTTAATTCATGAACAATGAAACCCTCTCCTTTTTATGACATTGAAACCCCTCCTCCATTCTTCCCTTTTCATCTCATCTCCCCGCAGCAATTCAAGGAAGCTGGAAAATAGAAACCGAATGAGACTTTAGGGACAATTTTGGTTTACCGTCTGACCGCCAGTGCGGGAACAGTCGCTGCCACAAGGCGGGAAAACAAACGGGCGGCGCCTGCTTTCGCCACGTCTCCTCCTGCCGAAAGCCTGCGGAACGGAGAAAACACTGTTTTGAACCCGCGCCTCCACCCCTGTCGGCCCCGAACGGCGTCGGCGTCTACTCTCGTCATGTCTGCTCCCGTCGTGCCAAATGAACCCTTAGTCTTCACGCTTGGTTTCCCCTCCAGCAGAGCCCGCCTGACTTCCAGCTGCATTGCGTACCGGTAGTTGCTTCTTCCTTGAGGAAACGGCAATTTTTCAAAAGGGTGGCATTATTACGAAGACGGAGAAGGTGAGGACACAACGCATAAGTCGATGTCATCGGGGCCAAGGCGACGTAGACAGATCTCAACTTAACAACGAACGTTCTCTAGTAGTGTGCACAGGTGCAGCGCAGTCGTTAGCCTTATCCTTTATTATTGCACATGTACTTCGGGTCATGGGTTATTTATCATTTGCCCTTGCGTACTTCGGAATGAGGCACTATATAATCCTATATGTATCTCTCATTTGATCTAAATTGGAAGTGCGGTGAAAATAGAACCCCAGGGTATTTTTATTCTCCTCCTCTCTCTTTTCCTTCTCATCTTCACTCATTTTCCACCTCTATCTTGGAACCGCCAACTACCTAACAATTGCACTAGTTTTTAAAAAGAAATTTTAGATCAGACAAAGGAGAAAGAACGTTTGGGAAATTTTCTCTTTTTATTAATGCATGGGTGATAGGTTAACTGAAGGACCAAAGCGAAACTTCTTTAAAATGAAGAATTCTAGACATGAGAAGCACCTTAATACCTTATGACATGTGCATAATCTACTGTATTTAATAATGGAGATCTAATTTATTAGACAAACATAGAATATTATAATGTACACTATACAAGGTAAATATGTTATATCATCGCAGTCAAAACGTAGAAGAAAGAATGTATCACTTCCTCATGAACAATCAAGCAGATTGTTTAAAAGTGGCTTCCTCCACTTCGACTTCAAGAATTGAGAAGCATCACTTCCTTTTACTTGATAAAATCAATCAAACAAACCCATGGTTTAAAACATATGCATCACAGATTATCAACAAAAAATAGTACCAATATTTAATCAATGTGTGCCTTCATATGCTACATGCAAAAGAATTAATACACAATAGTGAAAATTTAATCAATGTATCCATTCATTTTTTTCCACATGCCAAAAGGTGTTTACACTTGACTGTTACATAAAAGATGCTAATAGCTCACAAAGAAACTATTCATACCTTTGGATTATGTTGTTTTCCATCACCAGAAGTACCTTGCTTCTTCTTGGAGGACTTCTCCTTCTTTGCAGACGCACCAGATTGTGATGTCCTATGTGCTTTATGGTTCTGCTTTTCAGTAGAACTCGCCCCCATTTACTCTAACTCTCACTCTAATATACAATATGTACAAAATGTCGGTAAAACATGATTGCAAATGGGTAAGACAATAGCTGAGAAAAAATGTGAGTTAAATCACTTTTATTAAGTATTACCGTAATAAAATGATTTAGGCCAGAAAAATAAGATCCAAAAATTGGAAAGAGAAATAAGAAACAGATAGCTGGGAGATAGTTTAGAATTTAACGCGGGTTATGGGCAAGGTTAGCAGGTCATAATACCTCATGATTCCGTTATGTCACCGACTCACCGTCAAAGCATTACGATTATTAAATTGACGCAGCTGACTAATTAATTTGATAAAATGTAAGTAAAACATGTGGGATTCATTATAGACTATAGTTAAATCCATCAAAACAATAAATATTAACAAAATTATGGATCCAAAATAGCTATTAAATTATTCTCTTATAATAGCATAACATAATTGTAGATAAGGGAAAAGTCAACCTTGTATATATGTTCACTTGTATGAAATACAAAGAATGAGTACAAATATATAGATGAGAGAAAGAGAGAGGAAGGTCCTATACATGATGTGGGACTAAAAAGGAGAGAGAATAACAATAAAAAATACATAATTGGTCTAGATTAAATGGGCTTCTCTAACACTCCCCCGCAAGCTTGAGGCGTATAGGTCATATGCACCCAGCTTGGACAAACACTGGTAAAACAAGGTACTTGATAAAGCCTTTGTGAGAATATTAGCAACTTGATCAGTGTCCGGAACATGCTTTAATTCAAGTTTCTTCAATTGAACTTTCTCTCGAATAAAGTGACAGTCGACCTCGATATGTTTTGTGCGCTCGTGAAACACCGGATTCCTTGCTATGTGTATGGCTGCTTGACTATCGAAAATAGAACAGCAGATGAAGGAAGTTTTACTCCCAGGTCAGTAAGGAGACTTTCAAGCCATGTGAGTTCAGAGACAACCGATGTCATCGATCAGTATTCAGCTTCTGCAGAGGATCGAGCGACCACGGCTTGTTTCTTACTTTTCCATGTAATGAGATGACCACCAAAATAAGTACAAAACCCACTGGTTGACCGCTGATCGTCCAGGGAACTGGCATAATCGGCATCAGAATAAGCAAACCAATGTTGAAGCAGAGTTGGAGCTTTTGTAAACAAGCCCTTGACCCGGAACTGCCTTAAGGTATCGGAGAATCCGTTCAACTGCCTGGAAATGAGAAACTCGGGGAGCATGCATGAACCGACTGACAACCCCAACAGCAAACGATATATCAGGCCTCGTGACCGTTAGGTAGATCAACTTTCCCACAAGGCGTCGATAGTATTCCGGGTTCTAGAGAAGCAAATCATCATCAGAGGCATGAGCACATAGTTTGTGATTTGCCTCCATCGGGGTATTAGCTGGCTTGCAACCAAACTGGACAGCGTCTTTGAGAAGATCAAGACAATACTTCCGTTGGGAGAGGACAAGCCCATCCGGCCGTCGTGCGACCTCAAGACCGAGGAAGTAGCGAAGATGTCCCAGGTCTTTGGTCTGAAACACGGTGCTCAGATGTTGTTTGACCTCTTGAATCCCCTTTGAGTCATCCCCAGTAAGTAGGATATCATCAACATAAACCAACAGAAGGACGGTTCCAGTTGCCCGGTGTCGGGTGAATAGGGAGAAGTCTGCAGAACTCCGAGTGAAACTCATGTCCCGAACCACCTTGCTGAACTTGTCAAACCACGCCCGAGGGGATTGTTTGAGACCATAGATGGATTTCTTTAGAAGACACACGAGACTCCCCCGTGGTCTCAAACCCGGGCGGTTGACGCATGTAGACAGTTTCCTGAAGATCTCCATTCAAAAAGGCATTCTTGATATCGAGCTGATGAAGGGGTCAGTGGCGGTGCACAGCCACGGAGAGAAGAACCTGAACAGTGTTGAGCTTAGCCACCGGAGATAAGGTTTCCTCATAATCAAGGCCCTGCTGCTGAGTGAAGCCACGGGCCACCAGTCGGGCCTTCGGTCGTGCAATAGTGTCATCCGGAGCATGTTTGATGCTGAAAACTCATTTACACCCAACAGGGTGCTGACCGGGAGGTAAAGGGACAAGGACCCAGGTCTGGTTGGCCTAAAGGGCCGTCATTTCTTCGTCCATGGCAGCCCGCCATCCTGGATGTTGAAGCGCCTCCTGCACAGAGTTAGGGACAGAAACAGAGGATAATGATGTGACAAAGTAAAGAAGTGGCGGTGAAAGGCGATGTAGAGAGACATAGTTCGCCATTGGATGAGCGGTGGAGGCTGAAGCAGGAGCAGCAGGTAGTGGAGCATCAAAGGTCGAAACCGACTGCAGTGGGGCAACGGGATGAGGAGAGCGACGAGAATAGACCCGGATAACAGGTGGATGTGGACGGACAGGAGGCTGGGCAGGATGAGGAGATGATGAGGAACGGGGAGCAGAGATGACAGGACGAACGACGGGCTCTAGAACAGGAGCGACATCTAGAGCAGAAAAGGGAAGATCTTCCCAGAAAGTGACGTCCGCAGAAACAATCACCTTGCGGGTAGTAGGTGAATAGCACACATAACCCTTTTGAGTGCGCGAATAGCCTACAAAAATATTTTTGGCTGCACGGGGATCCAACTTGTCTGTAGAGGGACCGAGGTGGTGAACATAACAAGTACACCCAAAAAATCGGCGAGTAACAGGAAAAGGTGGAGTGGAGGGAAATAGGAGGCTAAAAGGAGTAGCATTATGGAGGACGGAAGATGGGAGACGGTTGATAAGAAAACAGGCCGTAGAGAGCGCAAAGTTCCAGTATGGTTTGGTCACCTGCATTTGAAGCATAAGTGAGCGAGCTACATCAAGAAGGTGACGATTCTTGCGCTCGGCGACACCATTCTGTTGTGCAGTGCACGCACACGATGTTCGGTGAATAATGTCAAACTCAGAGCAGAGGGTCGCAAACCCTAAAGACCAGTGTACTCGCGCGCATTGTCAGTACGAATAGTGTGAATGGGCGCAGAGAAGTGGGTGCTTTAGTTACTACAATCCTAACAGTCGCTGCTAAAATCAAGGGGTTGGTCGAATATGGCACCTCAATCAATCAGTTTGGAAGTGGCAGCGGAGTTATCGCCGTCCGAATCTCTGTTTTTGCCTCTCTCTCTCTCTCCTTGGACAATGAGATGTGTAGATCGAGGGGCTGTTTGGAATGGTGATGGCGGTTGAAAAAGCGGTAGTTACAAACAGTCATTTGTTTGCAGCGGCATTTTTGCTTCAGTGAGTTTGGACAAAAAAACCATTGTAATGAAATATTGAAATATTTGTTTGATATGACAACGTATGACCGCCACCAAGAAAAAAACTAATTTTTGAACATAAAATGGATGAAGTTCCTTAGGTGAGAACGGATATTGATGAACAAAGATTCGTAACTACTGTGTTTAGGACCGCTTCCACTAGGGGTGTAACTCTGATTGATTCGGTTTGATTCCACCCAAAACCAAAAACCGACTATTATAGGTTTTGTACCAAATTTTTGGAACCGAAACTGACCCACACTCCTAAAGTATAGAACCGGATCTAAATTGTCTACTTCGGTTCGGTTCTGGTTCGATTCTCGGCTCTACCTATGTCTCAAAATAATTAAAAAATAACTCTTTTAACTTATGATTATTTGTCATACAACTACCAATGTCTCAAAATGATTGAATCATAACTCACAATAACATTGAAGTTATATAACTACACAGTTTAAAAATTATTTTCTTTAGTCATACGACTATATTCTCAATCATTTTCACATACTAAGTCATACGACTATAATCGATGTCTCGAAAAAAAATTAGCATTTATTTTCGGTTCTCGGATCTTTTTGGGCACCCGACCTATGGAGCTGGGAACCGAACCAAATTGTTGGTTTTAGTATTATGAGAACAAGGCCCGAATTGAGCCTATTTGAAACCGACCTGAACCGTTCAATTCGGTTCGGTTCCGTTTTGATTCTCAAATTTTTGGTTATTTGTGCTCACCCCTAGCTGCCACCATACCAAAAAAGCCCTGAATGAGTTCATCACATAATTTGACAGCCTTCCCAAAATTAAATTGAACTTATTCAAGTGAGAGTTTTTCATTATTTTATTTTAGAAATAACACATGAGTATATAAATTTAAAAAAAAATATTTCCACATATAAAAACATATTGTGCACATAGCATAGTGAAAACTACTAGCTATTAAGCGGTCGACAAAATCGTGAATCCATTTTTAATAACATAAAATTTGTTCTTCCCTAGGCGATGATTAGTTTAATTGTAAAGCACACACAATTTTGTTATGCGATCAAACAAAGAGATATTCGAAAGTCTCTTAAAAGCATACATAATATTTTTCTAGTAACTAAAGCACCCAATCATAAAACATTCATAACAACATTTATTTGAAATATTTATTGAAATCTTGTATTTATTTATTGAGCATTTGAACTACTTTTTTACTTGGGAAGGTGGTCAAGCATTAATGGCTTAACTAGCAGCTTCAACGCCAAATGACAAATTAGGTACATTTGCCTGAATGTTCCTAAAATCTCAAAGAATGCCTACAAAGAGAAATATTAAGAAATCAGTGGGATACATCTTAATGTCTACAAAGAAAAATTATTCTTCCAATCATTCTTTGATGGCAAGGACATTGAGCCTGGGATGTGTTCGACTTCTATTTTGCCGAAGGTCAGTTCCACGCTTTATTTAGTAATGTGATGCCCCGTTTTAAATTATTGCTATTCTTGCAATATCCACTTGGGCTGAGTTTGGCACGGCGGTGGTCCTAAACGTTGCAGTCGTGAACTGTGGTTTGTGAACGGACCCCCAGTGCCGACCGGCAACTACCCGACAAATGACATTCGTCTGCTGAGAAACCCTAATCAACATCCTCCTCCTTCTCGACGCTTCGGGAGCTGACCCCCTCTCCTCTCAGCGAGCACTTATCCCCAGCCGACCGCCTTCAACGATGCCCCCACTTGTTGCGCCTTTCCCTGCTAACCGCCAAGGCTCAAAACGGTGAAGTCCTAAGCAACCAGTAGAACTCTAAGCGGGCATGCCGACAAAGAAGACGATGAGCAATCTGGAATTCAATGATTTGGAGTGGCGAGGAGAGAAACCTGGAATCACGAGGAGTCGAGAGGTGAAAAACATGGAATCGTGAGGAGTCAAGAGGAGATGGACGCGGAACCCACCCAAATCTCTTGAACCTATTGGGAGGGGAATATCGCGAGATTGGAAATGAAAAAACCCGTGTTTATGGCCGCCCCACCAAGCCTAATGAACCGCGGAGGAAAAAAACTCTAAATCCGCACTTTTGGTCGGTGGGGTTTATGCCCCCCCCCCCAACGATTTTTAAGGTAACGGGGGCATTTAATAACGCTGGAGTGGAGAAAATACGCTCCACCAAACCAAGCCTTGATCAAAGCCTTTGTAGTCATTTTGATCAGTTGATGGCTCCATTTCTTTTGATAGCCATGTCCTGCCACTTCAGAGCCTTTGTAGTCATTTTGATCAGTTGATGGCTCCATTTCTTTTGATAGCCATGTCCTGCCACTTCAGAGCCTTTATAGTTGTTGTCTCTCCTTTCACAATCCCAATGGCTTGCAGTCATTTGACTAACCATTCTACTTTTGCAGTAGACTCCTTTGAGCACTCTTAAACATCAAATAATCTATTTCATGCACATAGCCAACTCAATAGTCACATGTTGAAAGTAACTAGCTCTCATGGTTCATTCTTCTCGAGTCATATTGATTGCGTCAAGATAATATTATCTAGCCTATAGTGTAACGACCCAACCCACAATAGCAGGGATATTGTCCATTTTGATTCAACACATCCAATACTATGATAAATTTCACAATGTTGTCATCTTCCACAAGTAACCTACGAGCACTTCACAGTTCACACATATTAAAACTAATCTCACTGGAGCACACTTAAATATAAAGTTTCCAACATAACTTCATCACATGCTCTGAAAAGACACCTCTGAAATTTGAGGGTCAAAATTATTTGATCATTAAATTTTCCTCAAATTTGAGGGTCAAAATTATTACTTAAGATCAGTAAATTTTCCTCCAAGTTCATTACCGCATCTCCTTTCACGCAGAAATCTTATACGAGTTTCTTTCTCGGATTTCACTACCCAAATACTCTTCGGTTCTCGTTGAAATTGGAATATTACAGGACCAACAACTTCAGTTTGGTTCATCATTGAACAACACATCATTCAACATGAATTCTGGCTCTAATACCATTTATAACGATCAGACCCACAATATGATGCAACCTCCGTCGTTTCTGAGGACACGTGATACCATCATGCGTCAGTTATCTTTGCATTCTTATTTTACTTTATATCGTGTATTTTAATTTTCCCAATCAGCAATCTTGTTTTGAGTTTTTCAGCTTATCGATTTGACAATCTGATTAGACCATGAATAAAAGTCAGGTAATTTTAGGTAGCTATGACGGAAAATGCAAGCTTAAATTATTTAAATAACGCATAAATTTAGCAGAAGGAAGAATCAAAAGTCATAATATATATATGAGATTCAGGAAATCAATGAGGGAAGTCGATTTAGAAGATTTTCAGATCAAGACCGATAGAATTATTTGGAAGGAAATGTTTGGGAAAGGAATTACTTTGAAATTTAATATTTGGAAACCTATTCACGAAAGGCAATTAAAGGCAGGATTCATGATTTCTCCCTATTAAATCCTCGTGTCGTGGAGAAGAAAGGGGAGATCTGGTACACATGGGAACAAAAACTTTATTCCCTATGTAATATCGTCAACGATCCACGAAGTCCACTGTCTTCCCTATTTCTCTCTTTGTAGAAGCCTAATAGTCGTCGATGTCCACTCCATCACCACTCAGGCCCCAGAAAGTCATCAAAAACCTCTTGACGAGGATCTGTCGGTCGCAAGCCATCCGGTACCATCGATGGGTCCACTCCAGCGCCACTGAATTCGTTTAATGCCCATCACCAAGCGTGTGTTCGTTGTCGACCTCCCCTCTCAATTTCAGCGACCCCGCTGAAGTCACCAATGTAACTGACATCGACTACGACACATTTTTTTTGTCAACCGGCGAATATTGATGTTCCATCTCTGTGTGACGAACTCGGATCAAACTGGAGTTTCTCTGATGTATCCTTTTGTATCCTTGCTTCAATTAATTAGTACTAGGTTTATGCACTCCATTTAATAATCTTAAACATGCCTCGAACGTTTAAATTGCTTTTATTACTGTTATTCATAAATTATTGTGTTTTGCTTATGCATGATCGAATCTCGCTATGATTCAACCGGGAAGATGCTCGAGGGGTCATACACGAATAACAACTAACGGCCATAGCAAAGTTTGTCGTTTGAGAGTAATTTTGGCGTGCGAAAATTCTACATGGCCCTCCCAGCCTACATCAAAATATTAGAGATATTGTTTGTTTTGATTTAATTTCCGATCATACTAAGCTAAGTTGTGTAGTTTTGTTTTATTATATGGGTGAACCCATGGGAAGTACTAACAGGACACCCGTGAATGTGGACAAAATCATGTGGTTCAACTTAATATGGATTGGGTTCAACCAAAGCGGGCAATATATTTAATATTATGGGTCGGGTTGTTACGTTTAAATTATTATACAAGAGATACATTCCCTCCTGATAAGTTGCTCAACACCACCACCAATGTTGCTTATGACCCTAAATAGGCCTTGATTAACATGCCATGTCCAATAGTATCGTGAAGCTCACTGCCTAGCTCTGGTTCACTTTTGGTCCCAAATACATTTTGTGGTCATCCCCTGAATCTCAAGCGTTCGATGACACATCTTTTAAGTTGTATAGCTTGTGTTGAACATTTTTTTAAAAAACTGAAAAGTACGTTAGACAACTAGAATGTGTTTGTATCCATGATCTACATAGAAAGATCTGGCATCCATTGGATTCATTGGATATATCAAACTACCACTTACTAATTAATGACACTTATGAATGAAAAAATAATTTTTCACTATGACATCCGCCAAGCTAGCAAAGTTTTTGAGCTCCTACGCGTAGTTAGTCGAATGCTCACATTAACGACTTCATTGAGATACCAGTCATGTTGTCAGGTTTACAAATTGTGTACTACTTGGGCTGCTTATTTAATGGACTACCAACGACACATTTGAGCTCTCCTCCGCATACACTAACCCTTCAATCTTGATCAAATCCATGAACCATGCATGTTTCATGGAAGTTGAGTTCCACGCCTTATCGAGCATTTCCACCCGAATATTCCCCCTAAATTCATTGCTCCGGCATTTGCCTCTCTTAGGTTCCATCATCGAGTTTTCATAACACACACCTTGAAACCCCGCCAGTGTGTTCTCTTAAACTTTAGTCCTCAACCATCACCACCCATACCTCCATCAAAATCAAACTAGTAACTCCAACGTTTATCACACCAAGAGGCCCTTGAGCTTCGCAATCAGGACTGTTTCCACTGCAAACAACTTTCCTTATATACACAAATGTCCAAATAAAGAATTATGTGTGCAACTTGATGTCAATGGTGAAGACGTCATCATCATTGATTTTAATACACTTGGGTGCAATTATTATCACAACTAACTCGGTCCTGAGAATAATGATGGTTTTCAAGATGGAAGTGTTGGTACATGCATGCTCGTCAACCCAATCAAGGAAAAAAGCAAGGTAGAAAGGAGAATGTCAACCGATGGTTTAAATGTCGACCAACATGTCTGAATTTAGATAAAAACAATCTAATTTTATGAAATTCTATTATTAAATCATTTTAGCATTTATCGGTCAAAATAACGGATTAAATCCGCCTTATCGATCAATCTGGTAAATGACTGTAGCGGGCAAGTTTTGACAATATCATTTTGCTTTAACTTAGTTATAAAATCGTAAATCACTGCCCTAATTTTCCACCCACTGGCTGAGTATAATATAAATTAAGGTATTTTTTTGTTTCCAAATTTTCATTAGTTTGAGTAAATTTTGTGAACAGAGAATACATCTAGCAATGTTTAAGCTTTCTAGGCTATATAGTCTAATGACTATTCCCTTAATGAAAGATATATACTTCAATCAATGAAATGAAAAAAAAAAGCAAGAATAGGAAAAATTACCTGAGATATTCCAGCCTTCCTTCTTCTAGTCGAAGGCCTTTCAACCGGCGGCCTTCCTCCTTACAGCTGGCGGCGACAACAATGAGCAGAAATATGGGTCCTTCCTTCCAGCAGGCGACGCGAAATGGGAAGAAAATATGTTAACCAGTACCCTTCCAGCCGGCGGCCTTCCTCCTTACAGTCAAAGGCGACGAAAAGGAGCAGAAATAGGGTCCTTCCTTCCAGCAACAGCAAGCGGCAGAGAAATGGGAGGAAAATTTGTTAATTGACGGTCTTTCAACTAGTGGCCATCCTCCTTACAACCAACAACGACGAAAAGGAGCAGAAATAGGGGTCCTTACTTTCAGCAAGCGGCGGCGAAATAGGAGTAAAATATAATAAGCGGCGGCCTTCCACCTTCCAGCCAGTGGCCATCCTCCTTACAGCCAGAGGCGACGAAAAAGAGTAGAAAAAAGGGTCCTTCCAGCAGGTGGCAGCAAAATGGGAGAAAAATATGTTAACTGGCAACCTTCCACCTTCCAACTAACGACCTTCCTCCTCAAAACCGGCGGTGATGAAAAGAAGCAAAAATAGGGGTCCTTCCTTCCAGCAAGCGGCGACGAAATGGAAAGAAAATGTGTAAATCAGTGGCCTTCCACCTTCCAACCAACGGCCTTCCTCCTTACAGTTGGAGGCGACCATAAGAAGCGGAAATAGGGGTCCTTCCTTCCAACAGGCGGAAGCGAAATGGGAGAAAAATATGTTAACCGACGGCCTTCCACCTTCCAGTCGACGGCTACGAAAAGGAGCAAATATAGGGGGGTTCCTTACAGCAAACAGCTGCAAAATGAGAGTAAAATATGTTAACCGGAGGCCTTCCACCTTCCAGTCAGCGGCCTTCCTCCTTACAGTCGGAGGCGACAAAAGGAGAAGAAATAGGATTCCTAACTTTGAGCAGGCCGCGGAGAAATTGGAGGAAAATATGTTAACCAACGACCTTGCTCCTTACAGCCGGCGAAGACGAAATGGCGCAGAAATAGGGGTCCTTCCTTTTGCGACCAAATGGGAGGAAAATATGTTAACCGGAGGTCCTCCACCTTCCAGTCAGCGGCCTTCCTCCTTACAGTCGGAGGGGACAAAAGGAGAAGAAATAGGATTCCTAACTTTGAGCAGGCCGCGGAGAAATTGGAGGAAAATATGTTAACCAACGACCTTGCTCCTTACAGCCGGCGACGAAAAGGAGCAAAAATAGGGGTCCTTCCATCCAACAAGTGGCAGCGAAAAGAAGTAAAAATATGGGTCCTTTCATCCAGCTTGGGGCTAATAATTTAAGATTTTCAAGAGAATTCTTTAATACCGCTTTACTTATTTTGTCATTATGGTCGGCGAGAAAGTGAAGGAATTCAAAAAAAAATCTATGGTTGCTTGATTCATAAGATTCATCGTTACCTCAGAAAGCTAATCCTTGATTTAGAAGAAAACTAATGCAATCCACTGATGCTTCTAAGTGTGTATGATAATCCATTTGAGCTTGGACAGATTGAATACACAGCAATTTTAATGTGTTGCTTTTGGTTCATCAAGTTTATACAGGCCTTCAAACATTAGTTGTGGACACTATTATGATTCCTCATATGAGCGTCTAATGTATATGTATGCTTCCAATTTGTGAAACCCCCGCTAACAAAAACATCTCCGCCGCCTCGATCACCATGAATGAGCTTGAATAAATAACAACATAAGAAAATGCCGCTTTGATCACCACGAACTAATAAATGTATGTGCCTCGTTTCCAGACATTCTTATAGGGAAAATATGATTTTTTTTTTGGGGGGGGGGACTTTTTTTTGCATGTCATCTTCGAACCATTTCTCTATCATTCAACTCACAATCATAAATATTTTTGGGAATTGTTAAAAGCACCGCACTTTTGGCTAATCGCACCGCATTTAGGTATTTTAACCCTTAAAATCTACCCTTCTCAAAAATATATCCGCACTCAACTTTTGGCTAATCGCACCGAACTTTTGGCTAATCGCACAGCACTTTTGGCTAATCGCACCGCATTTAGCCATTCTTAAAAAGTTTGTGGAGCCAAGTTTTCAACAAAAAAAGCGACGAAAAAAAAACTCCGAGGATTTGTTGATCCCTCATGTAGCAAAACAGCTGAGTCTTTGGTGTCAATGCGTCTAAAAAGAAGACCAAAAGAGAGTTATAAAAAATTTCAGGATGACACGAAATCCACAAAATGCGATCCTTCCTATTTTGAACATGTTCTTGCTATGGAAGGTTCACAATCCGAAGAGAATAAGATGAAGAAAGTGACTAAATTGAATGCTCGAAAGAGAGCAACATATCAACTAAGAACTCCTCAAGACGAGAATCTATTTATGAGTTCTTTTGTTTGTGAACAATTGTCATCTGTATTCTCCGAACATATTATAGATGTCACTGATGTGCAAGGAGATGGTCACTGTGGATTTCGGGCTATAAGCCAAGGTTTGAGTTTGGGTAAGGATTAGATGCAAGTAAGGAATAATGTGCAATATGAAATTTTAAATCAAGCAACATTATATGATGATATCTACAGCACAAATTTTAAAACTTACTTTATCTTATTATTATTTTTAACTTATAAAATTGTCTTGTTAACTTTTTGGTTGAATTATATAGGAAGATGAAGTTCACAAATTTTTGGAGAAAAGAATTCATATTTTTTGGAATCAAATATTTAGTTTATTTGATAAGTAATTTTTTTAATCAACTTTTGCATTTTATTATACAACTTGAATGTTGATTTAAAATTTCTTTCCTTGTTCTTTATAAAGCATGAAGACCACAACAAATTGGACAACACATTTGATGATTTTTTGTATCAAATATTTTCTCTATTGAGTTTATATTAATGTTGTAATTAAATGTGAACATATTTTAATTCATTTGTTAAGTGCGGTGCGTTTATCTCAGTTGTGGTGCAGATAACAATGTGCGGTGCTTTTAACAAAATGTGAAAAACTGCGGTGCTTTTAACAATGCGGTACGATTAGCCAAAAATGCGGTGCTTTTAACAATTCCCATATTTTTTCGTAATCCTGGGTCCGTAGAAAGATCAACTACATTAAGCTCTAACAGTGAAAGCACAATAGAAGAACTAGTTGATTTATCGCTTGCTTTTCTTTAAAAAAACGTTTCCATGATTATGTTATTCGTAAAATTAAGGATCGACCTTAAAAAATCACAGTGTGCACAATGTTGTTAAGGCACGCCTTAAGTGCGCCTAAGGCTAAAGGCTCACCGGGCTCAGGGGTTTGCGCCTTTGTGCGTCTTTTTGCGCCTTTGGAACATAAAAGGCGCACCTGGATTGTTGTAATTTTGTTTTTTTCAAAATAAATAAAATGTAATGTAAAAGCTCAATATTCTTGATTGATTTAATGTTTGAGAAAAAAATTTGTGTGTTGGGACTTGGATATGGTGCAAGTGACCACATTGATTGTATTTTTAAGAGATAAATGATATTAATGAATATTAATTATTAGACTAGAAAAAGAGTTTGATGTTGATAATTTAAAATGTATGTGGTTGCGTCTTGCCTTTGTCAGGCGCGCGCCTTCGTCTTGAGTCTTGCGCCTAAGCTCTAAGATGCCTTTGCGACTTGGTGCGCCTTGCGCCTTGGTGCGCCTTGCGCCTTGGTGCGCCTTGGTGCGCCTTGGTGCGCCTTGCGCCTTTAATACTTAAGAGTGTGCAAAGAAGTAAGAACATGTTTTAACATGAAAAATTAGAAGAAGAGTTTATAATACCTCCAAGATATAGAACTAATTGGCCAATAATCTAATGTGCAAACTAAAAAATACTTATCGGTTAAACTTAATTATGTACAAACCTAATTTTGTAAAAAAGTTATTCTGAACAAACCTAATTTTGTATAAACTTTTTCTGTAGAAATAGGAGAATGGGCAAGCACCAGAGTAGGGGATTACCACGAGCATGCCAAAAATCACGATATCAAAGCTCTTCACGATCCTTAAAAGTTCAGGAATCCAAATCTCGTAAGGAAATCAAGAATTTGAAAAACTTGTTCTTGTAGTGAAGAACCGGAAAATCAAATCAGGAATCTGAAATCAAATCATGAAGCTGAAACGTTGAATATTTGACATATAAAACTGCTACTAACATCTGAGATTGAACTAAACTTACACTTAAAAGTTGTATTTTCTACCTAAACAGTATGAAGCAAGCTTCCCTTTATGCCAATGAGGCAATGACAATTCGTGCATTTTGTTCAATGAACACTCTTCACGAACAGGCTGTGCTATGGCTATGTCTGGTGGCGCAATTAGTAGATCTTAGAGATCTCTTAATGCTTTGAAATGTGGGTATCTAAATCTAAGATGCCATCTTGTTCATTTTCTTTGACCTGCATTAAATGAATT